>JANTPM010000003.1:4382357-4392683 GCA_025434745.1 Erythroxylum divaricatum | reverse complement strand
CTGCTACTAGCACCTTGATGAAATGTGAGATGAATGGAGTGGTCCTTTATTTTCTTCAATCTCCCTTCCTCCTGAACCAACATGGCCTTTATTTCTTGAAGGTTCCATTTTTCTTTAATGGTGTTATAATTCACCTGGAACTGGCCAAATTCTACAGGAAGGGAGTTGATAATAAACTGTACTAGAAATGACTCACTCACATCCATACCCATGGATTTCAACTTTGCAGCTAGGTTTGACATATGAGTTACATGATCATGAATGGGTTGTGACCATTCAAATTTCTTGGTCGTTAGCTCACTCATTAAAGTCCCTGCTATGGACTTGTCAGCTATATCAGATTGAGAGTATTCCTTAAGCTTTAACATGAACTCCTTTGCATTATCCGTCTTAGGCATTGATGGTTTCACATTATCTACGATTGTCATTCGCATCAAATTCAAACTTAGCCTATTAGACCGTTACCAAGCCTCATAATAAGACTTGTCAACTTTAGAACTAGTTTCAGTTATGGCTGTGGACCTTGTGTCTGAAACTATGGACAAATCCAAGCCCATTACACCCAGTTGGAACTGGATTTGTTCAGACCAGTCCCCATAGTTCAAACCATTGAACTTGATCAAGCCATTGCCTAAGGCGAACAAATTAGTAGATATTGTACATACAACATATAGCCCACGCATTAATGCTTTGAGTAGACCTAAATAGATTCAAACTAATAATTCACTTTGATTATGCATTTAAATTCTCCTTTGGGTTAATTTAAATACATAGTTGTAACCTATTATGATGCATATATATAGTTGACTATAATGGACTATCAATCATATTCCAGTCAACATGCATGTTCTCTTTGGATATACAATCATATTATCCAAATATGTGGATAAAGTCCCTTTAATGTCATTAATTATAAGCAATGGTTTAACTTTGGGTGACCTCCTAGTGTTATAATTAATAATCTCAATTATTCAATTCAACCTTAATGTCATTTACCATCATATCATAATGAACAAGTGAAGCAATCACAATTAAATGATTAATTTTTCAACTAGGCCACTTTGATGACTAACAAGTTTCTCATGCAATAAACATTTAATTGGACAATTATCATACATGACAAAATTTAATTAATTAGTTTGGTCACTTTGGTGACTAACAAATCATTTTAAACTCCATTGCATAATATAAATGGTCAAAAGTATTAACTAAAACATAATATGACAAAAAATTATATTATGCATAGCAAATATATGCGCAACTTTTATAAGTTATGATCTAAAATTAAAATACCTTAAGTAGGACTAATATTCAAGCCCATGATTTTTTTAATAAGTAAAAAAATTTAACTGGACAAGCGCGTGCTGGCTTTGTAGTCATATGAGGGGCATGCTTAGCATACACCTCATCTTCCTCAGTTTTGAATGCTGAGATCGTTTTCAGCTATTTTTTTAATTTTCTTTCTTCATACTGTTGTTCTCCATTTGTTTCTATCCATACCGAAAACCATTTCAACCTTACCCAGAGCATCTCTTGCAAACACGAGAGTAAGACACAGAGGATCTTCCTTTGGTTTTTGTATTTTTTATTCTCTCTCTACCGTGTCTTACTCTCACTCTAATCCCTAATAGAAACATCCCAAGCCTTACCTTTCCAAGCGTGGCATTATTATCACAGAGGATGGTTTCATTTTGGTTTGTATGTTTGGTTCTCTCTATTGCGTATGTCTCTTCCTCTAACCCATACACTTTACATATCATCATCAATATAAAGCAAAGAATTTACGAGATACAACATTATCATCATAAATATAACAACACAATCATGGTGGATGGCAGACAACAATAACGCAACACACACATATTAATACCGAATATTCGTTGCATGTCTGTGTTCTTGCGTCTGTTTCGTATATGAAGAAAACAATGCTATGAAAATACATAATCATGCAACACTCCATTCATACAAAACAAATAGTAACACAATCACATCGAAATGATACAAGGTAGAAATCATGGAACACCGTGGCTCTGATACCAATTGTAAGACATTTATGGATCGATTTATTTAAACATACCTAAATCTGTGATAGTTTTTTTTGTAAGGAGATTTATTCCCTCTCTTCTTCTTTCCTTGATTTGTTTCTTCAACGGTTAAGATAATGGTTTAGATAACCTTTCAATAAGTTTCTAAAACTTATATAGTCTTTCACCAACCATCATGTTCTTTCACTTTAAAAAAGAGAGGGAAAAGGTCTTTGACCTATTTGAGATCCATTATTTAATACCTAATAACCATTATCTTAGATGCTTTTCATAAGACTTGAATCTATAAGTCACATGGGCCATTAAACAATCTAACTCTCAATATCTGCAAAATCAACGTTGCAAATTCGATAAGTTTTGCGAACTCAGTTAATGAACCATCATCGATGTATTCACTCAAACAGAACATAAACATCTCATGTATAAAACTCAGTTCAATCAGTATAACACCTCATCCAAATTCAAATCTCATATATATCACATTACTCATCATATTTCAACAAGCATATTATGAACACAAAGACTTCATATAATCATTTCAGAACAATCCAACCATTTATCTCAATTCTTCATATCATTAACATGTGCATAAGCATTACACTTCATTATATCAACACAATTCAACATTTATTTGCAATCAATCTCATGAACACGTGTAAAGATATAGATGCAAATTCACATGAGACTCATATCCATTTTTATTTGTTATGATCAAGTGCCTATTTAATTGTCCTGTATCCGTTGTAGATACCGAGCTCATTTTAGATAATGTCCCTTAACTATTGTAGATACCGGGTTCATTAATCGTTGAGCCTGTGGCTCTTTTTTCACATTATGAGCTTTAAGCTCTTTTCACATTGGTTACTCCGGTCACAACTCCTTTATCTGATCATGCATATTCATGTGATGGAGTGCAACATTCCATATAATATGCTATCAATCACTTTCTTTCAATGTACATAGTTAGTTATCACAATCATCGAATCTATGTCCAGCATTCAACATTTAATTGAATACACATTTTCCCATTCACATACAATCAGTAAGCACTTCTAATACATTCCTGAATATCAATCTCCTCGGACCAATAATGTCTAGAATATCACAATTATATAAGTCGCAATTCAGTAACCAAAATTTAAACAAAAACAATTCAGTTGTAGTGAGGATCATCTAGGTTAACTCAAAGTAAGCTCTAGATAGTATTGTCTCGACGAGCCAGAAATATTTAGATGATGTCGGTCAATTTGTACTTTTAAATCATGCAATACACACATATGTACACATTACAAACTTGTTTAATCAAATAAGTACTAAATTATACATATGTATATGTGTTATGTTTAATGCATATTCAATTGACTATCCCAAATATGTAATCTTATTCACAAATCTTGCTCATTCATTCACCATAGCTTATATATAACTTGTTTGCAATTAGGTTATGCTTTAGGTAAGTTTGATTACCCTAGATTCATCAATCATGCATTCATCAATTCTTTCCAAGCATTAAATATTCACATAATTCATGCATTCATCAATTCTTTCCAAGCATTAAATATTCACATAATTTCCCAATTCTCATTCAATCATACCTAATTCATTTCTTATATCCTTTAAATCACATTTGCATTCACATGAACATCTTTATACCATTAACAACTCATACTTCTCAAATTCATATACATTGATATCAGTCATTCCATTCCTTAATTTATAACCACAATTAACACCTTAAACTTATCAAATACTTAATCAAGCAACTTTCTAGGTTCATTTCAAGTCCTAATTAAGTCCAATTACATCATTATAAATTGTCTTAACCTTGAATAGTCCAAAAATTACCCAAAACTAACCTTTTCTCCATCCAAAGTACTTCCCACGATTGTGGGAAGGAGCCTTATAAATCCCACGATCGTGGGATGAGTGAATCGAAGGTTCACTCACTCATAACCTTCATTTTGCTTCCAATTTTTACTCCTTCATACTCTATCCAACACACCTTCACCAAAGTCCATACATTTCACTTCAATTCTACCTTATTCATGCTTCCATCCCTCATCAAATCCATTTCCAAACCTAATTCAAAAATAATTCATTAGATAACTCACAAATCATTATCTTTTACACATCAAAATTAAAACATAAACTATTATTCACTATCAATCATGTGTCCTAGTTCTGTTGCCATTTCAATATCACTATATTAGCACCTTTCTTTAACATAAATTCACCTTCATTATACCTCAAAACCTAATCTAATTCATCCATAAAACAATCCATAACCTATTGTTCATACATCAAGAACACAATAGAAAAGTATCCAAGTTTATGCAAAAATTTTCAGCACAATTTATCATCACTATTACTTACAATTCACCCCAATTTCATCATCATAAATTCTCTATTATAACACGCCATAAATATCAATCTTTTACTTACTTGTCTAGCTCAAATTTTGGCTTAAAAATCAAGCTAATTCAGCTCTCTATGTATGCAAATTTCATCACGAATTCAAGATGGGAATTGACTAGATTTCAGCTAGGATCAAAGGCTATAACAAGAAAAACTATGTTCTGATTCTTTACCTAACTTTGTGAGGGTAAAAGCGGTGTAGCAATTTAGAAGGCTTAAACCAAAAGTGCATAGCTAGGAGATGGATGTAGGTTTCGATGGAGAGAAGCTAGATGCAAGGTGTCATTAACTTGGATTAACATGTGTCCTTAAACATGCTAGCCACTTATCATCTTCCTAAACCACTAAATGCCACCTAGTAATTAGTCCATTTGTCACTCCATGATCAATGTCATTTTTCAATTAATTAGCTATGCCAAATGTCACTCATTCATCTATGTCTAACATCACTTATTCACAGGCTTAATCATCCTAATTTTTCATATATTCATTTGTCTTATCACTTGACATTTTTCCTAGACCAAATGTATATTTAAATTCATCAATTTTCTAATTGTACCAAATTAATTCCAAATTTACTACTTGTAGTGGATCAAACCAAAATGCAAGGCATAAATAATACACAATTCACATTATGATCATTTTAACCTTTTCATACCCCAGAATAAGTCAACTGAGTGCATATAAATTCTTTGCAATGTGTACTAAATCGTAATTCATGTGTGTATACTATTGATATACAGGTGAATTAAATGCAATTCATGAATTCTCAATGATATGGCCATGTGCAATATTCTAGGGTTGTAACCGTTAGTATAAAAAACGGCCTATTACAAGTGATACTGATAATAAAATTGTGAGTTATGAGCAGTCTCTTAGCATATTTATAATTTGATTTCATTTTTTTAAAGGAAAATTTTGAGTTATAAACTAAATTTTGATAAGAATATTTACTATTTAAAATTTATCAATTATAAATTTTCATATAAAAATAGTTCTATATCATAAAATAAAATAAAGGACAGGTAAATTTTATTAATTAACCTATTGATTATTTATTTATAATTTCATAAAAGTTGAATTAAATGTTTGATATTCAACTAATCCATACTTAGAACGTTTGATTAAACAAAACAAAGCTTAGCGCCCATAATTAATTGATACAATAGTACTCATCTATTGGTCTAAAGATAATTCCTTGAAAATGCTATCGTAATCGGCTTTTGAATAGGGATGGTATTTAGGATCGGGACCGGCCCAATCCTAGATCAATAGATCAGGTTCGATTTGATTGGGATTTTGACTGTCTAAACCCAATCCAACCCGAGAGCTAAAAATTATGAGAAAAATGACATTGTTTTCTATTTTTCATTTTTTAAAAATTAGATCGAACCTGTTCGAATCAAACCTGATTGTCTTGATCTTGATTGGGACTCAATTATAAACGATCTAGAAAGGGAGTTGAATAGATCTTTGAAACTTTTTCATAAAGTTCTACAAAAACCAGAAATTAATACACACAAAACAATTAAACAAATTTAAATGTAAAGAGTAGGAAAGTGAGGCAAACACTGTTTTTATAAAGGTTCGGTGGTAAGACCTATGTCCTCTACCTAAGCTCCCAGTTAGGATTTTGACAAAACACTTTACTACACACTTTTCAGTTCAATATGAACTTTTCAATACAACTTGGCTTCCGACTCAAGCTACACCTAACAACCGATTTATTTTCCGGCACAAATCCTACCTCACAAGTGATTTTCCACCAATCACTCAACTCACAATAATAACAAAAATAAAGGTGAAGTAATAATGCTCAGTACAGATTTAGAACAAGCTAAGAGCAAAATGAGAGCAAAATAGGAACAATAGTTGGATGCTTTTTCTTTTGGACAAGTCCCTTCGATCATTTGATCTTCCTCTATTTATTTGCAGACTTCCAGATGAATATAGTTGTTGGAGATCTTTTTCTAGCCGTTGCTGATTTCTCATAGACGTTGCAAAATGATTTCCTTTCCATTTGTGATTGATCCAGACAAATTTTGTTCAGCTCTACCTGATAGTCGACTAGTCGAGGTGTTATAGTCGACTAGTACCAACGTTTTTCCATGCAAGTTTCATCTCCACTCTTTGAATAGTCGACTAGTGTAATGATAGTCGACTAGTGCACCTATCCAGCTGATTAATAGTCGACTTGTCACATGTTGGTCGACTTGTTTCATGCCCCATCTGACATATCTGAATTTATTAGTCGACTTGTGATATGCTAGTTGACTAGTGCTTACTCCAACGGATAGATTTAACAACATCTTCCCATAATCTTCATGTTTGAATGCTTCTAACACGTTGAAGATAATTTCCATCTTGAGTTCACAATGGTTTATCTCTTGTCTATTGAAGATTAATGTTGTCTTGATTTTGCACAAATCTTTTATTTAAATTTCAATCAAAAACACCTGAAATAATTTCTTAACTAATTTTATACATTTTATTATTATCAAAACATAAAAAGAATTTAATTTTTCAACCACCATTGGTCTAACACAACTCCCAACTACTACATACGTTTTGCTCTCTTGTTATTTTTCATTTTTCCAGCAAGCACTTTTAATTCTTCTTCTTTGTATTTTAATTTTTTTTGCATTCTTCTTGCTCCACGAAGACAAGTAAAAATTAATCTTCATAAAATAACCCAAATGTAGTGCTTTGGACTCACTAATAGTACCTAAAATCATATATGAATTAAAATGAGTATCTTAAACATTTTTGCATCAATAATCGCTAAGTATAAATGATTAAATGTATCAACAATTAAATACATATCAAGCTACCTTGGTAAAAATAAGTTATAAGTGGTATCACAATATAACAATCCTTAACAGGATAATTTGGAGATCTTAAGTCAAAAGAATCACTTATGCAATCATCAAACTGATAATTTTCATATATATACAAACAATAATTCTCCTATTATGTCATTTCATTAAACTTTTTCTCTAACAAACATACACACATTTGTTTAAATGTTTCTATACTTTAGTCTACGAGATTGATTATTTCTTTTATAATGAAGAAACTTAAAGTGTATAGTATATTTACACTCTATTAATGTTTAATCTCAATAAAACAATGAATAGAAATAATTTAGGGATAATATATAAATATAATATGGATCTCATCATTATAATCTCATTGTAATTTCCTTTAGCAATGTACATTTATCCCATAGACTTTATCTTATATATATATATCAGGTTTTAGTTATTATGACACAATGATTAAAAGTTATTCGTTTTGCTTATACATCAGTTAATTAAATAAATATGCATAAGATAAATAATATCTTTTAATAATTTTGTCATAAAACTACAACAATTAATTGAATATAAGGTATAAACCAATATAAGGGATTGCATAAATCATGTGGCAATACGCAAAGCTAAGAAATGGTATGTCTTCCTATTGGCAGTATGATAACGAGACCTTTTATGAGACATAGGAGAGATAACAATCTACTAGGGAGTTGTCCACATCATGGGTTGCCTACTTGGTTCCAAGTTTAGACATTTTATAAAGGTCTAGATTATACAATAAAGAATATGGTTAATGTCATATTTGGGGTAACCTTTCATCATAGGACTATATAGTCATCTTAGACTCAACTGAGGAGATGAAAATGAATAACTGTCAGTAGCAATGAAGTTAGGAAATGGCAATTAACCCAGTAGGTGTACATAATGTGGGTGTTATAATGATGATTCATTTGAATGAAGTTGTCAAAAAAAAATGACCAGGTGTAATAGAAGTATAAGAAGGTATAAAACAAGAGGATGCTCAACTATTAAAGAATTATGATCTTCATGTGACAACTGTAAAGTTTTTAAAAAGGGAAGTTATA
The DNA here is from genome assembly GCA_025434745.1 of Erythroxylum divaricatum. Classification (NCBI taxonomy): domain Eukaryota; kingdom Viridiplantae; phylum Streptophyta; class Magnoliopsida; order Malpighiales; family Erythroxylaceae; genus Erythroxylum; species Erythroxylum divaricatum. Next base: position 4,384,325 of record JANTPM010000003.1, on the reverse strand, counting down.
TGTCATTTTCCTTCTAAGTCATTAGGTAACAACTTAATAATTTAATTAAGGTTTTCATGTATTTTATTTTATTTCATATTTTCTTTTTCCATTTTGTATATTTTATTTGTTGTATTTTAATTTTGGAACATTAAGATTGAATAGTGAAAAGAGTGATTCACATATTTATTCTTGAAGCCAAATCTTTGAGAAAATATTGTAAAAGGTGATACAACATAATGTAAGTTGATAATTTTGCATAAAAGAAGATTGAATTGTATTCACATCTTATCATGCTAAAATAAGCCAATCATAGCTTCAAAAACTTCCTCTACTATTAAGTTTCAAGATTTTTAGAACAATAGTTACTAAAAACCATAAAATCTTAGAGATTTATCAAAACTAACATTAAAACCAATGTTTTCTATTTCTTGTCTTCTAAAGCGTGTGCGTTTCAAAAGTTTTTGAGTAGTAGTAATCCCATAACTATCATTTGCAAGTGCAACTATTTAATCAATGTTTCTCCATAATGAGAAAGAGTTATAGAAGAAGGAAATATTAGAATCTCCATCTTTCAATTAAAAAAAAACTATAGCATTTTGCTTGAGGAGAGATTAATAGCGTAATTAAAAAAAAGTTATCAATGTCATCTTTTTCTTGATTTATGAAACAATCATGTAGCAGGTAAGTAAAGAATTGATTATGAACTTTATTCAATTGTTTCCTACTTTTAAAATTTTCAATATTTTAAAAAATAGATCAAAAATTAAACCAATAATAAAAGAGGTTTAAAGTATAAAGATTCAATCGGTATTAGATTATCACAAAACCAATATATAGTAAAAATTAAAAAAATGAAGATTTTATAAAAGGATTAAAGAAGAAATTATTTTTACCTGTAAAAACAGTTGAAGTTTAATTTAAGGAAGATACTGTTTTATTAAAACTAATTGATTTATTTTAGTTTATAAAAACTGACCGTTAATTAATAAACTGATCAATTTTAATAACAAAATTATTAAAATAAACTCAAGCTAACTGATTAATTAATAAATTGATCGACTTTTAATTAAAAAGGTATTAAAGTAAACAATACCAAAAAGTTGACTAATTTAAAATTTTTCAGTTGAACTGTTCTAATAAATTTTTAGAAATTAATAAACTAAAGTTTGGTTTTGATAACATTAATCTTTTTAACACATTTGTACAAGGAATTATCATAAATAACTTTAGACAAACCCATTCTAATAAACCCCATCAAATTCATCACTTGAGATATCTTAAGGATTTATAACAAGCAACACAGAAAGAGGGTCCAAATTTTTTCTCTAGCCTTGTTTTTATTCCCTCTTCTTCACCAATTTTTTAGAATTAATCATTACAATTTTATCTAGCAGTAAAGTAGATATTATTTATTAGGAGAAGTTTCAATGCATAGAAATAAGAATATTAGTGATGAGGGCTAAAATGGTAAGGATCGTGTATGGGTAAATAAAAATATTCTTAAAAAGAATTAAAACCTAATTTTATATCTTAAAAATCGTTTTTGAAAATTTTCATTGACTATTATACGTTTATACATAGTGTGTGTGTGTGTATAATTTTTTTTACACTACATATACATTTATTTGTATATTCAGGATATTTAGTTTTAAGTATGAACTCCCAATTTAATGTACATATAACTTGAAGTGGTGATATATAATCAAAATTCTATTAACAGTTGATTTCTAAAGTAATAACTTGTTTTTAACTATTTGTCTTATAGAAGTTTAGGAAAAAAAAAACTATAAAGGATAGATTATGAAACAAAACTATAATTTTATGTTTTCAATGTTATCTATTTACTATTATTTATTATTTTAAATTCAAAGCTTGCCATTTAATTAAAATTTATTAATTAAATAACCTTAGAAAAATTATTATATCTAGTTATAAAAAATTCACGTCCAATATAGTTATTTATAGAATTGTAACATCCAATATATA
>JANTPM010000003.1:4345065-4368415 GCA_025434745.1 Erythroxylum divaricatum | reverse complement strand
CCAAATAGTAGCGACCAATCATGGCCTAGGTCACTGCGGTGAAGGTGGAGGTTGGGATGGAGCCACTCTCTCATAGGCAACCTGTAAAAGTTTCGGGGAAGCAACTGAGGAGGGAAGCTATTCCACACATTCTGAACTTGAGCATAATCGCGGATGGCATGTAACAAGGACTCGTCTAATAAGCAGTGAGAGCAAGTGTCGTCTGTAGTGAAGTGACGCCGCACTCGTTCCTGATTAGTAAGTAACCGCTCCTTTGCAAGAAGCCAGGGAAAGGCTCGAATGCGTTGGGGTCCTTGTCTTTGCCATATACCCTGCCAAGCCTCGGGTGCCAACACATCGGCATTATCCATGATCATATTACAAGTGAAAGCAACGGTGAACTTGTCGGTGTCAAAGGGCCCCAAATCAAAGTATCCGACCCTAAAAAGGGTTTTGGTGGAAAAGTCCCAGCGATTAAACGCCAAATCAAGTGCGGAAGAGAGGTGTGGAGCTCGTCCCACTTCCAATTACCGTCAGGGTCCACAAGGTCCCGGATGCGGACATTGCGCTGGGAATCTGGGATGGGAAGAAGGGCGTGGGAGTGAAGGGGTCCCATTCCCCTCAGCCACAAATTGGACCAGAATCAAGTACGAGCCCTATCCCTGATTCGCCATTGCATACCCTGAGTGACCAGGGGCCAGGTGGCCTTGATGCCCCGCCATATCATGGAGCCCCCAGAGGCGTTCAAAGAGGTGGGGAGGTTGCCACCATCAAAGTTGTACTTCGCTGAAAGAATCTGAACCCATAAAGCGTTCGAGTTAGTGATCAAAGTCCAACCCAGCTTAGCCAAGAGAGCATCATTAGTGGCTCGAAGGTTTCGAATCCCCAGACCCCCAAGCGATTTGGGCTGGCAAACCTCCCGCCAGTTGACAAGGTGGGTGTTCTTAATTCCATTGGCAGATCCCCAAAGGAACTAGCACATCAATTTCTCAATCTCATCACATAGGTGATGGGGTAACTAGACCGCCTGCATGGTATAACTAGGAAGAACTGCAATGACAGAATGAACCAACGTAGTCCGGTCTGCCAAAGGCAGAAGGCTGGTAATCCATCCAGACAATCGTTGTTGGACCATATCCAGAATGTGTTGATAGGTCCGGCAGGTAATGCGGCCATGCAGAAGTGGCATGTCGAGGTAACGGCCAAGGTCAGTTGTCATTCGAAACCCCAGTGCTCGACTTAAGCTTCGAGTTATGGAATGAGGCGTGTTGCGGGAAAAGAAGCATCGAGACTTGTCATGACTGATTCGTTGGCTGGAAGTGGCACAAAAATCATGTAAAATAGTCCGGATGACCGACACCTGGTCCAGAGATGATTCGGAGAAGAGAACGAGGTCATCCACGAAGAACAGATGGGACAGAGGCAGGCTATGCTGACTCATTTTAATAGGCTGCCAGTGCCCCTGAGTCAACGCGTGAGTGATTGTTTGCCCTAATCTCTCCATGTAGAGCACAAACAAATACGAGGAGATAGGGTCACCCTGGCGAATGCCTCAGGAAGGATGAAAAGTGGGGCTTAGGTCGCCCTGCCAGTTGACTTGAAAAGACACGCTGGTAATGCACTTTATGATCAAGTTTATCAGAGAATTCGAAAGACCAACATCAAAAAGAGTTTCTTGGATGAAATTCCAAGATAGTAGATCGTAAGCTTTCTCCAGGTCCACTTTTAAAGCCATTAACCCTTTCCGCCTGGATTTACAGTTCATAGTGTTGATCACTTCCTGAGTGATAATAATGTTATCCGTGATCAATCACCCAGGGACAAAACCGCATTGGATCGGAGCAATCAGGTCGGGGAGGTACAGTTTGAGTCTGTCCATAATGATCTTGGTTATGGCTTTGTAGAGCACCGAACAGAGAGCAATCGGTCGAAATTGGGTGATCGAAGTGGGGGAAGGGATCTTCGGTATAAGTACTATGATAGTACGATTAAGCGCGGAATCCCAAAATTTATGCCAAAAAACCCTTTGGAGAAAAAGGGTCAAGGAAGGCCCAACAATGTCCCATTACAATTGATAGAACAGGGCGGCGAACCCATCAACCCTGGGGGCCTTATTAGGGGCCATACTAAAAAAGGTCCGCTTGATCTCCGAAGAAGTAATAGGGTTGGCAAGGTCCTCAGACACTTGTTGGGGCAAGGGTTTGAACTCCCTGGAGTAGTTGGACTAGGGGAGGCATCATGTCAACGCGGTATAAATTCTCAAGGTATTGTTGTGCTAGTTGACAGATGCTAAAAGGGTCAGAGAGCACAGCGCCATTAGCGTTAGTTAAGGAGGTAACACGCGCTTGCCGAGAAGGAGAGCGAGTAATGGCATTAAAGTACTTAGTGTCCCTGTCGCCCTGGAGGACCCATTGACTTTTGGATTGCTGGTGCTAGTAGAGCTTCTCTTGACACAGGACCTCCTCTAGCTTAAATCGAAGATGGGCCTCCAAGTCTCTAAGGGAAGGCGAGTCTGCGTCGTCAAGGCACTTTTGGATACCAAAAAGCCTGTCCATGAGTCGCTTTTTACGGTGGAAGATATTACCGAACGTGGTGGAGTTCCAGCTTTGTAAGCGTTCTGAGAACCGATATAGGCCATCACTGATATCCCGGCTGGAAGCAAGCCAATTAGCAGCTACGAACTGACCAAAGCTATCATGGGTGAGCCAGGCGAACTAAAATTGAAAGGTTTTATGCACAGTAAGAGAGGAGGTGTGCGGGTTAATCGTAATGAGGAGCAGACGATGGTCAAATTTCAAGAATGGTAAATGGGTGACAGTAGTCGGGAAAGGGTACCAATCGTGAGAATAGAAGGTGCAGTCTAACCTAGCTAGGATTGGGCCTCGCTGCTAGGTGTAACGAGGTCCCGAGAAACTGAGATCCTAAAGAATACAGCTATGAACACAATCTCAGAAGTGAGTGTTAATGATAAGTTGTGAGTGGGAGCCTCGCCACTTGTCGTTACTCTCCAGCTTGGCATTGAAATCTCCCCCTAGTAGCCAAGGTTTGTGTGTGATATGAGCAATTTCCCTCAAGAGCGGCCACAAATGTTTTTGTAACGAGTACGTCGGACTTGCGTAGATCACCACGAAGTCAAACGACAAGTGATCCCACTCGATATTGACATGTACTAATTGGCGGTGGGCAATGAGTACACAGACAGCTATATCCTCTTTCCAAAGAAGCCAAATCCCCCCGTAAAAGCGCGCAACTTCTTCTCAAAACGATTGGAGAAACCCTAAGCTCCTAATGATCTTAAGGGCTCGGGTCTCACTGATACAGGGTTCGACCAAAACAACAAGAATCGGTTTGTGTATACGAAGGTAATTTTTGACGACAGACTTAAAGGTCCGTCCTCTAGCCCCTTGACAATTTCATATAAAGATGGACATAAAAACGGGGTGGAGAGGGAAGGCTAAACACCAAGAGAGTCGTCCGCACAAGCGGCCAATTTCGGCTCTAGACAACTCGAACGATCGTGAGGACTATCCTCCATAGGAGTATCCGAAGCCCCAGGAATGTCGCTTCCAATCTCAACGAGGGATGTCAGATCAGGGGGACGTTAGGGGGGTAACACGCAGGGTTGCATGGTCGAGGACAAGGCGTCGTAATTACAGGCCATAATGATATCCATCTCTAATTCGCGATGCCCCACTTGCTCCGAGGGCGGCAAAGTGATGGAGGGGTCCTGGATAATAACATCGTCGTGGGAGGGAAGTGTTAGGGCCACATGATGCAGGCTTGGAGTGGGCCAAACAGGGGGTATGGGCTAGGGCGACATGTGGGTGGCGGGCTGGATGTGGTCTGGGGCCTGGACGTCCAGACCTGGCTGCGGGCCCGCATGGGCCAAGGAGGAGCTACCGGCTACTGGGCTGGGAATAGACAGGGTAGGTTGCGGACCCATGGGAGGAGCCGGGGTGGCCAACAATGTCGTGCGAGCATCTGAAGGCAGCTGTCCTGGCGAAGCCTTAATCGACGCTCGTTTGGAGCGAGCCACTGAAGACGAGGCATGGGATCTGTGGATCGAGCGTATATGGGGGTGAGGCAACATCAACTAGTTAATGCGGATGTGACCGTCCTCGGGAGTTGGAGAAGTATCCGTTGGAACTCCGAACGGTTTGAAAACTATCAGCGCCTCGAACCTCGACCCGTGTAAAGCTACGTGGGCTGAGGCGGGGGCCTTGTCCTGGCAGTGTGACGTAGTGGCGAGAGGAGGGCGGTGTGACCTCCTCTGTACTTGCATCCATGGCCTGAACTCAGAGCTGCTAGATTCGTCGAAGGAAGGAACTCCACGACTCTCGGGAGGGGCTGATGTACAGTTCTCTCCAAGTGCGGTAACATTTAATGTGGGTGGCAGTGGGTGTGACAGGGAAGAACCCTTGGGTGGAAGAGTGGTGGTGGTCGTTCCAGCGACGCAAGAGGGACAGGAAGAGTTCCCATGTCCAACATGGCCACAAGTGAAGCAGATCTGGGGAAGCGCCTCATAGGAAACCTTGATGAGCTCGCCATTGAGTTCTACCACCGAACGGAGAGGGGCTTGAAGATCAATGTCCACTACGACACAGGCGAATTTACCTCGGTGAGTGTTTTGTATGGTGTGATCGATTTTAACTGTTTTTTCGACTAAATTCCTCAGGGCCTTGATGATAGATGAGTGGTATCGTGCGACTGACAATTCGGGGAAGCGAATCTAGGCCACGATATATGAAATTTTTCCTGTGGATGGCTTGAATTCGAGGAACCAGGGTTGCGCCGAGAGAGCTTGGCCAGCAATGACCCACGGCCCTTGAGTAAGAGTGGTGATGAAAAAACTTGATAAGGTAAAATTTGTTCTCAAGGTCCACCAATTTCATGGGGCTTTTAGGTTTCCACAGGGATGCAAGGCGTGATTTGAGCATGCTGAAGCCAAGCTTCAGCCCAAGGAGTTTGACGATAACAGTGTGTTCCCATGCTTTGTCCAATTTGCCTTTGAACCTAAAAGATAATGAGATTCCCAGACCGAAGGTGCTTGGGTGACAGAAATGTCTCCTTCTTCAACATCAATAGCTTCCTCCTCTGGCCAGTCCAGCTCGCCAGCGCCTACGCCTGCGCCAGAGTCAGGGTGTTGAAACACGACGGCATTGTAGCTCATGGGAGGGTTAGGAATGCCAGGTGCAGTAGGAGGGGGTCCTCTTCACGTTCTCGGATCCTCACTTTCTTGGCAGTGTTTTTTACAGAGTCAGGGGAGTTGGTAGTGGCCATTAACACCCATTTTGTTTTTTCCTTCGAATTATGCGCTTCTTATGTTCTTTTAGAAGGTTGTTAACTTGCACTTGTGGCCCAGTGTTATTGATTTTTTTCACTTTTACATGTACTGATGTACACTCTACCCAATGCTTATTCTTACATGTCCGTACCATATTTCAGAATCTTCCAACTCTATTTCTTGTCTGTTAATTGCAGTACTTTGTTTCGTAAACTGAGTTATGTTGGATTTTGTAAGAGTTGTGTACATGCAAGTTTTGGTCTGTTTTATAGGTAACAACAATGGTGGTTAAGGTTAATCTGAAATGCGAGAAAAATAAGAAGGAGATTAAGAAATTGCAATGCAAAATTCCTGGTGAGTGTTTTTTTTAATCATCAATTGCGTCTAAATTCAGTATGATGGTAAAGATGAACACAATAACTGAGTTTTGTTTGTTGGGATTTTGGATTTGTGAACAAGAGAAATTGAAAACCAAGTGTACGATGAAAAAAACAATACAGTGACTATCTCTGTGGTGTGTTGCCGTATGGAGAAGATTAAGAAAAAGATATGTTAGGATATATGTGCTTTACTGTTGTTCTTTAAAACAAACAAAAGAGATTGAGTGTTCCACTGAACACCTGCAATAGAGTCTCACAACTCCTTAGTACCCAAGGTTAGCACTCTAGAACTCTTTGACTATTTTTTCCACTATGATTTTCTCACTTATAGACTGTGAATACAATGTAATGAAAAATCACTTTGTTACAGACAGTGAATACAATGTAACTCTGGTCAGGTTCTTGGTGGGTTTTTTTAAATTATTATACAATATATAATACGTAAGATTCTGTTCTATGGAAAGATTAATAAGCAACGTGTGACCTGGACAATATAGTTGTTTTGTACTGAGGGTGTACAAAAAGTCTTAATTAATAAAATTATGTGCTAAAAGTACATAAGAAGCCCATAATTCGATTTGGCAGCTAAAATTTTTATGCACATTTATTAATTATGTGCTAAAAGTTTTCAATGCTTTTTATGTGCCAAATTTTCAATTAATAAAAGTGTCCACTTTCTATTATTGTACGGTCAAGGTCGGTATCCTTTTCGTCAACCTTCTTAGTTGTTTTTCCTTCATTGATCTAATCTACTATCTATTTTCTGGCAAAGAAAGTAAATCCTATCGTTGAATAGGATTTACTTTTGCATCATAAAAAGTTAGTATCAGGGATAGGATAACTAACCTATTCAAATTTTCAATTTTAATTTTTTAATTTATTTCTCTAAAATTTTAAAATTTTAGATTGAGTAATTAATTTTTAAAACTTTAAGAGTTAATTCTATTAGTAATTTGTTAATTTAATTAACTAAATTTTGTTGTTTTTGACATATAAATGTCCATTTTAAAAAACAATACTTATGATTAAATTGAAGCAGAGGTGCTAACTTCTGATTGGTCCATCGTTGCAACGAGTGTTGCCTGTAAGATTGAAGCTTAACATATACCCACTGCCCTTCTTCAAACTCCCTGTCTGAACGTTTTTTATCTACCTACAACTTCATCCTCTGTTTTGCTTTGTTCATGTGAAATTTGATGATTTCAAGTGTCGCATCCCTTTCCTGAAATACTTGATCCATCCCTACATCCTTATAGTCTCCTACAACATACGACACATACAAGGGTGGTGGATAACTATAGAGGACTTTGAAAGGTGTCGTGTTTATGGCCAAGTAATGCATGGTGTTCACCCCAGATATGTCTCTAACGTTTTGTTCACCACTTCTGACTGCCCACCCTTCTGCAGATGATAGGCTGTGGAAAGTTGCAACTTAACTTTCTGTAACCTGAAGATCTCTTGCCAAAACTTGCTCAAAAAGAGTGGATCTCAATAAGTAGTTATTCAGACTGGCATCCCATGCAGCTTAAATATGTGGTCCATAAGCACTTGCGCCACCTCCTGTGCTGTGTAAGGGTGCTTGATTGCCATAAAATGCGCATATTTACTGAATTTGTCAACAATGACAATGATAGAAGTCTTCCCATGGGAAGGTGGCAATCCTTCTATGAAGTCCATCGTGACTTCTTTCCAGCATCCCTTTGGCACCTGTAGAGGCTGTAGTAAGTCTGGATAAGCGACAAGATCATATTTGCTTCTTTGACATATTGTGCAATTCTTAACATGATTCCTCACGTCCTTGCCCATTTGTTTCCAATGAAACAAGCTCTGTATGCTCTTAATTGTTGCTGTCACCGCCAAATGTCCCCCTTATGGGCTGTCATGTTATGACACTCGCATATACCCCCTGGGAGGATATTGCGAGTGTTACTCACACATAACAATCAGAATACAAAACATACGAAACATTTTATACATGCATTTTCAGAATCTTAAACAAACATACATTACATATAGTAAATTCGAAAAACAATCCGTAATAAGGTTATTATAAACCTTCAAACAAATCCAAAAGTCATATACATCAGATACAAGCCAAAAAACAAACTTAAAAATACATTTTGACAAACAAAACCCAGGCCATTGCAGTTGACTTGTCCCAGTCTTTAAAAACCTCGCTCTGAGCCTACACGAGGCAAATAAGCTATGCTAAGCATATAACTAAGTGAGTAATAACTAATCTATGCATGAAGAGACAAATTGATCGACTCTTTCTCCAAGTGCACAGAATCGTCCTAGTACCCGCACAGTGAATATTCTAAAGTCGTCTCCCTCAAAGACCAATTCATTTACACGTCAATTTAACCTAACTAATTGCATTATATCGACAGAAAAGTGTAAAAATAAGTGGAGTAGATTGATCAATTGAATTGCAAGAAATGATAAAGCAATCAGAAAATGTGTTTAATTAATGACTTAAAACTAGGGATAGGGGTTCACTCAATTGAAGGGCTGAGTTGCACAACATAGAATAGATTGAATGCAGGCTAAGAAAGCAGTGGCACTAAGAAACCTATATCCTTTCTCAAGGTATAAAGGAGCATTTAGTTAGAAATACCCATTTCTCAATGTAATAACTCTCTAACAAAATCCACCAAGCACAAGCCACTTCAAGCTCTCACCCTAGCCTAGGTTATCTCTAACTCTAAACTCAAGGTGTTTACCTTCCTCAAGCATGAAACATGGGTTACTTTTCAGCATACCCTATGATTCCTAAAAATGTATCTATGGAGATCAAGCATAGAAACATAATGAAGTGCAAGAAGATAAACAAAGCCCAGAAATTCTCATTAACATTCAATCATCCACATTGTACCAAACTTCCTTCAATTAAGTTACATCCCTCACCCTAAGTGAGGTTTAGTTCCCAAACATGGCAACAAACATCATACACAATAAGAAGCTCAACATTAGAAGAAGTAGAGAGAAAGTAGCAGAGAAGTGAGAAAATGAAGCTCCAAATCCTTGGGGGAATCCCCAAAATCCTCCCTCTTCCTCTTTGTTAGTGCCTCCTAATGTAGTAGTCTTGTTGTAATTGTCCTCCCCTTTTTTAGGTCAAAACCGTTGGTATTTATATCTCACACATTCTATAAAAAAAACTAACTTTTCAAAACAGGGGTCTGCCGCCGCCGCATGTCCGTTAAACGGACATGTGTGTTCGTTTAACGGACAATCTCGGGTCTAGAAATTGTTGTTGTCACTTCATATCCGTTTAACGGACACTTTCGGGTCTGGGAATGTCTTTTGCCAGATGATGTTCGTTAAACGGACATGTGTGTCCGTTAACGGACATGGCCTATTTGTTTACTTTTATGCTTTTGACCCTCCAAATGCCATAATTTCTTCTCGGGGTCTTCTCGGAAGTTGCAGAACTCGGAATTCTCCTTACACTCGTCCTCAATTGGCTTGGGTCCGGCATCTCCAAGGGAAATTATGTCCTTTTTCCCAAAATCGAGCATTTGTACCTACAAAGTAACAAACTCGGAATGTGAGTGAATTAACTTAATAAAACTTCAATTCCAATCAAATAAAATAAGTCAAATTGAATCTAAGTCATTTCCAAATCATCTACATAATTTGACTTATCAAATTCTCCCACACTTGAGTCATTGCTTGTCCCCAAGCAACCAACAAAACTTCTAACAAAACCTAACGGAATTATTGATTCCAATTTCGTAGGTGCACGGTGACATTTAGTCTATGTCACAAGCCTTTAAACCACTATGTGTCCACAATGGAGGAGTTACAGTCTCCTGAGGGTTTACTTAAAACGAATGGTACCCACAAACATTTCCTTGCCATCAGTTCACACCTAGTCATCACCATAGTTCATTCCGAGAGGTCAACTGCATGAAAAGTGAAAATTGGACTTGGAATTAAGACGACATAATACATCATAATTTCGATCGCATTTTAGAAACAATGAAATTCCATAATGCTTCAATCAATCCAAATCATGTGCTTAGAATGAAGTCTTTCATGCAATGCTCATGTTCGCACCAAAAAGTGTTTAGGATCACTCTCAATCATCTTCTCATGAATGTCACTTACCATAAGCTTGCATTTGATCTACTTCTCCACTACTCCCATCTATGGCATATCTATGGATCAAAAAGGTCTTTAAATCTTGGGTTATAATGGGGCCCATGGTGAAGTGGTTTATGAATGAAGGGATAGGAATTCAAATATTCAACAGTTAGTAGAGCCATGTTTTTCTATTCCTACTTTCTTCCTTTGTATGGAACACTCCACCAATGCTATTGTTTCGATTTTCCCTTTTCTTTACTAAGGAGACTGAAAGTAGCATGAAATTATGTCTTTGACAGATTCCCTTCCTTTTTCCTTGTCTTCCCCAAAATTTTTGAATTTAGAATTTTCTTTAACAATTGCTACTTTTTCAAGCTTATTGATTTGGCTAACCTGATTTCCCCCACACTTCTTCCTTTGTATTTCTAACCAAAAAGGTAGTGAATACACAACATTGACAGCTCTCCTAACCGTTGAACAAGGGTGAATTGGTTTTTCTCGGTTCAAGGTTCTTTGGGTTAGTAGGTTTACAAGGAACATGGTTTTACTGCACTTCCTAGGCTCAAGGGGGTTCACTAGGGGATTGATGTATATGAAGGGTTGGCTGTTTGGCTCAAACTCATTCCTACTGCCTTTTATCATTTCTAAGACATACCATAGTATGATTATGTAGCCTTGAAGAGATGTGATGTAAGTTCTAGAAGTGAACATACATGGAAGAGAAATTTATCACTCACAAGAAAATGGGATTGAGTGCAATCCTCTAGGCTCAATTTCGCTTACTTGGTTATGCTTTCTCATTCCTCATTCTAAAACACAATAATTCAAATAATTTGACATTATACATTCCATTAATGCAAGACATGCAAATCCTATTAATCATATTATGCATCCTACTCAAAACCAACCTCAATTCTCATACAATTAACTCAAGAAATAAAAGTATAATGACAATTAAGCATAACAGATGTTAAAATTTAGACCAATAATAAAGATTAAGCAGATATCTCAAAAAGGTATAATAGATTAAAATCAACTACTCCCCCACACTTAAAATGACATTGTCCTCAATGGCATCAACACAAGGAAAGTGACAATGTATCTGTGACTGAGGAAAGCAAAGAGGAGGGACTCCCTGATAAGTAGATAGGACAACAAGCAAAATCACATAGCTCAAGCTTCAAGTCTCTGATGGTGGTGGTGGATGCGCCTCTATGAACGCTTTCATCATAGTTTCGAGTCGCCGCTGTGAGGCGATGACTTCTGCCATGTCGTCCTGGAGGGTAAGAATGTTGGCATGCATTTGCTGCCAATTGGGGGTATTGGCAAGAGGTGAAGGTGCCCGTGGAGCGGGATCCTCGTGGCGTCGTCGCCTTGGATTGACCCAACCATGAGGGGTATTGTCATCGAATTCAAATTGATGCATTTTATCGGCATCAATCACATCCCCCTCATCAGTCTGAGCTACTACTTCGGTCTGTGTGATGACTCCCAGCTTATTGAATAGCTGACTTAATAGCACCGAAAAAACAAAAGCTTTAGTATCAGCCTTGTGATGAACCACCTGCCACATGGCCATCATCATCAGTTTAGCTGCGGCGATACCCTGGAATTGCTCATCCAGGAAGAACATCTTGTCCAAAATATAGATGTCCTCAGTGCGAAGGAACCCTGAATCACTGGCCTTTGGAATTAAATTATGTGCAATGACATAAGCAATTAGCCGCGGGGCTACATCTAGGTGCTTGCAGTGCACGAAGTATCGCTGTCCTGAAGGACGCCAAACCCTGCGAACTCCAAGCCTGTCCATAGCATCATCCTTGGACCACGCCTCATCACCAGAGCATCGGGTTCGCGAATCAAAAGACAAAACATTGCCTCCCTGAGGTAACTCCAGGTGACTACAAATTAACTCCTCAGTAATGATTACCGCTTCACCATTTACCCGCGAGGTGAGCACTGGTGGTTGTTTACCTGTGACTGAGCTCAGATTAGCATAAAATTGCTTGACAGCCTCAGGGTAATACGTACCTGTAAGGGTTAACAGCTTGCCCCAATGGAATTTGTCTAAATTGGCCTGCACCCTGTGCTTCTCGTTAATGTAGTCAATCACGGACACCTCAACTACAAATTTGTTGTTCCGTTTTTTTAGGTACCAGGCCTCACATTGCTCATTAATGAATAAGGTGGGCTCTATAATGGGATCCTCTTGAACCACATTTTTCCCTTTTTCTGACCGAGAGGATTTCCCTGCATTTTTTCGGACTGTTTGCTTGAACCTGGACATGATGCACTTCCCTGTTCATATTTTCCTCAATTAGCAACCAATGCCATTTACCAATAGTCACACACCAACTCAATTACTCTGTAGGTATAGAATTGTCAAAATCTCCCCAACAATCAGCAATTACCAATTTAACAACCACTGTATACAAGATGAATGTAACAGCTAAAAATTATGAAAACACATTAGGGTTGATACAAGACCATTAATTAGAAATCCTCACCATAAGTACCCATTAAAGAATCACCTTTTAGGTAGTTAGGTAACCAATCATCGAGTTTATGCACAACTCACTACCAGAAGCAAATAGCATATAAAGCATGGACCGTAAGGCATACATAATCACTCACCTTGCGAAGATTTAGCAATTGTATAGCTAGAAAGTGGTCCTTCTCCAAGTTACTCAAAGCTCCGAACGTACTCACTCGACACCCACTAGGCAGAAAAATGGGTGTAGGTGTGGAGTAGAGAGAGGGGAAGAAAGAGTGAGTTATCTTTTAAGGAGAGAGAGATGATAGGAGGGTTATGGTGGTCGGACTCACTAGCGGGAAGAACAGAACCGCCGGCGATGAAGGAATAGAGAGAAGAGAAAAGAAAAGATGCGGGAAAGAAATAGGGTTTGGGATCTTTAAAACTATGATGTCCGTTAAACGGACACTCCTATCCGTTTAACGGACAGGTACGGGTTACTATCCTCCTGAAAGAAACTCCATGTCCGTTTAACAGACAGGTACGGGTTTTGCACTCCTGAAGGAAACTTTGTGTCCGTTAAACGGACACGCCTGTCCGTTTAACGGATAGGTACGGGAGCATCAATATATACAAGACAATTTAAGATCAGATTCAACTTCAGGCTTCCCCGATCGATTCCTTTTCTTATGAGATTACTAGAAATCATGTGCACAATGGGAAAAAGCTTCATAAAGAATCGTAAATGCACGTACCTGCTTACCCATTGTTAAATTGAATCTCACCTCGAGAATTTTGAAATGAACTAACCCCTCTGTTCTTCCTATCATGTGTGGATGTCCATGAAGAGTCCCCCGTTAACTGACAAGGGTACTGTAAAGCAACAAAAAATGAAAACCTCTAGATCAATAAAATATGAAGTAAAGTAAACAACAACAATAACTCGAAAAATTAAAATTATTGGGTTGCCTCCCAACAAGCGCTAGCGTTAAAGTCCGTAGCTAGACTCGATCAATTGATTCTTAATGTTGAAATGTGGCGATGGTGATGCACCCCATCGTGTCCCCCTCATGATAATGTTTCAATCTTTGCCCATTAACCACAAAGGGCTCTTGATCATCTTTCTTGATCTCCACTGCGCCATGGGGATATGCCTTTGTCACCATAAATGGCCCCGACCATCGTGATCGCAACTTTCCTGGAAACAGTTTGAGCCTAGAATTGAACAACAATACCTTCTGACCAGGTTTGAATTCTCTCCACAGTATACGCTTGTCATGAAACGCTTTTGTTCTTTCCTTATAAATCAAAGCGTTCTTAAAAGCATCCAAGCGGAATTCATCCATCTCGTTTAATTCCAATAATCTCTTCTGCCCCGCTGCCTTGATATCAAAATTCAGCTTCCGGATGGCCCACAAGGCTTTGTGCTCAATTTCAACTGGGAGATGGCATGATTTTCCGAAAACAAGTCTGTAGGGTGACATCCCCAAGGGAGTCTTGAATGCAGTTCTGTACGCCCACAGAGCATCATCAAGTTTTAATGCCCAGTCCTTCCTAGAAGCATTTACCGTCTTTTCCAGAATTTGCTTGAGTTCTCGGTTAGAAACCTCAACTTGCCCGCTGGTTTGTGGGTGGTAAGTGGTTCCAAACCTGAATTGACACCCATACTTCGATAGCAGGGATTTAAAGTGGTGGTTTTGGAAATGCACCCCATTGTCACTGATTATTGCTCGTGGGACACCAAATCGAGAAAATATGTACCTCTTGACGAATTTGACTACGCTCGCCCCGGTGTTATTAGACAGTGCTACAGCCTCCACCCACTTCGACACATAATCCACAGCTACTAGAATATATTCATTTCCAAAGGATTTTGGAAATGGTCCCATAAAATCCAGACCCCATACATCAAAGAGCTCTACCTCGAGAATTCCAGATTGAGGCATCTCATGCTTCCTGCTGATATTACCTGTCCTTTGGCACTTGTCGCACACCATGACAAATGTCCTAGCATCTTTAAAAAGAGTCGGCCAATAGAGTCCAGATTGTAAAATCCTTGCTGCTGTTTTGTTGGCCCCATGATGGCCTCCACACAAGGATGCATGGCAAAGATTTAGTACTGACCTCATTTCATCCTCGGGTACACACCTTCTGATTACCCCGTCAGCGCATCTCCGGAATAAAAGCGGGTCCTCCCAAAAGTAGTGTCTTACTTCAGCCAAGAATTTTTTTCGCCGATGGTATGAATAATCTGTAGGTATAATGTCAGACACCAAGAAGTTAACATAGTCTGCAAACCAAGGAAGATTATCCTTTATCGACCACAAACTCTCATCGGGAAAAGCATCATTAATCTGTTCTTTTTCACTTATATCCTCCCGTTCTAGACGTGACAGATGGTCAGCCACTACATTCTCTGACCCCTTTTTGTCTCTAATTTCCAGGTCAAATTCCTGCAAGAGTAAAATCCATCTAATCAGTCTCGGTTTTGCATCCTTTTTAGTAAGCAGGTACTTCAGGGCCGAATGGTCTGTATACACAATAACTTTAGAACCAACTAGATAAGAACGGAATTTGTCAAAAGCATAAACTACCGCTAACAGTTCTTTCTCAGTTGTTGCATAATTAAGCTGGGTATCATTTAGAATTTTGCTAGCATAATAAATAACATGGAGTTTCTTATCCTGTCGCTGTCCTAAGACAGCTCCGAGTGCAAAATCGCTAGCATCGCACATCAATTCAAAAGGAAGGGTCCAATCTGGTGCAGTCATGATAGGAGCGGACGTCAATTCTTTTTTTAACCTGTCAAATGCAACAAGACACTCATCAGTAAACTTAAAAGGGGTATCTTTTTGCAATAGGGCGCATAGAGGTCGAGAGATTTTAGAAAAATCCTTTATAAACCGACGATAGAACCCAGCATGCCCTAGAAAGCTTCGTATTGCCCTAACTGAAGTCGGAGGTGGTAGTTTGTTGATTACTTCAATTTTAGCCGGATCGACTTCAATCCCGTTGTTGGAAATTTTATGCCCAAGGACAATTCCTTCTTGCACCATAAAGTGGCATTTCTCCCAATTAAGCACTAAATTGGTGTCCTCACATCTCTGCAGTACCTGCTCTAAATTGAACAAACAAGCATCAAAGGATGACCCAAATACAGAAAAATCGTCCATAAATACCTCTATTATGTTTTCCACCATGTCAGAGAATATTGCCATCATGCATCGTTGGAAGGTAGCTGGAGCGTTGCATAATCCGAAGGGCATTCTACGGTAAGCAAATGTACCGTAGGGGCATGTGAATGTCGTTTTCTCCTGATCCTCCGGGGCAATTGGGATTTGATTATAACCAGAATACCCATCTAGAAAGCAATAGTACTCATGCCCTGCTAATCTCTCCAACATTTGATCAATAAAGGGCAGAGGGAAGTGATCCTTCCTAGTGGCTGCATTTACCTTCCGGTAGTCTATACACACTCTCCATCCCGTCACAACCCTGGTAGAAATCATCTCATTCCTATCATTTGATATAACAGTTATGCCGCCCTTTTTTGGCACTACCTGCACTGGACTAGTCCAAGAGCTGTCAGAAATAGGATAAATAATCCCTGCGTCAAGCAATTTAAGTACCTCGGCTCGTACAACTTCCTTCATGTTGGGGTTGAGCCTCCGTTGACATTCTACCCTTGGTTTATGATCTTCTTCCATCAAAATCCTATGAACACAAATAGAAGGGCTAATTCCCTTTATGTCAGCAATATTCCAAGCAATGGCCAATTTATGTTCACGCAATATTCTTAACAACTTGTCCTCCTGTGAAGAATTCAAAGAGGCAGAAATGATAACTGGGAAGGTATTTGCTTCCCCCAAAAATGCATATCTCAAATGGGTTGGAAGTGGTTTAAGTTCAGGATGCGGTGGGCTTACTGTAGAAGGCAATAACTTGGGTTTTGGAGGGCCCAAGTCTTCAATTTGAGGTCTGTGCCTAAAACCACTACCCTGCAGCCTACAAATGCATTCAGCTAATTCCTCATCTAATTCCCTTGGTTCCATTTCTAAGGTTAAGCATACTTCCAACATATCTGCACTCAGTAATTGAGGAGCAGTTTCATTCACAAGGGAGTCAACTACATCAATTCGGTAAGTCACTTCGTCAAAAGAGGGTCCCTTCATCACCTTGAAAATGTTGAACTCCTCTTTCTCATCACCAACCCGCATAGTTAACTTACCTTCCGTAACATCAATTAGAGCTCCCCCTGTGGCTAAAAATGGTCTTCCCAAAATTATAGGAACCTGCAAATCAAACTCCATCTCAAGCACAACAAAATCTGCAGGAATTATAAGCTTACCGACTTTTACTAATAAGTCCTCAACTATCCCAATAGGATATCGAATTGATCTGTCGGCAAGTTGCAGCGAAATTGTTGTTGGTTTAAGTTCTCCAATGCCCAATCTGTTGTACAAGGACAGAGGAATAAGATTAATGCTAGCACCAAGGTCACACAAACATTGGAAAATGTTAGAATCTCCAAAATGGCAAGGTATAGTGAAACTCCCTGGGTCTTTTAACTTGGGAGGTAGTTTATTCTGTAGAATAGAACTACACTCCTCGGTCAAAGCCACTGTGGCGAAATTTTCCAGTTTCTTCTTGTTCGAGACCATTTCCTTCAAGAATTTTGTGTATGCTGGCATCTCAGCTAGCGCTTCCGTAAGAGGAATGTTGATATGAATCTTCTTGAACAAGTCTAAAAATTTCTGGAATTTAGACTCGTCAGTCCTTTTCCTCACTCTTTGGGGATACGGGATAGGTGGTACAAAAGTCAGGTCCGTCCCCAATGACGATTCATTCCTTGGAAGTGCTTCCTTAAGCTCCTCTCCTTCTTCTATCTTTTCTTCATCTTTCTCTGGAGCCTTCTTCTTCGTCGGGCTTACAACCTCGACCGTTTTACCACTTCTCAAAACAACTGCCATACAATCTTGTTTTGGATTTACTTGAGTGTTACTAGGCAGCTTACCCTTTCCTCTTTCGCTGACCTCTCTTGCCACTTGATTTATTTGCACTTCCAGATTTCTAATGGCAGCTTGGTTTGATTGAATATTCTGCTCCATTCTACTCATTGCTTGCGAACTGGCTTGAGTACTCTGATCCATTTTACCCATAAGCTGAGTGAACATGTCCTCCAGTCGGTCTACCTTTTTCTCCCATGGAGACGAAAATTGTTGTGGAGCAGACGATGATGGGCCTGAGAACTGTTGCTTGGTTGGTGGCGGGAACCCTGGTGGCCCCATTTGTGGCCCCATTGGTTTTGATGCCCCTTGATTCTTCCAAGAGAAGTTCGGATGAAATCTCCAACCCTCATTGTATGTGTTTGAAAAGGGATCTAACCTTTGACCCTGCCTACTGTTATTCACATAGCTCACTTCTTCTTCAGTCAGAGCGGTCTCGATGTTCATACATCCCGTTGCTGCATGCCCAAATCTCCCACATAGTGTACATGGGTCGCGACTGGACTTATTATCGTTCATTAACACATTCAGCTTCTTATTGATTTCCGCGACTTGATATGCCATATCTGACTTGGACCCTACTTCATTCAATGTTACTGCCTTGCTTCGGGTTACCTTACAATGTGAGTTCTCGGCAACCTTTTTGAAGATATTCCATAACTCTTGAGAACTCAAATCACTTATATTACCCCCAGCATTCAAATCCACCAAAGTTTGGTTATGGTCAGACAGTCCATAATAGAAAAACTGAGTCAACGAATACATATCAAATCCATGGTGAGGGCATTGGTTGAGGAGATCATTAAATCGTTCCCAAGCCTCATGAAACTTTTCTCCATCTTTTTGTGAAAACCAGTGTATCATTTTCCGGAGTTCCAGAGTTTTATGAGCTGGGTACCACTTCATCATAAAGGTCTCCATTACCTTGTCCCAAGTATCCATGGAGTCCACTTCCAAACTCAGCAGCCAATTCCTAGCTAAACCCTTCATGCAATAAGGGAAACACCTTAATCTCAATTCATCCTCCGTCAATCCATACAACGGTAGTGTTTGGACTGTTGCATAAAAATCCCTCATAAATGCCAATGCATCTTCACTAGGCATCCCATTAAATTGTGGCAACATAGACAGGTGGATTTGCTTCAACTCATAGTTCCGTGCAGCAGCAGTTAACCTAATGCACGACGGATTACCTGCAATGAAGGGCATTTGGTAATCCCGAATCCTCCTAACCGCGGGATTGACAACCACTGGTTCAGTTTGATTTCCTCCATTAAATTGTTCATTTCCTAATTCAGGCTCTTCGTGCAACTCAGGAAATCGGTTGTTGACTTCCCCCATTTCTCTTCTCCTTTGTGCGTTGTTCCTCCTGCACGTTCGTTCAATTTCTGGATTGAGTTCAACCAAGGGTTCGTCGTTCGTTCGTCGCGAATGCCTCAAATGCATGTAATTCCTGAAACCAAACAGAGATAAGATTCACACTTCAGTAGAGGAGAAAGAATTCCACGATAGACAAACAAGTCATACAAATAGCTAGATTAAAAGAGACTAGAAACAAAAAGGTCCCCGGCAACGGCGCCAAAAACTTGATCGATAATTTCTGCAAGCGCACAGAATCGTCCTAGTACCCGCACAGTGAATATTCTAAAGTCGTCTCCCTCAAGGACCAGTTTATCTATGAGTCAAATTACACCCAGCTAATTGTATGATATTGACAGAAAAGTATAAAAATAATTGGAGTTGGTTGATTAATTAAATTGCAGGAAACAAATAAGCAATCAGGAATGTGGTTTAATTAATGAATTAAGGCTAGGGATAGGGGTTCACTCAATTGAAAGGAAGAGCTGCACAACAAGGAATAGATTGAATGCAGGTTAAGAAAGCAGTGGCACTAATAGACCTAGATCCTTTCTCAAGGTATAGAGGAGCATTTAGCCAGAGATACCCATTTCTCAATGTAATAAACTCTAACAAAATCCATTAAGTGCAGGCCACTTCAAGCTCTCACCTTAGCCTAGGTTATCTCTAACTCTAAACTCAAGGTGTTCACCTTCTTCAAGCATGAACATGGGTCACTCTTCAGCATACCCAATGATCCTAAGAATTGTATCTATGGAGATCAAGCATAGAAACATAATGAAGTATAAGCAGATAAACAAAACCCATAAATTCTCATTGACATTCAATCATCCATGTAGTACCAAATTTCCCTCAAATGAGCTACATCCCTCACCCTAAATGAGGTTTAGTTCCTAAACATATCCATGAACATCATACAAAATGAGAAAATCAACATCAGAAGCAATAGAAAGAGAGAGAGTAGCAGGAAGTAGAAAATAAGCTGCCAATCCTCTCAGCAGAAAAATCCCCCCCAAAAAGTCCTTCTTCTTCCTCTTTTTCAGTGCTTCTCCGTCGTCTCCCCCTCTCTAGGTCAACTCCCTCTTCCTTTTATATCCTCCCCCCTTCGAAAGATTAATTCTCCAAGTCAAGATCTGCTGCCGCCATATGTCCGTTAAACGGACAGGTGTGTCCGTTTAACGGACACTCTCGGGTCTGGAGGTGTTTTTCTTCGCTTCATGTCCGTTAAACGGACAGGTGTGTCCGTTTAACGGACACTCTCGGGTCTGGGAGCGTCTTTTAGCCATCCGTGTCCGTTAAACGGACACACATGTCCGTTTAACGGACATGGCCTTGTCTTTGGCTCTTCATGCGTTTGACCTTCCAAATGCTCTAATTTCTTCTTGGAGTCTTCTCGGAAGTTGCAAAACTCGAGATTCTCCTTACTCCCGTCCTCAATTGGCTTGGGTCTAGTATCTCCAAGGTGAGTTATGCCCTTTATTCTCAAAATCGAGCATTTGTACCTACAAGGTAATAAACTTGAAATGTGAGTGAATTTGCTGAATAAACTTAAATTCCAATCAAATAAAATAAGTCAAATTGAATCTAAATCATTCCCACGCATTTACAAAATTTGACTTATCAATTATTCAAACTCAGATCAATCCAGTTGACTAACGATGCAAGTGAAGCAACGGCTAATTGAAGAAATGTCTATTTAAGGAAGAGCCAATGCAACTGTGAAAAATAACTGAATGATATGGAAACTTACAAAGCTATATTGTCAAAATTCATCAAAAGAATATACATTCTTGAAAGTGATATTTTTGTAAAAATTATCTTGTACGCACGTTAGAAAGAAAAATTTTGTTGAGAGAGATTAATGAAACTCATATTGAGCAAACCCTATTTTTTATTTAAGAGCTTATAGAGGCTAGTGAAATACTAATAGTTTGGAAGGTTAAAAACTATTGTGGTCTAAACAAAACAATATAAATTATATTATATCTAGAACAATTAGAGGCAAGTACACACCGTCGACAAGTAATATAAATCGGTAAGAACCGGATATCGTACCCAAGGGAAAAATTTTCAACACGTAAGATAATTAAATTAAACGATGAAAAATTACTCAGTCGATCAAGAACTGATTTATTGGAAAATAAAATAAAATAAAGTAAGCAAATTAAGAAAATATGAAAAATGCAAGGTATGAATTTAAACTACTAGATTTAATCAAATGACAAAAATCGGTTAAGATATCAGATTTCAATTGGATTGGAAACAAATAAAATTGTAACGATGGATTGATTTAGGATATCCTTCATTTAAGCAAGTTAAACCCAATGTTCATGGGAATTCCCTTTTCTTCTAAATCCAAGTTACCCACTTGGTTCATAGATAATTCGAAATAAAAGGCATTAAATACAAGAAGCCTAAAATTAAGTTCATTAATCCTAGGTATCCTAACACAAGATCCTAAGGTTGGTCCACACTTAAGTCTTAAGTATGTCGCTTGATTAATTGGTTGTGGCATTCAATCATCTAAGGTCTTAATTTAGGTGATCAAGCTAAATTAGGACAAAATATGTTTTTAATTAAGCAAAAATTAGCACTAAAAATTATCCTAATCCAATATCAATCTTAACCTTAACCGAAAAGAAAAACTTACTCACACGTATTCATCAATGTAACATAAATTATGGTCATAATATATATTTGCATTGATTAAATTCACGCACTTAAATTAAATAAGGAATAATAAAAAAAAACACAAATTAAAAACATCCCTTTCCACAGATGCAACGTGCTCCCTCAGCTCACGTTGATCTCTCCACAACTGTCACATTAATCTTATGCCACAACCAGCTTCCTTTTCCAAATGCTACCTACTGCTCCAATGAAGTCATGTCACCAGCTGCTGTAATGAAGTCATGCCTTGCTCCAGCTGCTTCCCTCTTCACGCACTAGCTGCTGCTTTTCTGCACCAGGTGTTGCTTCGTGTGTTGCTGTCAATGAGTGAAGGTCTCGTCTGTTTTGGTGGAGGGATGTGCATGAATAATCTCCAGCAATTTTCATCAAGCTGCCCACGTCTCAAGCCCTTGTATATATTATTTTTTAATGAGGTATTTGGTCTTTTGATCCCACCGAATACCTACCCACAGTTGCTTCATTATCTCCTTTTTCTCTTCAGCTTCTAATTGTGTGTCGTATTTTCTATGGTTGTGGGCTGCTTGTCTGAATGCTGAGTGAAGGCTACTGGTTTTGTTTGTAAGTGGAGCGATCTTCGAAAATGTGTTTGTGCGTGAATCCAGCCTTCTTTAGTGGATGGGTGTGTTGTCCATCGCTCCTCCTTCTGCTCCACGCTACTTCAATGTCTTCATCTCCAACCGCAAAAGTGTGAATATTGCAAGATTTTTCGGTGGAGGCTGCTTCCTTCTTTTGTCTCTTTGTTTTTTTTCTTCTATTCTTTCCACACAGCCCACGCCTAAGCCACCAAAACTGACGAAGATACCTCCTTTTTACTGTAGCTGAGGTTTCCATTTTTTGTTGGTAGTTTGGTCCACTTTTCTCAAATAAACTCCATCTCCCTTGGTCCACTCTTGATTCACATTTTTAAACCTCTCCTTAACGCACAAGCTCTCATTTTCCTTGGCCAAAAATGCTAATGTCCAAAACGTTAATGTTTTTCTTTCTTTTTTTTAAATATCCTTCTTTTCTTTTAGAGCTTTCCTTGCTTTAGGCTTCTAAAAATTCCAAATCCAATATGTGCCTAAAATTCAAACCAATAACGTTTAATTAGTGCAATTTAAACATTAAATGGACAAGAGTTTAATAAATTATGTATCTAAAATTAATATAAAAATGTCCATTAACAAAAACCTTGAAAAATATTAACTTGTGACTAAGAGAGACTCATCAAATTACTACTTGATTTTATAGTGAAACACTCAACTTAAATACTTAGGGACTTAACATAGGTTTGGATTGTAAGCCGAACCAGTGTAAACTGACAGCGTCCTTCTTCTGTATCTCTATTCTTATCTTTTATATCTCTGCATTATATAGTGTATATGTTCATTTTAGCAAGAGGCTCCACTTGTATATTGTTGTCATAATCAAACTAAATGACATTGTTTTCCTATTTTCTGTTAGCTATTCTAATAAAAATAAATTTACTCCTCCCCCAGTTCTTGCCCATAATAATGAATCTTAAGATCATGTGCGTAAGATCTGTAGAATTTCTTTTGTAACTTAAAGGCATAATTTTATGTTTTAACACAGATAAGAGCTCGGTTCCATAATTTCATTTCGTATGTCCTTCAAGCCGTTTGATTTGAAGGGATTTTAATCACATAGGGTATTGTGTTTCTTTTAGATCAAAATGAGGGAATGTAAGGGGAAGAAAGTTGCAAACTTGAAAGTCGCAAACTTTATTTTAAATTAGAAATAATTGAACTTGACAAAATTTAAACCAAGTACAAGTAAGACGTTAAAACACAAGAGATTTACATTGTGCGGCAGAATTAGAAGCAACTCTCGACTTGAAAGTTTTGAACTTGATATGCTCATTGGATAAAGAAAAATGTTCGTTATGCCAACCAATTTAGTGTGTTATTTACCTGTAATGTAGCAATTGAGAATGTACTATAACTGATTTTGAAGTCCATTGAATAAGCTTGAACCAGAATGTCAAATATAAATATAAATATAATTTATTAATTATACGGGTTAGTTAATTAAGTTAGTTATAAGTAAAAAGTTTATCAATTCAGTCCACCCATTTTCAAGGGATTTGGCCCTA
>JANTPM010000003.1:4207528-4222168 GCA_025434745.1 Erythroxylum divaricatum | reverse complement strand
TTTTCAATATATTATTTGTGAGGCAAGTACTTCTAAAACCATCGTCCTATTAGAGAATGCTTCATTATTGAAAGACAGCTCTACTCGAGGCCTTGGAATCGGATTACACGCCAAGATATTTAACAGAAGAGGCATTACTAATTAAGCATGGTTTTCATCAATCTCTCTTCTTCAAGCTAACAGGAAAACAACAATAGCAATAACGAAGTATGGAATTAAATCTATCTGAAGAAAGGAATTCTTCTACTCTCCTTCGCATAAGGAGACAGAGGCCTCACATTACATGTCTCTCGTACTCTACATATACTCCTCCATGCATGTTCTTCTGACTGCTTTTTGTGTCAAACCAAGCTTGCTCTATAACATCCTCTCAGAGGAATTTCCATGATCATTTATTGAGCTGCAAGTTCTTCAAGCCATAGATAATGCGATGTCGAAGCATAACATATATAGCTGTTGATATATATATATATATATATATATAATCAATATTGGTCAGGCCACAAGAATGCCCCCATTGCAAATTTCCTCTTCTCTTCAATATTTCCTTTGAAACTAACAATTCCATATTCCCTAAGCAACACGTCCACCTTCCACTCTTCCATCTTCTGGTAATCATCCTTTGTGTTCCTCGGATAACGGAGAGGCATTTGAAACCCTGAAGGATTTCTTTCTTCTCCAGGGTCCTTGAAGCCTCCATTCATGGCATGCTCAGTAGGGTTTTTGCCCATAACATGGTTACTTGTCATGTCAGCCTCCTGAGGGTTTCCCAGAACATGACAAGCTGAATGAACAAGCCATCTCAGAGCCATCTTCATAGCTCTCGCTCTCTCTCTGTGGTTTAGTGAACAATATAGAAAGAGACCTTTCACCTTCCAAGAGCTTATTGGGATTTGAGGAAATCAAGGTCCAGAGGGTTGCATTCATATTTATAGGCACAGCAACTTCATTACACGGCAGGAATTCCGGATTACATGGCTGAAGCAAGGTCTAGAACACCGTAAGATATTTCATTACATAGAGGTAATAAATGAGGTGGTTTGAACTTTGATGGCTGCATCCTTCAAGTTATTATCATCTATATGTATCTAATTATTTGGAACGTTGTGAGTGGTTGCTTAGTTAATGAGACATTTAACGTATGTGACATGACAAACATGATTGCGTTGAAGACCCCAAATTGTCTAAATTACGTGTCCTTAACGCCATGTTCCAATAATGTCGAGTCGCTTTAGCATCAAGTTTTAGTTGGAGAAACTGGAATTGTCTTCCATTAAGGAAAATGCCATTTTGTAATTAGTTCTATCTTTTATAATTATGAAATTGATAATCATGATTTTTAAATTTATATCAAATAAATCATAAATTCAGATAATAATAAATAATTATATAATTAACTGA
Source organism: Erythroxylum divaricatum (assembly GCA_025434745.1). Classification (NCBI taxonomy): domain Eukaryota; kingdom Viridiplantae; phylum Streptophyta; class Magnoliopsida; order Malpighiales; family Erythroxylaceae; genus Erythroxylum; species Erythroxylum divaricatum. Next base: position 4,220,767 of record JANTPM010000003.1, on the reverse strand, counting down.
TAAATTCAGTTTAATTAATTAATTCTTCTCAATTTATTATTTTTTAAATAATTAGAAATAAAGTGAGTGACTAAAACCTAATAAGGTTGATAGATATACGAAAAACATGTTCTACCATTTGGACGAACTCTTGGATTATGTTAAACTATTATTACTTAAATTGTGGAGTTGGTGAAACAATCTAGCCAATAAGGTCTATACAATATGAGTAGCAGCAGAATTTAGGGTTTATTCCTTAGGAGTCTGCAATAGGACACATGCTTTAAGGATGTTTGTCAACGCAACAACTGTAACCTCCTGAAATTCATGTAATATTTTTTTGAAGTGATTATTCTATGGTATCAACTTTACAAACTTCAACATCTCTGTTGGCTAAGACTGACTCTAAGAGAATAATCAATGGAGCAACTCTTTCCAAAAACGCAATTAATCTAAATTAAAATTGTGAAAGTGATATTTTATCTTAAGAAACGTTAAAATCTAACAATATTAATTAGATGAATTTCTTTAAAAAGTTGAAGTAGTTAGTCTATCTATGCAAAATTCAAAGAAATCTCTTTTAAAAAAAGGCTAATTATATCATTGAGATTCGATGCTACACCGCTTCTCAATACTTTAAGGGATCGACTCTCTTAAATAAAGTCATTTCTAACTTTTTTTTCTTCTAATTATAACATAAGTCAACAATTTTTTTAATTGTATCAGTAAAAATCTCGCAAATTGAATTTTACTAGGTTTAATTAGATTCTTTTTCTCTAAAACTTAATATGAATAATATAAAATTTTCATCTTTATTCAAAAAGGAGAAAAAAAATTTATACTCAAAGTTTTACATGAAATTATTGCTTAATTTGTACGATTACCAGTTTCCAAGTATTTAAAAAAAATACAGTTATGTATAGAAAATAACATGAACTTTGAAGGCCCAGCCACATTTTGCTCGGAGCCTCGTCTTTGAGTTCCAAACCCATTCAAATACCAATTTGGGCCTCAATAATTAGGCAGTCTAGTTTCCAACCAAAAACGACATCAAATGTAATATGCATGTTTTAAATTACAAGCTGCAATATTTTTTTTTTGTCCAAATTAAACTTACACAACCTAAATTACTTATACTTTACTTATAAAAATTTTCAAATTTTGCAATACTAATTCGAATTTTAAAAAGTGACTTTAAAAAAATTTCTTCTTTTAATTTTTAACAAATTGATATAGATGACGTTACGAACAACATATCAGATTAGTATATAATATTGTGTTTATACCATATATAAATTTTATTACTTAATAAGTTCGCACTAAAATAATTATAAATTTAAAACATATGAATGAATGTATTTTTATTTTAAGGTTTAATATTTTTATTTTAAATAATAAAATTCATATATAGTACAATATAATATTTGAGAGTTCCAAAACAAAAGTACTAATTTGAAATGGCTCGCCGTATTATTCGCGTTAACAAAAGAAAGTCCTTAATTTTATATCATTTATGGTAAAATAATTGTTTGTTTTTTGTTTTTTGTTTTTCAAACAAGTAAATCAAATAAAATATATACTTTTATTTTTTATTTCATGCTTTACAAATAGCATTAAGAGATTACTTATTTTTTAAAATGACATTAAAAATTTAGGTCGATATTTGAGTAAATTTTGATATTTTTTTTACGTTTAACTCTAATTTATTCAACAATTTTCATAATCATACATTTGAAATCGTGTAAATGGGTGACCATTCCAAGAACGCAATAAATGGCCAAATCGAGCTCGAGATTCTGGATGAGTCATGCATGGACACGCACTTCAAAACTCAATTCCCCTGACGTAATCCTCCAATGGGTCCTAAGTCATCGCGAACTCACTATCAAGATCAAAATTCTGTGTATAACACTTGAATTGATGAAGTTGGTCCTGAGTTATAATACGGTCCAACAGCTAACTATGTCAAAATTGCATATTTCTAGACACCGCAATCTCTTTCACATGCTAGACTGATCTGAAACTCCGTATCTAAGACCAACTCTCTTGCAAGAAAGGGACAGTTGGTCCAGATGAACCCATAAATGTAACCAAATCAATGAAGATAGCTGCATGCAAACTGACCAATGGGGTAAGGATATTGAAGCACACATGTTTGTGAAAATATGAGCAACTATCTGAGCTTTTGTTGAAGCTAACGAGGAAGCTGCAGGCGGCCCAGAGGAACTACTGCTACAACTATATTCTTGAATGTTGCAGAGTGCAGAGACCATGTAACTATAGGGGTGAGTGAGGAAGATTAACTGGTCAGAGTGGAGCTGGATGATATACATAGCTCGTTCTTTGCTTGCTTTTATTATGGTTCTATTTCTCGATTCATTCTTTTGTACTGTGTTCTATGTATCGTTCATTTGTTAGTGGGCCATTTTGCAGATTCTAAGCTTTTGTAAGGATTGACTCTTGAATCTTAATTAGCTTTCATAATTGTGTAGCTATTGCCTGAAACAAGTTTCCAGGCAAGCAATGGGGGGTTCCTCTCACATTAATTAATAAACAGTTCAATAAATGCCAACTGCATCCATAAGTTTTGTTGCCGGTGGTTTATCCTTAACCCTTGTTTATATATCTTTCACTCTATATATGTTGGTACTTGGTACCAGAAACTCTTGGAGCAAATCTAAACCCCACGCTTGTCTTAGCAGTAGTATTAGCACAGTAGTACTATATATATTCCACCTTCAAGGTTCTGCAGATTTTTGTTCTTAACTCCTTGTTCTGTTCATGCAAGTGTACATTGTCGCTTATTTGTTGTGAACTATCTTTCTCTAGGTTTATTAAAAGACATAAATTCCAGGAGGGTAAGGATGGCTAGATGTTGGAGATGTCTTCATGATAGTATTCTTCTTCAAGTGGTAACGATGTTTATCAGTTCTCTGCTAACTCAACCTCTCGGTATTATACACATCTCCCTCAGCTGTTTCTATTTTTCATGAGATATAAGTCTGTCAAATACATAAACGTCTGCAGAAATTCACTTTACAAAGATGAGTAGGACAATGCATTTCAAGATCTAGAAAAGATTTAAGTTCTGGTGGAAGTTCTTACGATGCAATAAACGCATCCATATGTTCATAGAGAGCAAAATTACAAAAGATTTTTGTTATCTGCAGATTGGCGATTATTCCTGCATTGATGCTTAACGTTACCATGCATGCAAACAACCTAGCTAAGCGATATATATATGTTTTCTTATATATAACTTCTAGGTTACTGAAGTTTCTTCCTTTTTAAGTGGCATTTCCGGTGGACTTGCGTTTCATAGCAGAAGATGTTTTTGATTTTAATATGGAAAGTGTGAATTAAATTCCCAAGTTATTACTAACATGCTGTGCAGTGATGGAGATGTTTCATGGCAAATCTGCTGCTAGAGAAGGTACCAGCATTGAAAGACCACTAGTCTTTTCCAAAGAAAACGCCACTCCGTTAACCAGAAAGCTTCTACAGTTTACTGGTAAATTGAAAACATCACTAATCTTAATGCTTGTTATCCACAACTGCAACCTTTACCATCCATGTCTGAGTGTGCTCTTTACCAGATAAACGGAATTAGAAGTAGCCTTGATGATGATTTTAGGCCTAGCATGAGTTCAGTTTGTTAAAGGTCTCTTAATTAACCCTGAAACTGAGTGTTCAGGTCAGGGGTTCATTCTTTGATTTTGACACTGAGAAGTTATGAATCTGTGCTCTGGAAACAGATTATGGAGACGCAAACCGCATTGGTACAGCTTGTTCAAAGGATGATATAGCAATCTTCCAAGGCTCAACATCCCCACTTCCGAATGGAATCCCATCATACACCGTTAAAATCCTGAACGTGTGCGTCTCGGGTTGTAGCATGTCTAACATTCATGTCAGTTGTGGATAGTTCAGCTCGGCCCGATTGATCAATCCCAGTGTCTTTACAAGAGTCAAGTATGACGATTGCCTTGTCAACGATGGTGATGCTCTTGGCCCTGGAGAGACCCTCTCCTTTCAGTATGCTAATACTTTTCCTTATCCATTATCGGTCACCTCTGTAACTTGTTGCTGAAGCAACCTGCCAAACCAAGAACTGCCCAAATCCAGGAGCTCAAAACCTACTTACTCCAGGAAATCCATGCGTGGTTTGATCATATATAGTGCCAACTTTTGTTGTCTACAGATATATGACCGAACTGGAACACTTAAATCTGGACTGCAATGCTATGTCATTCTATTCTATGTTTGTGTAGTATCTCTGAACTAATAAAGAAGTTTTGGGGTCGAAAGGTTTGGCATTCTCACAGAGCCTGATCCGGCTTTGAATCAGACCGAAAAGTCTGTTTAATCAAAATTTGAATCGAAATTTGAGATTTGGACCGAAATTGGGTCCGGCCTAAAATTTCTAATCGTAACAGATTAGCAGTTAGCACCAGATCATAATCGTTCGCATGCATAGTATCAATTGCAGGTAATTCCCAGTTCATAAAAGAAGCTGTCTGCACTAAAAGGAAAATAAAAGATAAATTCTCAAGACATAGCAGCCATTAAACCATTACGCTCGTGCTAACTCATTAGGAAGAGAAAGATCATCATGTCAAGAAATCTTACATTTCCAACCTAATATCCATAATCATAACTAAATTCAGATACACCAACCATGGCATATAGCACCTGAGAAACTATGTACAAACTGCCCCCAAAGATAACAAGTACGAGTATTGCTGATATGGGATTCTTGAGCAGTTCTACTATGGGTAGGAGAATGGTGTAAAGAGCACCAGTACTTACTGTCAGTGCATACAGAGCATATCTCCTCACATTGTCCCAGAACTCCTCCATCAACGGCCCTTCAGGACCCAAAGCCAACGCCTTTTGGTCATCCATCCCCATCGCGAGTAAAAACAGTCCCAAAGAAGCACCTCCCAACATCAGAAACCTCAAATGCCCATTTGGAGAAACTTGAGAAATATCTCTTTTTGAGAAACTTTCCCATCTGGGTTTGAGCTCAAAGGTTAGAGGCATGTATTCACTCTTGGATTTATCATCATCTATTATAGAATGAACCAGAGTTTTCCCACCAGAAGTTGCAGTTTTTGCAGGGAAAGTATGCAGATAACTTGGACTCTTTAGATAAGAAGTGCTCTTGGGAGGGATGAGACCTGTAAGATTTGCAGTTGGGTGGGCGAAATTGGTGCGTTGTGGGACGTTAAACCGCAATGTAAATGTAAAGTTCTTCATTTTTCTAGATCGTGTCTAAAGCACAAACACTATTAGTATTATCCAACCCATATGCCATGAAATAAGGAGGCTCGTGTTGGAAGCTGTGTGTTGTGGTTGATCTTATCCACACGACACCTTATCTGCAAGAATGTAGGGGGTTAAGCTGCAAATTGCAATCTATCGTCGCCGTTTTTGTGTTCTTCCGTTAGTAATTAAATAAGAAAATTTTTATTTTTATAAAAATTATATTATTATTAATTTTTATTTTTATAAAATTATATTTATTATTTATATTATTAATAATTGTCGATATTTACTAATGAAACATTATTTTTTCTTTTTTTGGTTTGTTAAATAGGGCGTTGTAAGTATGAATTACTAAAATTGGCCATCGAGCGATTAGGCATGGCCTTTTTATTTTCCCTTAATTTAGTCTATTAATGAGTTTGCACTTCAAAATTTAAAACATAGTGTTTTGACTAAAATTTAAGTGAAGTTAATATTTCTTTTAGTAAAATGAAGATTAACTTTAATATCATTTTACAATAAGTAAAAAGCTTAACCAACTCGATCTATAACCATCTAATTTTTCAATTTAGCTTGGTTCAATTTGTAGTAATAATTTTTGTTGTTAAAAATAAATTAATTGATTAATTTAATTTATAAGAATTTATTAATTTACAAAAATAAATAAATAAATTTATTTATTTATTTTTGTAAATTAATAAATTCTTATAAATTAAATTAATCAATTAATTTATTTTTAACAACAAAAATTATTACTACAAATTGAACCAAGCTAAATTGAAAAATTAGATGGTTATAGATCGAGTTGGTTAAGCTTTTTACTTATTGTAAAATGATATTAAAGTTAATCTTCATTTTACTAAAAGAAATATTAACTTCACTTAAATTTTAGTCAAAACACTATGTTTTAAATTTTGAAGTGCAAACTCATTAATAGACTAAATTAAGGGAAAATAAAAAGGCCATGCCTAATCGCTCGATGGCCAATTTTAGTAATTCATACTTACAACGCCCTATTTAACAAACCAAAAAAAGAAAAAATAATGTTTCATTAGTAAATATCGACAATTATTAATAATATAAATAATAAATATAATTTTATAAAAATAAAAATTAATAATAATATAATTTTTATAAAAATAAAAATTTTCTTATTTAATTACTAACGGAAGAACACAAAAACGGCGACGATAGATTGCAATTTGCAGCTTAACCCCCTACATTCTTGCAGATAAGGTGTCGTGTGGATAAGATCAACCACAACACACAGCTTCCAACACGAGCCTCCTTATTTCATGGCATATGGGTTGGATAATACTAATAGTGTTTGTGCTTTAGACACGATCTAGAAAAATGAAGAACTTTACATTTACATTGCGGTTTAACGTCCCACAACGCACCAATTTCGCCCACCCAACTGCAAATCTTACAGGTCTCATCCCTCCCAAGAGCACTTCTTATCTAAAGAGTCCAAGTTATCTGCATACTTTCCCTGCAAAAACTGCAACTTCTGGTGGGAAAACTCTGGTTCATTCTATAATAGATGATGATAAATCCAAGAGTGAATACATGCCTCTAACCTTTGAGCTCAAACCCAGATGGGAAAGTTTCTCAAAAAGAGATATTTCTCAAGTTTCTCCAAATGGGCATTTGAGGTTTCTGATGTTGGGAGGTGCTTCTTTGGGACTGTTTTTACTCGCGATGGGGATGGATGACCAAAAGGCGTTGGCTTTGGGTCCTGAAGGGCCGTTGATGGAGGAGTTCTGGGACAATGTGAGGAGATATGCTCTGTATGCACTGACAGTAAGTACTGGTGCTCTTTACACCATTCTCCTACCCATAGTAGAACTGCTCAAGAATCCCATATCAGCAATACTCGTACTTGTTATCTTTGGGGGCAGTTTGTACATAGTTTCTCAGGTGCTATATGCCATGGTTGGTGTATCTGAATTTAGTTATGATTATGGATATTAGGTTGGAAATGTAAGATTTCTTGACATGATGATCTTTCTCTTCCTAATGAGTTAGCACGAGCGTAATGGTTTAATGGCTGCTATGTCTTGAGAATTTATCTTTTATTTTCCTTTTAGTGCAGACAGCTTCTTTTATGAACTGGGAATTACCTGCAATTGATACTATGCATGCGAACGATTATGATCTGGTGCTAACTGCTAATCTGTTACGATTAGAAATTTTAGGCCGGACCCAATTTCGGTCCAAATCTCAAATTTCGATTCAAATTTTGATTAAACAGACTTTTCGGTCTGATTCAAAGCCGGATCAGGCTCTGTGAGAATGCCAAACCTTTCGACCCCAAAACTTCTTTATTAGTTCAGAGATACTACACAAACATAGAATAGAATGACATAGCATTGCAGTCCAGATTTAAGTGTTCCAGTTCGGTCATATATCTGTAGACAACAAAAGTTGGCACTATATATGATCAAACCACGCATGGATTTCCTGGAGTAAGTAGGTTTTGAGCTCCTGGATTTGGGCAGTTCTTGGTTTGGCAGGTTGCTTCAGCAACAAGTTACAGAGGTGACCGATAATGGATAAGGAAAAGTATTAGCATACTGAAAGGAGAGGGTCTCTCCAGGGCCAAGAGCATCACCATCGTTGACAAGGCAATCGTCATACTTGACTCTTGTAAAGACACTGGGATTGATCAATCGGGCCGAGCTGAACTATCCACAACTGACATGAATGTTAGACATGCTACAACCCGAGACGCACACGTTCAGGATTTTAACGGTGTATGATGGGATTCCATTCGGAAGTGGGGATGTTGAGCCTTGGAAGATTGCTATATCATCCTTTGAACAAGCTGTACCAATGCGGTTTGCGTCTCCATAATCTGTTTCCAGAGCACAGATTCATAACTTCTCAGTGTCAAAATCAAAGAATGAACCCCTGACCTGAACACTCAGTTTCAGGGTTAATTAAGAGACCTTTAACAAACTGAACTCATGCTAGGCCTAAAATCATCATCAAGGCTACTTCTAATTCCGTTTATCTGGTAAAGAGCACACTCAGACATGGATGGTAAAGGTTGCAGTTGTGGATAACAAGCATTAAGATTAGTGATGTTTTCAATTTACCAGTAAACTGTAGAAGCTTTCTGGTTAACGGAGTGGCGTTTTCTTTGGAAAAGACTAGTGGTCTTTCAATGCTGGTACCTTCTCTAGCAGCAGATTTGCCATGAAACATCTCCATCACTGCACAGCATGTTAGTAATAACTTGGGAATTTAATTCACACTTTCCATATTAAAATCAAAAACATCTTCTGCTATGAAACGCAAGTCCACCGGAAATGCCACTTAAAAAGGAAGAAACTTCAGTAACCTAGAAGTTATATATAAGAAAACATATATATATCGCTTAGCTAGGTTGTTTGCATGCATGGTAACGTTAAGCATCAATGCAGGAATAATCGCCAATCTGCAGATAACAAAAATCTTTTGTAATTTTGCTCTCTATGAACATATGGATGCGTTTATTGCATCGTAAGAACTTCCACCAGAACTTAAATCTTTTCTAGATCTTGAAATGCATTGTCCTACTCATCTTTGTAAAGTGAATTTCTGCAGACGTTTATGTATTTGACAGACTTATATCTCATGAAAAATAGAAACAGCTGAGGGAGATGTGTATAATACCGAGAGGTTGAGTTAGCAGAGAACTGATAAACATCGTTACCACTTGAAGAAGAATACTATCATGAAGACATCTCCAACATCTAGCCATCCTTACCCTCCTGGAATTTATGTCTTTTAATAAACCTAGAGAAAGATAGTTCACAACAAATAAGCGACAATGTACACTTGCATGAACAGAACAAGGAGTTAAGAACAAAAATCTGCAGAACCTTGAAGGTGGAATATATATAGTACTACTGTGCTAATACTACTGCTAAGACAAGCGTGGGGTTTAGATTTGCTCCAAGAGTTTCTGGTACCAAGTACCAACATATATAGAGTGAAAGATATATAAACAAGGGTTAAGGATAAACCACCGGCAACAAAACTTATGGATGCAGTTGGCATTTATTGAACTGTTTATTAATTAATGTGAGAGGAACCCCCCATTGCTTGCCTGGAAACTTGTTTCAGGCAATAGCTACACAATTATGAAAGCTAATTAAGATTCAAGAGTCAATCCTTACAAAAGCTTAGAATCTGCAAAATGGCCCACTAACAAATGAACGATACATAGAACACAGTACAAAAGAATGAATCGAGAAATAGAACCATAATAAAAGCAAGCAAAGAACGAGCTATGTATATCATCCAGCTCCACTCTGACCAGTTAATCTTCCTCACTCACCCCTATAGTTACATGGTCTCTGCACTCTGCAACATTCAAGAATATAGTTGTAGCAGTAGTTCCTCTGGGCCGCCTGCAGCTTCCTCGTTAGCTTCAACAAAAGCTCAGATAGTTGCTCATATTTTCACAAACATGTGTGCTTCAATATCCTTACCCCATTGGTCAGTTTGCATGCAGCTATCTTCATTGATTTGGTTACATTTATGGGTTCATCTGGACCAACTGTCCCTTTCTTGCAAGAGAGTTGGTCTTAGATACGGAGTTTCAGATCAGTCTAGCATGTGAAAGAGATTGCGGTGTCTAGAAATATGCAATTTTGACATAGTTAGCTGTTGGACCGTATTATAACTCAGGACCAACTTCATCAATTCAAGTGTTATACACAGAATTTTGATCTTGATAGTGAGTTCGCGATGACTTAGGACCCATTGGAGGATTACGTCAGGGGAATTGAGTTTTGAAGTGCGTGTCCATGCATGACTCATCCAGAATCTCGAGCTCGATTTGGCCATTTATTGCGTTCTTGGAATGGTCACCCATTTACACGATTTCAAATGTATGATTATGAAAATTGTTGAATAAATTAGAGTTAAACGTAAAAAAAATATCAAAATTTACTCAAATATCGACCTAAATTTTTAATGTCATTTTAAAAAATAAGTAATCTCTTAATGCTATTTGTAAAGCATGAAATAAAAAATAAAAGTATATATTTTATTTGATTTACTTGTTTGAAAAACAAAAAACAAAAAACAAACAATTATTTTACCATAAATGATATAAAATTAAGGACTTTCTTTTGTTAACGCGAATAATACGGCGAGCCATTTCAAATTAGTACTTTTGTTTTGGAACTCTCAAATATTATATTGTACTATATATGAATTTTATTATTTAAAATAAAAATATTAAACCTTAAAATAAAAATACATTCATTCATATGTTTTAAATTTATAATTATTTTAGTGCGAACTTATTAAGTAATAAAATTTATATATGGTATAAACACAATATTATATACTAATCTGATATGTTGTTCGTAACGTCATCTATATCAATTTGTTAAAAATTAAAAGAAGAAATTTTTTTAAAGTCACTTTTTAAAATTCGAATTAGTATTGCAAAATTTGAAAATTTTTATAAGTAAAGTATAAGTAATTTAGGTTGTGTAAGTTTAATTTGGACAAAAAAAAAATATTGCAGCTTGTAATTTAAAACATGCATATTACATTTGATGTCGTTTTTGGTTGGAAACTAGACTGCCTAATTATTGAGGCCCAAATTGGTATTTGAATGGGTTTGGAACTCAAAGACGAGGCTCCGAGCAAAATGTGGCTGGGCCTTCAAAGTTCATGTTATTTTCTATACATAACTGTATTTTTTTTAAATACTTGGAAACTGGTAATCGTACAAATTAAGCAATAATTTCATGTAAAACTTTGAGTATAAATTTTTTTTCTCCTTTTTGAATAAAGATGAAAATTTTATATTATTCATATTAAGTTTTAGAGAAAAAGAATCTAATTAAACCTAGTAAAATTCAATTTGCGAGATTTTTACTGATACAATTAAAAAAATTGTTGACTTATGTTATAATTAGAAGAAAAAAAAGTTAGAAATGACTTTATTTAAGAGAGTCGATCCCTTAAAGTATTGAGAAGCGGTGTAGCATCGAATCTCAATGATATAATTAGCCTTTTTTTAAAAGAGATTTCTTTGAATTTTGCATAGATAGACTAACTACTTCAACTTTTTAAAGAAATTCATCTAATTAATATTGTTAGATTTTAACGTTTCTTAAGATAAAATATCACTTTCACAATTTTAATTTAGATTAATTGCGTTTTTGGAAAGAGTTGCTCCATTGATTATTCTCTTAGAGTCAGTCTTAGCCAACAGAGATGTTGAAGTTTGTAAAGTTGATACCATAGAATAATCACTTCAAAAAAATATTACATGAATTTCAGGAGGTTACAGTTGTTGCGTTGACAAACATCCTTAAAGCATGTGTCCTATTGCAGACTCCTAAGGAATAAACCCTAAATTCTGCTGCTACTCATATTGTATAGACCTTATTGGCTAGATTGTTTCACCAACTCCACAATTTAAGTAATAATAGTTTAACATAATCCAAGAGTTCGTCCAAATGGTAGAACATGTTTTTCGTATATCTATCAACCTTATTAGGTTTTAGTCACTCACTTTATTTCTAATTATTTAAAAAATAATAAATTGAGAAGAATTAATTAATTAAACTGAATTTATCAGTTAATTATATAATTATTTATTATTATCTGAATTTATGATTTATTTGATATAAATTTAAAAATCATGATTATCAATTTCATAATTATAAAAGATAGAACTAATTACAAAATGGCATTTTCCTTAATGGAAGACAATTCCAGTTTCTCCAACTAAAACTTGATGCTAAAGCGACTCGACATTATTGGAACATGGCGTTAAGGACACGTAATTTAGACAATTTGGGGTCTTCAACGCAATCATGTTTGTCATGTCACATACGTTAAATGTCTCATTAACTAAGCAACCACTCACAACGTTCCAAATAATTAGATACATATAGATGATAATAACTTGAAGGATGCAGCCATCAAAGTTCAAACCACCTCATTTATTACCTCTATGTAATGAAATATCTTACGGTGTTCTAGACCTTGCTTCAGCCATGTAATCCGGAATTCCTGCCGTGTAATGAAGTTGCTGTGCCTATAAATATGAATGCAACCCTCTGGACCTTGATTTCCTCAAATCCCAATAAGCTCTTGGAAGGTGAAAGGTCTCTTTCTATATTGTTCACTAAACCACAGAGAGAGAGCGAGAGCTATGAAGATGGCTCTGAGATGGCTTGTTCATTCAGCTTGTCATGTTCTGGGAAACCCTCAGGAGGCTGACATGACAAGTAACCATGTTATGGGCAAAAACCCTACTGAGCATGCCATGAATGGAGGCTTCAAGGACCCTGGAGAAGAAAGAAATCCTTCAGGGTTTCAAATGCCTCTCCGTTATCCGAGGAACACAAAGGATGATTACCAGAAGATGGAAGAGTGGAAGGTGGACGTGTTGCTTAGGGAATATGGAATTGTTAGTTTCAAAGGAAATATTGAAGAGAAGAGGAAATTTGCAATGGGGGCATTCTTGTGGCCTGACCAATATTGATTATATATATATATATATATATATATCAACAGCTATATATGTTATGCTTCGACATCGCATTATCTATGGCTTGAAGAACTTGCAGCTCAATAAATGATCATGGAAATTCCTCTGAGAGGATGTTATAGAGCAAGCTTGGTTTGACACAAAAAGCAGTCAGAAGAACATGCATGGAGGAGTATATGTAGAGTACGAGAGACATGTAATGTGAGGCCTCTGTCTCCTTATGCGAAGGAGAGTAGAAGAATTCCTTTCTTCAGATAGATTTAATTCCATACTTCGTTATTGCTATTGTTGTTTTCCTGTTAGCTTGAAGAAGAGAGATTGATGAAAACCATGCTTAATTAGTAATGCCTCTTCTGTTAAATATCTTGGCGTGTAATCCGATTCCAAGGCCTCGAGTAGAGCTGTCTTTCAATAATGAAGCATTCTCTAATAGGACGATGGTTTTAGAAGTACTTGCCTCACAAATAATATATTGAAAA
>JANTPM010000003.1:4143781-4155544 GCA_025434745.1 Erythroxylum divaricatum | reverse complement strand
TTAAAAATTATTGTTATTTCATATTAATTGTCATTATTATTTATTATTAAGATTTTTGAAAGCATGGTTGATGTAAATAGTAAACTAGTAAAGTATACAGTACAGCTGTATAATATATCAATTTGGACTATTTTGCAATTTTTAAAAATTTTAAGGACTATTTTATAAATTTAAAAAATATCCCGAAATGATACCCGGTACCGACCGGTACCGATATAGTTCTGTTCCAAAGCTCAATCCGGTACCGAACCCGGTACGGTATTCATAACATTGGATCCAAGATATAGAAAGCATAAGGTAAGTTTTCCTCCTGAACATGTCATAATGCAGAAACTGTCATGAGATGGGAATTTTCTAATAATCAAAGGTGTCACAAAAAGAAAAGAAACATCTTTTCCAAACCTCAGGACTAAAAGCTTACTTTTTAAACTAAAAACCCAATTCCCAGTCGGTTATCTCCGCTCTCCCCATTTTCAGGATGCAGACGGTTCGACTCCCTCGTCTACTCTGTGACGATCTTGAACAGCTCATACGTGATTTTATTTGAGGCACGACTGCATCGCAGTGTCAGCACCACCTGGTGAACTGGGACACGGCCTGTCAGCCAAAATCCACTGGGGGTTTGGGCATCAAACGTCTCCGTACCACCAATGACGCGTTACTTACCAAATTAGCTTGGGCGTTGATGGTCAACCCTACCGCACTGTGGGTTCGTGTGCTTTGTGGGCAATACCGCTTGGATACGCATCATTTGCCCCACACTATTGCGAGGTCCCAGGCTTCCATGGTCTGGCAGAACCTGTTGGTCGTCTGGTCGATTGTTAGGCAAGGCAGCCGTTGGGTTCTGGGAAATGGGCGCCATATTTTATTCTAGCTCGGTAACTGGGTGAGCGGTAGGGGTGAGCATTCGGGTAATTCGGGCCGGATTTTTACTGTTCGAGCCCGGCCCGAATTACCCGAAATTTTTTTTTCTCTTACCCGGCCTGAACCCGAACTTTCAATTACTCGAACTTACCCGGCCCGATTTACCCGAATTACCTATTTACCCAGCCCGATTTACCCGAATTATCCCGGCCCGATTTACCCGAATTATCCTAATTACCCTATTTCATAATTTTTTAAAACCTAATTCGGGTAATCGGGCCGGCCTGAATTTTTTCGGAGTTAGAATTAGGTAATTTCTTTACCCGAATAATGCTCACCCCTAAAAATGCCTATTATTAAGTGGACGTCTAAGCTTATTCAATGTAAGGCACAGACGAGACATATTAGTAACATGTATGTACAGTTAATTAACATGCATTTAATACCTAGAGACGGTCTAACACAACATGTTATTTCAGTTAATAACATAATGCAAGAGTTATATTTTGGAGATTTCCTAGCTTATGCAGACGTTGAAGTAAAGTACATGACGTTGCTTGCAACATTACCTCAGCCTCAAGACAAACTATTATGAATGCTCTGGAATAATATGCCTAACAAGAAGACTTATAATTTGTTAGCGATGACATTTATTAAAGAGATGAATAGAAGAATGTTGATTAGGACTTTGTATCCTATAGGTCTTCTAATGGAAATAGTAAGAGCTATTGTACATCGAGCATCGCGAACTGTGTCACGTGAACTTGTGAACTCATTTTCGTGTAGGGTTCGTTACCTATAGATTGTTCGTAGGTTATAGCACAATTAATACAATATGGTGTTTTATAAGAACAAAGTATTGATATTTATGTAATATGATTAAATGAATTTTATATAGGAATTCGTCTAGAGTAAAGTAATTAGGATTTGATTACTGTATGAATGATGATTGAACACATTTGTGGATTTTTAATTTCATCAACATGATCAAATTATTTACTCTAGGAAAAATTAATGTGACATTAACGTGCATATATATTTCTTTCTTATTACAGAAACTTAGTGTTTTAATATGGCTACTGCTTCAAAGAATATTGTTGCTGAACTCAATAGGGGTGAGAAACTCAACGGTGACAATTATGAAATCTGGAATATGAAAATCAAATATGTACTGGAGGCGCAAGAGGCTCTTGAACCATTAAACCTAACCATGGACGTTCCTGAGAAGGGCACTACAGCCCAGTATAGAAGACACCATGATGCATATGAATTATGAAAAAAGAAGAACTTTTTAGCCCGCATCACGTTGCTGAGTAGTATGGATAATGATATCATACAAGAGTTCCATAAATTCGAAACTGCAAAGGACATGTGGTCTACACTAGCTATTGGTTTTGGAGGCGCTTCAGTGACTAAAGTGAGGTCACTTACAATTAAGTTTGATAATTATAAGAAGCGCCTAGATAATACAATGCAAAAGCATCTGAGGAAAATGTCCAACATGGTAAGTGAGTTATGTGATGTTGGTCATGAGCTTTCTGATGAACAGTAAGTGCAAGCTATGATTCGCTCACTGCCTCAGAGTTGGGAGCATATGAAGATACACCTAACTCATAATGAAAATATCAAGACAATGGAGGATGCTACGAGCCATCTCATCTTAGAGGAAAAGCATCTTGAAGCCTCAAATATGTCTTCTAAGGCATATGCAGTTAATTCTAGCTAACATGGAGCTACGGACAAGAAACGCAAACATCATGGTGGATATAAATGGAAGAAGAATAAGAAATTCAATCACTCTCCTCAGGAATACAAGAAGAAAAAATGGAACCAACTAGGAAAGAAAAGCTTCCCTTCATGAAGAAGAGCATGAAACATGTTAAATGCTAGAATTGTGGTAATAAGGGTCACTTTGCTTGAGATTGTACCGAGCTCAAGAAGGTACAACTTTATAGTGCAAACATTTGTTCTATAAATGTTTCTTTTTTTGTTTTTCTAACTGAATCACATCATTTGTAGATTGTAGACTCAGAAGCAACCAACGATGTAGTGAAGGATAGATATGCCTTCGTTGATTTTCGTAAACTCCCACATGTTAGTCGATGGTTTTATGTAGGTGACAATTCCAGAGTTACTGTATAAGGAATTAGCACATGTAAATTGGATATGCGTGGAGGATAACCCCTCATCCTACATGAAGTATTATTTGCTCCACATATTCGTAGGAATCTTTTATCTGTGTTGATATTGGTTAGACTTGGTTTCAATATAAATTTCCACGATGGTGGAATGGATTTTTATGTTGGATCTATTTATTATAGTTATGGTTTTTTATGTGATGGCTTTATTGTACTGGATGTGTTAAAGGAAAATAATTATATTATTTATTCATTATTTACATATAGTAATTCTAATAATGATGTAACTTTATGGCATGCTAGACTATGTCATGTTGGTCAAAATCGAATCAGTCGATTAGCTAAAGAAGGGTTTTCAGTTAATCTAAGACAAGTAGATCTACCTACATGTGAGCATTGTTTATCTGGTAAAATGGCAAAAAAGTCATTTGAAAAGGGAACATGAGCTTTATATCTATTGCAATTAATTCATTCTGACATTTGTGGTCCAATGAATATAAGGGCTAGACGTGGGGCAATTTATTTCATCACCTTCATAGATAACTATACTCGATACAGTCATGTTTATTTGATTTCTCATAAATCGGAAGCATTCGATTGTCTCATAAAATACATGAATTTGGTTGAGAATCAATTAGATAAGAGAATAAAAGCATTACAAACTGATCATGGACAAGAATACTTGTCAGAAAAGTTCAAGGCTTTATATGATAAGAAAGGAATAGAAATGCAATTAACAATTCCTAGATACTCACAACAAAATGGCATTGCTGAAAAATGAAATAGGACACTATTAGAAATGACTAGGTCTATGATGGCCCAAGAAAATTTACAAATCACATTTTAGGGTGATGTGTTGCTAGCAGACACCTATGTACTTAATCGTGTGCCCAGGAAATCAATTACTAGCACACCATATGAGTTGTAGACTGGTAGGAGACGTGATGTGTCAAGTCTTATACCTTGAGGGTGTGCAGCCTATGTTCATGATCTCTCTCACAAACATGGAAAATTAAGCTCAAGAGGGAGAAATAGTATTTTTATTAGATACTCAGAACACTCAAAAGGATACGTGTTCATTGGTGAACAAGGTAATGGAGGTGTAACTGAATTTGAATCACGAGATGTAACATTCTTAGAGAATGATTTTCCCAAGTAAGGGGAAATAGCTAAAGACCTATTGTTATATGAGTCGCTTAATCAGAATGATTCTGTTATGAAGAATCAAGATGAGGAACTTCAACCCAGTGGGAGCAATTCCACAGAAAGGTTCTTTATGATGACTGATTCAAGTGGGAGCAATCAGATCAATCATGAATTTGTTTATGATGAACCTCATTTAAGACGAAGTAATCAAGGAATAATTCCCCGATGTCATATTAAGATTGAAGGAGAAATTAATATGATTGTTCTGCAAGAGGAAGAAGAGTTAAGGAATGTAAATGAGGCTCTTACTGGCCCTGCCAAAGAATTATGAATGAAAACAATGAAAGAAGAAATGGCTTCTTTAAGCTCCAATCAAGCATGGGACTTGGTTAACCTCCCCGAAGGGCGTAAAGCAATTAGGAATAAGTGGGTTCTCAAAATAAAGTGAAAAACTAATGCTAGTGAAAGATATAAGACACGCTTTATAGCAAAAGGATATACACAATAGGAGGGAATTGATTACGAGAAAACTTTTTCACCTGTTGTGAAGTTTTCTTCAATCCATCTTAGTCTGGCTATAGTATCCAGTATGGACTTGAATTACATCAAATTAATGTAAAAACTGTTTTTCTCAATGGAGAATTGGATGAAGAAATCTATATGGAACAACCTGAAGGTTTCATCAAGGTAGGTCAAGAAAATAAAGTATGTTGGTTATTAAAATCAATTTATGGCCTGAAGTAGTCTTCAAGGTAATGGTATATTCGTTTTCATAACGTAATCATTTCGTATGATTTTCAAATGATCGATAAAGACCACTGTGTGTATGTGAAGAGATCCAAAGATAAATTCGTGATTTTATCTTTATACATGGATGATATATTGATTGCTTGTAATGACTGTATGTTTCTTACACAAATTAAAGATTGGTTATCATCTGAATTTGAAATAAAAGATATGGGTGAAGTGACATACATTCTCGGAGTCAAGTTTTTAAGAGATTATTCGAAGAGATTATTATCGCTTTAATAAGTGATGTACATTCAAAGAATTCTTGAACGATTCCATATGAAAAATTCCAATCCAATTGATAATCCTATTACTAAAAATGAAGGCCTTAGTAAGAGAAATTGCCCTTCAACACCATAAGAACGGGAAAAAATGAAGAATGTTCCCTACTCTAGTGCAGTTGGAAGTCTTATGTACACAATGATGTATACAAGACCAGATATTTGTTACGTTGTTGAGATGGCGAGCAGATATCAATTAAATCCAGGCCAAGCACATTGGAAAGCAGTAAAAAGAATATTGAGGTATCTACAGGGAACTGTGGACCATGCATTATGTTATCAAGGAGGGTATAAAGATGCAGATTAGGGAGGAGATTTAGATGAAAGGAAATCTACCTCAGGATATGTATTCTTACTAGACCATGGAACAATATCATAGAAAAGTAAGAACCAATCTTGTATTGCATTATCCACAATGGACTCTGAATTTATAGCATTCTCAATTGTAGTACAAGAGGTTGTCTGGCTTCATCGATTCTTAGTGCATTTGGGAGTCAGTAAAAGTGAAATTAATTTAGTGACCATCAACTGTGATAGTCAAGCTGCAATAGCTTATACTAAAGACCTCAAATTTCAATGTAAGACAAAGCACACAGATACCAAGTATAATAATATGAAAGATATAGTTACATGAGGAAAAATGAACATGAAATATATATCTACGCGAGATATGATAGTAGACCCAATGACAAAGCCAATTTCTAAAGATGTATACATTGGGCATGTAAAGTCACTATGACTACGTAGATATTGAAATCTACTGATAAACATTTCTTTGTGTATGTTCACTTATTATAATGTCATTTTTTTGATATAATGTATGATTAAGATTATAAATTGTGTATCATTTGATTCATGAATATGTGTGCTTTTGCACACACACATATATATATGGATGAATCACAAGTATATAAGACAGAATATAGATTGGCCCTCTTATATAGGAAATCACCTCTGGTGTTTATGCTCGCTAGAGATGAGGCATGTTTAAAGTTTATTACCTAGGTGATAATTGAAAGTGAGAAACTTAAACCATAAATGCCATAAGGAAATTGATTCAACGTGATTTGTTAATCACTATATCTGTCCTATATTGCCAAATATGAGTTCTGAACAGGTTTTGAGTAGATACGTGAATTAAAGTTAAACATTGAGTATGTTTGAACTATCATTTGTATGACATTTCTTGAACGAAAGATGTTCAAGTTAAACGAAGTGGGTAAATACTGTAACATATGACTCATACCATGTGTACACAACTGACCACAAAAGGGATTAATGTAAGTCTCCATATCTCATCTTACATTGTGTAAGACCTTTGAGGTTGCGAAGAACCTTATCATATACCCTTATGACTCTTGTTTCATTCTTGATAATTGAATTTAAGGTTTGCTACTTTAGGTTATTGTCAAAAGATCATGTAAGATGCGATCCTATGGAATAATTCTAAGAAAGCAAATTTAATTTAATTTAAAAGAGAATTGAGAACATAAGAAGGTCATTTATTTTTTGAGATCAATGACTCGCATGAAAAGTATTCAAAGATGGTCATCATCTCTTTAGTAGAGAACCTGAACACAGTCATGACATAAGAAACTAAATAAGATCAAAGAAAAGTGCAAATGCAATACATGACCTAGGGTATAACATACAATGTCTACTCCAGGACACTTAAGTCCTATGATCAATTTGTTAATCGATATGTCATATACTCTTAACAGATATATAGCAATGTGCTCTCATCATATGTTGGTCACACCGGTTATTTAACAAGTATGAGCACTGCAGAGTTTGTTTTTTAATGAGATTAAACCCATCATGTGTGAGTGGGAGATAATGACTCATATACACCCGTGAAGCGTATAAATGTCAATGTTCTTGAAGTAACTACTAAAGGTAGTTATATGAAGACAATAATGAACGAAACGTTTTAAGATGAATCAGATCTGCATGTATTTGTTTTCTTACTGATTCTTCCATCAAGTTTACACAAAAGAAGAATATCTCTACAATAAAACGAAACAAAAATTCTTTACCCTGTGGAACTACAACAAGAATCCAAGTACATGATTCGTTGCTTTATATGCATATAAACATGATCCTATTTAACATAATCTATGTGATGATATTCTAAATTATTTATAAAATCTTACAAAATTCATGAGCAAGAAGGGGACTTTATCCACGACGAAAAAAGGGTCGCTGAAGAATCTGATGGGGTTGGTGATTTTGGCTGATGTTATCGTTGAGGATTTGAAGAAGACGGCTAGGAAAGGCACGAGCTTCGTTAGGCTGTCGAAGAAGTTGCTTGCCAAGGAAAAGGAGAAAAAGAGAGAGGATAAAGCATTAATGGAAGTGAAAGGGGTGGTAGTAATGGGAATATAAGGACTTTAGCGATGGTTTTGAGGAGCGAGAGAGAGCTTTCAACTACTAATAAAGAGTGAGAAACGGAGATTGATGAACTCAAGCTGAAGATTGAAGATAAGAACAGAGAAGTGAGCTTAAACTTGATTATTGAGCTTAAATTTGAACTCTTTTGCTCAACATGTTAATAGCTAATAAAAATATCATACTAAATAAAAACTCAAAACTCTCGAGTACACTAACCAAATTTTTCGCTTTACTCTTTTACTTGGTGTTATCACAAAATCTAGATAATTGCATCAAAGCCAATCTTATTTGAGGAGCTTGAATTCTAATAACTTTAACACTTTTTGTTAAACTCTCCCAGTGAGTATTAGACAATGATTTTATGGTTAAGCCCAAAATATTATCAAATAAAACCTACTATCTTTTAGGAGAATTTGAAAAAAAAAAAAGCATATATGTATTGCATAAATCCACATAATGAAACATCTTTAACACAAGAATATCTCATATCACTAAGAGTAAGATTGAGATTATGAAAATCACTTGACTTATATAATGCTCTCAGATTTATTTCAAGTAATCACTTTTGAACCCCTCAGTATTTTCTCTTCATATTAGAACTATTGTCATAACCTTGACCCCTCATGTAATAGACATTAAGATCGAGAGACTTAAATGAATTTAGAAGTCCTAATCCCCTCATGTTATAGACATTAAGATTAAGAAACTTAAATGTATTCAATAATTCGTTGAAAGGTCCCAATCTAAATGTGTCATCTACCTTCAAGAACTTTAAAAAGTACTCCTCTATTTTTCTATTTAACACATTCACACATCGTGCTAACAGACTCATTTGTTCTTGATGACTCAAATCTGGAGTATAATCAAGAATAATAGAAAAGTTTTCACCTCTTTAATGATCCTTATGTTAGAATTTCTAACACTATGGGCCAAAAGATAAATCAACTCATTTTGAATTTTGTGATCATGATAATGATATTGAATTTTGTGATTTTGAATGCCTCTAACATGATCTTGCATTATTATATCAATTTTCTTATTGCAAATCTTTATTAATTGTTTGATTTTTGTTCAATCTTACAATTAATTCATCCCAAAGCCTCATATTAGTCATATGCTCAGCACTATTATCTTGTTCTTTGAGTCTTTCACTAAGATGCTTTGAATATTTAAATCCATAATTTGCTAATGCACTTTGTTTGGTATTAAATTTGAACAACTTATAACAAAAACAATATACTTTCTCTATATGTTTAGAGCAAATCAACCATTTTCTGTCGATAATCTCTCCATTATTCAATTTTCTAGAATAATAAGATCAAGAAAATGTCGAGAGGCATTGTTTAAAGGAAGCACATGATTCAATTTTTTTACAAGCCATTTTTTAACTAAAATGTCTCTTACTTTATTATCAAGATTATTCTAATTTTTAGGATCATAAATATAAATCTCCTCACTTAAATTACTAACATCCTCAAGAATATAAATCTCATCACTTAAAATTTATTTATGTTGTTCAAAATTACCTTAACCTAATTCCTTAGGATTCTCCTAAAGGAGCTCTCTTTTAATAAATTTATTAATAACTCCTATTTAGGATTCTATTAATTATTAATTATTCTATTTGTTTTCTTTTTTTTTTCCTTTTTTTACTTCTGAATAAATGCTTTTTAGGCAACATCATATAAAACAAATAACAAGATTGGACTAAAAAACGAACTAAAGTACCTGTATAGAACTGGAAGGAGACAGGTATAATAGAACAACTATAACTCAACCAAATATTACAAAGATATATCAATGTAATTATATATCTACGATAGAAGAAAACAACAAAAAGAAATTTTTAATATCATATATATATATATAAAGTAATTTTCTATGATATATGCAAAATAATAAAAAGATAAATGTTGATTCGAATCATCATATGATTTATGTTAAAAACATATAAACAAGAATTAGTTGAAAAATATTAAAATCAGGAAACTTATTACAAATATTAAAAAAGGGAAACTGAAGGGATGTTGTAATAATAATAAACTTGGGGGACTAAAATGTAATTATATCAAAATCAAGGGACAAATGTAATTATGACAAACTTTAGGGACTAAAATGTAATTGTGAAAAACTTGAGTGACTATAATGTAATTATGGCAAAATTAAGGGACTAAAATGTAATAATAACAATTTTGAGGAACTAAAATGTAATTATGCAAAATTTGAGGGGCAAAATGTAATTATGATAAACTTGAGGGACTAAAATGTAATTATGTCAAATTTGAGGGACAAAATGTAATTATGTCAAACTTGAGGGATCAAGATGTAATTATACAAACATGAGGGACCAAAATATAATTATGTCAAACTTGAGGAGCTAAAATGTAATAATGAAAAATTAAGGGATTAAAATGTAATAATGACAAAAATAAGGGACTAAAATGTAATTATGATAAACATGTGGGACTAAAATGTAATTAAGCCAAAATTAAGGGACTAGAAAGACGATATTACTACACTATGATATAATTGTTTGAGAATAAGATGGACTTATGTTTTGGCTTCATTAGCTTGCTTTTTTTCTATTAATTGTTTAGGATTCAATTAATTATTCTATTTGTTTTCTTTTCCTCCTCCCTTTTTCACTTCCAGATAAATACTTTTTAGACAACATCATACAACAAAGAGTAATTTTAATATCCTATTTAAAAATTAAAAAGTATTTTATTATGATACTAGTGAAATGAAAAAAAGATAAATTTTGATTAGAATTGTCGTATGATTTTTGTTAAAAAGATACAAATAAGAATTAACCAAAAAGAATTAAAATTAGGAAACTTATTACAAATACATGAAAAAGGAAAAAGTGAGGGACAAAATTGTAATAATGACAACCTTGGGGGACTAAAATGTAATAATTACAAAATTGAGGGACTAAAATGTAATTATGTTAAAATTGAGGGACAAAATGTAAATATGACAAACTTGAGGACTAAAATGTAATTGTGAAAATTGAGTGACTAAAATGTAATTATGCAAAATTGAGGGATTAAAATGTAATAATGAAAAATTAAGAGACTCAAATGTAATTATGACAAAATTGAGGGACTAAAATGTGATTATGCAAAATTTGAGGGACAAAATGTAATTATGACAAATGTGAGGGACAAAATGTAATTTTTTGAAATTTGAGGGACAAAATGTTATTACGTCAAACTTGAAGGACTAAAATGTAATGAGTTACCAAAATAAAATTATGTCAAACTTGAGGGATTAAAGTTTAATTATAAAAAATTAAGGGGTTAAAATGTAATAATGACAAACATAAGGGACTAAAAGGTAATAATGATAAATTTGTGAGACTAAAGTGTAATTAAGCTAAACTTGAGGGACTAAAAAGACTTCGTTGCTACGCTATGATATAGTTGTTTGAGAACAAGATAGACCTCTATTTTGGCTTCCTTTACTTTTCCTCCCCGTCTGGATTTAGGGAAGTTAATTTTGGCCCAGCTCGTCCGACTTGGGTTAACTGGGCTATAGGTTAAAAACAGTCAACCCAACCGGACAACAGGCTAAGGTCAAGCTGGCTCGGGTTGTGGCCAAATCATGACTTCAAAAACGATGGCGTTATTTTGTCAAAATCGACATCATTTTTGACCTTTTTTAAATATAAAGTGCGCCAAGCCCGACCACGTGCCATCTAACCTGTGGCCAGGATGAGCTAGGAGCAACCCGGGCCCAACTCGGCCCATTGACATTTCTAGCTTGATCTTACGAGTGTTATTGTCTTTTAGTATTTTCATTTTTTGATTACAAAATCTTGGCAAAAGTTTTAGATTTACACAATTTGGCCTTTACCTTTGTCATGTATGTATCAAAGATATGAATTTCATACCGTTCCGGCCGAAAACCGATATCGGTACGGGTATAATGGTACCGATAAAAAATACCGGTCGATATTCAAAATACCGGTCAAATATCGGCCAATATCAGAAATTTTTAAAAATTAGGGGACTTTTTTACAAAAATTTTTAAAATTTTCAAAATTTCCCTCCCTCCCTCCCATCTCTTATTCCTCCCTTTTTTTTCAAAGTTTTTAAAATAATAATAAATATTTTATTACTAATAATAATTATAAATTAAATAAAACTTAA
>JANTPM010000003.1:4121347-4135475 GCA_025434745.1 Erythroxylum divaricatum | reverse complement strand
ATAATATTTTAAATACTTTGTATTATTCTTAATTTTATATTTGTATGATAATAATTGTCTTTTTTAATATAAATTGTGATTATTATTTATATGTGAAATACTTGAAAATAATTGTTATTTTATATTAATTATGATTATTATTTATTATTTTGATTTTTTGAGACATAGTTAAAAATATATAATATAAATGTATAATATGATAATGAACTATTTTGCAATTTTTTAAAAAATTAAGGGACTATTTTATAAATTTAAAAAATTATCCGAAACAGTACCCAGTATTAACCAGTAATAATATAATACTATACTAGAACCTAACTCAGTACCAAATCTGATACGATATTTGTAACATTACGATGGGTAGTATTAAGAAACTTATAATGATAAGACTGGCTCTTTATTTTCTAATTTCTTGAGTACTAAAGTTGGGAATTTGAGAATCTGGAAATTTTAACAAATACTTTTATCTATCATATTATAAAAATTATATATTCTAAATCTTAATATTAATGATTATTTTTAATAATTATATTTATTTTCTTATAACATAAAATTTTTACAAGAAATGGTACGACTTTATTTGAAAATGATGGGCTAAAAATCTTGAATTGTACGGGAACAAAAAAATAGAATTAAAAATTTCAACATGAGCAACTTATTTATTGTCAGCTACTTTGAACTTACATCAATTTATATTTTTTGAAACAATGTAAATAGGCCTAAGGTGTTACCACAGCAGCAATGTTACGATCAAGATGGTCCAAAACCTAGCGAGGGTGAAGGCTGATCTCATGAGTGTGATATATGTTAATTTTTTTTAATCGTTAGAAACCAGAATGATTGAATCGGTATTATATTGCCATTGTTTTGATCATTCGTAGCTTTTAATCATGTTTTAAAAATTAAATTAAAATTTAAAATAATAAAATAAGAAGTTTAATTAAAACTGAAAAGGTCTAATTAATATTAGACCGTTCGATAAAATTAATGAATTAAAAATATTACTAAAAAATATTATTTTTATTTATAAAAAATTTAAAATTTAATTAAAAATGAGATCCTTAAATGAAAGTTTACTTATTTATTTTAGCTTATAAAAATTTATTAATTTATAATATTAATCAATTAATTAATAAATTAATCAATTTTTAATAATAAAATTATTAAAATAAATTAAACAAAAAAAATAAAAAAAATTGAGGACTGAACCGATTTTATTTTAAATTCAATCACTCTGGTTAAAAATAGTTAAAAGATTTATTTACAATATGTAGACGGCCGCCCCATATATAACATCGTCTTTATCCTGATGGTATCGGTTGTAGTAAGAATACACTCGTTCTCGTCCATATTACTTTCAAGGCATTAGGAGCAAGCCTTTGTCCACCTCCAAAGTTCAAAGTTGACATAGCACTTCCTAGTTACCTCCTCTCTTCCTGTGTTGAGATGCATCTTATCATATGTCTTACCGTATTCTTGGCCATAACATATCTCCTCAAGTTAATATACTCAATGTTATGGCGACCCTACAAAATCCAACATCACTTCCAGAAACAAGGCATAAGTGGTCCGGCTTACCGTCCGATCATCGGAAACACCCAGCAAATGAAGCGAAAGGCTGCAGAAATAACGAGGAACGAGCAAGTATCATGCGACCACAGCATACTTCACAGAGTGGTTCCAGCTTATAGTAAGTGGTCAGGCATGTACGGAAAGACCTACTTGTATTGGTTCGGAGCAAAGCCAAGGTTGGCAGTAACTGAACCAGCCATGATCAAAGAGGTGTTAATGAACACAGGCGGGTCTTATGATCGACTTCTCAATGACCCTTTGTCCAAAAAGCTGTTGGGAGAGGGACTGGCAGAGCTTAGAGGTGAAAAGTGGGCTATGCATAGAAGAATCGCTAACTTGGCTTTAAACATGGAGCAAGTTAAGGTAAGCTCCTCTTTTTCTTCTTTATTTTCATTTTTTATATATTTTTTATTATTAAGAAACTAACTCTGATTGAATAACAGGCATAGAAGCAAAAGGAAAATACGTTTACAATTTTTTATTAATCTCTTAAATTAAACAATTTGAAAAATATGAAATATAATTAAAGAGTTGGATAACCTCATTTAGCTTTATATAAAAATTTCCTTGTGGAAATTTTGCCTATAAATTGTTCATGTTATCATCATCTTTTATATTTATAGAAAGAGACACTAGGACTTCTTTTTAATTGAAAATAAATTATAATTAGAGTTAATTTATTAAATACTTGATTCTTAAAATTTTTCAAATTTAATAATTAAATCCAACTTAGATTGAATTAATTTTTCTTTATTAAACTTCTCTTTCATGTGTGATCCATTAAGTTTTTACTATGTTGATAATTATTACAAATTATAATTTTAATTCATAATTAAAATTATATAAATTAAATTTTATTAATTTATTTTTAATTAAATAATTTATAATCATAAATTAAGATTAATGTCTAATAGCATGCATTGATTTTTTTAATTAAATAATTTATAATCATATATCAAGATTGACTTTTAATAAATAATCGCCTAAATACTATGTGATTTGACTCAACCTATTCATACATAGTTAAGATGTATAATTTAATTCTTTTATCATCCAATATTCCAGTTAGAGATAGATTATGAAATTAGTATTTGATCTTTTAAATCCAACCATATTCATTCTTATTAATTAATAATCGATTTATAATGATTTTTGAAAATACCTTTTAAATCTTAATTCACTTACGCCAGAGAATTTCTTAAAACACTATTAATATAATATTCTTTCTAATTATTTTAGTATGACAAATCATTTATTAATTTATCCATAGAATATCTAACTATTATCAATTGAATTACTTTAAAGAATTTATTTTTTTAATATGTGGGTAATCCAAATCTCTCAACTTTATCATTATCATTTGAATAAGGATCCAAGAGAATTGTCGAGAACAAGAAGCTTGCCAAAAGTTCACATATTTGGGGTGATACTCATGAATCCTTTAGGTTAATAAATTTATTCTCAATAAGTATTCACATATTTGTTTAATTATTTTTATATTTTAATTTATAAAATTAATTATTTTTTATTAAAAATAAATATAATATTTTAATTTTACGATTCCATCAACGAGTTACGGTTAAAAATAATTTGAGGATCATATAGAAACATAAGTTAAATCTCTTAATTATAATTTTATAATAATTTTAGTTGCACAATAATACTTAAAATTACAAATAATCAAGTGGCTTTAAAGGAATAAATCAACATTTATGTGTTTTCGAGATTGAATATAAATATTTTTATATTATTGATGAATTAGATTGAATGGTGTTCTTTTGCAGGGTTGGGTAAGTAAAATGGGGTCTGGTACTGCAAAGATGTTGAAGCGATGGGAAGAAAAAGTAGCAGGACAAGATGAATTTGAGATAGAAGTGCACAAAGAATCTCATAACCTCATGGCAGATCTTATTTCAAGAACAATTTTTGGAAGTTGTTTTGATGAGGGAAAGCGAATTTTCGAGTTACAAGACCGACTAACTCTCCTCTGTGTTTTGTCTATAAACAGTGTGTATTTTCCAGGCTTCAGGTACCTTCAGCTCCAAGTTTAAATAGAAATGGCTGCAGAGATTTGTATGTTAAGTTACTTCCCACAATGCAGGTTCTTACCCACGAAGAAGAACCGGGAGAGGAGCAGACTAGACAGGGAAATTCGTGAATCCATACAAATGCTGATTGAAAATAACAAGAAGGGTGATGGCTCGAGAAATCTTTTAAGTCTGTTAATTTCCTCTCATAAGAATCATGACGGTAAAGAGGAACATCTAGAAGTAGATGAAATTATAGACGAATGCAAGACCTTTTACTTTGCAGGGAAGGAATCAAGTGCGAACACCTTGACTTGGGCACTTCTGCTTCTGGCAATGCATCAAGATTGGCAAGCAAAGGCCCGAGAAGAAGTGATTCGTGTTTGCAGAAGCAATAAACTTCCAACTGCAGACAATCTTAGCGAGCTTAAACTTGTAAGTTTCACTTGTGATTGGTGCCAGGCGTGCTAGTTTAATGAACTTGGAACCTTGTTCAACAGGTGAGCATGATCATAAGCGAAACACTTCGACTTTACACACCAGTGACGATGTTGATGAGAAGAACGTGCAAGGACGTGAAGCTTGGAGGCCTCAGTATACCTGAAGACACACAACTTGCTCTTGTAGTTATAGCTACCCATCGCGATCCTGAGATATGGGGAGAAGATGCTGAGCAGTTCAATCCTGAGCGGTTTAGCGAGCCTCGCAAGCATTTAGGCTCGTTTTTCCCGTTTGGATTAGGCCCTAGAATATGCGTTGGGCAAACATTAGCAACAATTGAGCTGAAACTTGTTCTTGCCATGATACTTGGACAATATTCTTTTGTGGTGTCACCAACCTATGTCCATGCTCCAGTCACAGGCCTAACAGTTCAGCCTCAACATGGGGCTCATATCCTCTTCAGCAAGATAATTTGATGGTCAATAGAACTTATTCTTATTGGTTTGAGTTGCTGATGAATTGGAACTTAGCAGTTTGGTTTTGCCTGTAATAAACACGTGTGATGGTTTGTGCAGAAACTTGTGAACAATATCCAGAATTGATGTGAACTTTTCTGTGGAGTAGATGTTATAATTTGATCATGCTTACGCTTCTGAGAGAGTGAGTGGACAAGACTGAAAAATCTTTCAAGTCCCATGAACTTTCTAAAATCCTGAAAAATTAAAAATGCTTGGTCTTTTGAATCAGAACAGCCGTGCTTTTAGTCTATGAGCACATGGAAGAAAAACCAAAGCTTCCACTTTATTGTAAATATATCATGGTACTTTTCTCCATCATCTTCTAATCTTTGTAATAAAGCACCAGTTTACAAGATTACACAGGTAACAGAACATTGTCAAACACTAGACAGCAGGAGCATAGATGGTTCCATTACCACGAGAAGTGGTATTATATCCGGAAATCTACGACCTTGCACCGTCTTTAGCCTTGTTGCCATTGTACAATCGAAAGAGGCTAAAGGCGGAGATGCACGACAGGACCACCGTGCTGACACTGGCCAACAATGCACTTGCTATTCCCTCCCCAACTTGGTTGCAGAATTTCCCATACAGGTTGCATATTTTCATCCATTGCAGCTCAGGTTGTCCCAGTTTTGCAAACACTGCTGATTGTGCAGCAGATGCCACTGCGGCGACAGTTAGGTACGCAATCAACTGCAGAAACGAAGTTGTCAAGGTGAGTTAGGTGGTTGATTTAGAATAACTATGTTTCAATTTTCCGTTTGAACTTGGCAAGAATGAATTAGTTTGTTTCTGGCTACATTTAATGTATAGGTCTTGAGCAAGCTAAAGATTATCAACTCCCTGGAAAAGCATTTCCAAATTTGAAAGCTAAAGAGGCAGCTGGCATTAATATCCTAAATCCTAAGATCAAAGGAAGAAAAAGAACTCAAAGATAGGATAAAAGAAAGTTGCTTGGACCATATGTTTCTGAACCATATTACATCAGGTAATCGGGCCAATATTCCATAAAATGACACAAATTGCAAGAGACCTGAGGTGATTTAAAGGAAAATCCCATTCTCCTGTTTCATAACTTACCAACTTCAGTTGCTCAAATCTTTTTGTTTACCATTTCACAATTTTGCTTCAGTCATTTAGTGCTATAAAACAACGGGAAATAAAGTTGTGGCCCAGAGGCACCAAATGGTGGACCAGCAATACCCTTAGCTTGAATTTGGTTTGAATTGCAATCCATTATGCAAATGGAGTCCACCTTCAACCAAGCCATTACCTCGTAGCTAATTAATGGACTGTACCATCGCACATACTAATAACTTTAGCTGAGAATTGTCTGCCAAGGTCATTTTCAACAAATGGCAGAGACATAAGTTCAGTTCAGTCAATTGATCATCTTCTTTTTACAGTTCTCAACACCCCAAAAACGGCAGCTGAAACCTTCCAGCTCAGTCAACTTTATGTATTCATTCATTGCGATAATAAATTCCTAACTGCCCTGACTGTATCATGCATTGAAAACAATTTGCCACACTAAGCTAGGCTCAAATGACTAGGAAGCCACAACAATCAGATGCTTAGGAGGAATTAATGGTACGGCGTACACCCATGACTAGTTCATCCAATTTGAACAGACATCCAGGGGCATGGAGTCGTCTTCAAAAGAATCTGATCTTAATGGACACAACGAAAACAGAGCAGGGAGGAATGAGATTCTGCAACTATTGAACTGAGACTTCCACATAACATAATCCAACAACGATTGTTAGATCATGGTATTTAGTACTAACATCTACCATTCTATCCCCTCTCAACATAACAAAAACCTAAGCTTTACCCAAGATCTTATACTGGGAAAAAAAATAGAGAATCTCAGAAGACCAAAGTAACAAAACTTATAGGACTTGAAGCTGTTAAAAAGATCAATGAAAGTCTTCCATGCAAGTGAAAATATGAACCTCGTGGCCTAGCCAAGGATGCAAGAACCAATACCGTTAAGGCTTGGTCAGTACAAACAGGGGCCTAGCAAGGGCTATAGCCCGTACAAAACTAAATTTTTTTCAGAATATATATATATATATTGTAAACTAAGCAGGGCTATAGCCCTACAAAACTAAGTTCCTTGCCCCTCAAAGACTAAAATCTTGGATTCGTCGTTGAGTACAAACCTGATCTCCAGAGAAGATGAGCCAAGCCAAAGGCTTGCTAAAGAGCACACTTCCATTGACCATCCCCACAACGCAACGCACCCCTTGAACCAACGAGTAAAGAGCAGCTATCCCATTGGCTGTCACTAAAAAGCTGCAAGATGATGAAAAGAAAGTGAGACTCTGAGAGACCCTTTCTCATGAAAATGGGTTTCAGTTTCAGGGAAAGATAAAAGAGAGAAGCTCGGGTCTTACACAAGAGCTTTCATGTTAGTGAATTTAGCTTTCTTTTGAATTGAGAAGATTTCTTTTACTTGAGTATCTGTTCCTACAAGAACAGCAGCAACAACTCCTAAAGCACAAATCAAACACCTCAAAACAAGCTCTACAACCCTTACCCTCCTATCAATCACCTTCAAGTTTGTACCATGATACACTGGTATATTTCCTGGACTGACACCAACACCCAAATAACTCATTTTCTTCTCCTTTTCTTTTCCGCAGGAACACTACAGATAAAAGTAGAAGACTAGTCGAGCCTAAGGAGGACAAACGTGAAAGGCTCCAAGCAATAAGAGACAATGCAACAAATAGTGCCAAGACAACCCAAGTTCCACTACTTAAACAGAAACCCCACAAGATCGTATCTTTTTGAATTTTTTTTCTGTAGATTTTCGATTATCTAATCATGAGGGTGTGTGGCTGTGTGCAAGTCTGATAAGCTGCCAAATCGTCAAAATGCATTAGCCGTACAGACAACAGTAAGAGGTGAATTAATGAGGAAAATTAAAAGGCCAATATGAGAGAGAAATGGACACCAACTCTCGGCAGTCTAGAGGGGAGGGGGTCCTCTGCAGTCTGCCCCTTCCCTGACCCTATTGTCCCTTTTCATTTGAATTATCCATTTAAATATGACTTATCTGAGTGAATGACTCAAATAAGAAGAGATCAGAATAAGACCAGAAAAAAAGGGACAGAAAATCTTGCCCAATCTAGAGCTGGTTTTCTAGGAAAGAAGAGTATACAGTTGCTTGTCCCAAGATGAGGGGTGACTCTCAAATAAGGCGAGAGTATTTTTTTGTTTGAGCCCGTTCCATATTTTAAGAAAGTCCTAATTATAAAAATACATCTTTAGATCATCCGTACTTGTGAGAATCACCTTTAATTCTTGTAAATTGCAAAGTACTCGACGAAGGTGATGGTGGTAGGTTCTTGAGGACCATTTCATTCATGTATGCAACACTATGTACTGTACCTACTGAAAAGAAAGAAAGACAAGAGAACCAGAAAATCATTGAACTTTATTAAGGAAATGATAGAGTTGAAGCTGAACCAAGGAACACAAAAGAGTGGAAGTGATCAAAATGTCATTCAAGTTGGTTTGGTTTTTCACTTTTTCTTGCACTTGACGTGGGCCATTGGGAGGTAGGTCTAGCGATGGTTTCACATGATAAACTATGATCCATTTATGCCTTTGCATAGGGGAAATAGTAAAAAGAGATCAAAATTCAACTAAAATACTAAGGTTAATTATAAAAAATTATAAGCTATAATCAGTTTTATAATATTAATATTAAAACATTTCAGCTTTCCATTTTTATAATATAAGTACGTGACTCTTATTTATTTCATAAATGTCACATATTATATTTGTATCGCTTATAATTTTATTATTTAATAAATTAAAATTATCAAACAGTATAAAATAAAAACATACAAAAGAGTGTATAATTATTTTATAATTTATAATTTATTAAATAATAAAATTTATACATAGCATAAATAAAAATTGAATTAATTAATATAATTATACAAAAAGAGTACATGCTGATACTAATTACTGTATCAAATCAAGGTTAAGTAGACCTAGAGTCTTTATTGCATTAGGTAGACTTGAACTAAATTATATAGTCTTTATTGTTATGGATAGGATTGAATTATTTGTAATTAATTGCATGAATTATTGAACATTTAAAGTTTTTAGTAGAAAAAAAATTAATTCAGCCCCTTTAACTTTTGTTAAATTTGTATTTAACACTTCAAACTTTACTTTTTATTTAATAAATATTAAATTTAAATTATATTTCAGAAAGTTGTTGTGAACAAGATATTGCCAACATTGAGTTGGCGAGCCAGCTACGTCATTAAGGAGGACACGAGCAACTTCTATATGAATCAGCAACCACCTTGTTCCACTGGCACACACCAACCATATGTAAGTGTCATGCTGATCCACCCACCTGCTTTAATTTTCGAGTGAAATAATGATTATGTAGTAGGACACCGTCCTAGCAAATGGGGACCCATAGCATCAGAGAAAACTAGTAGGTTTCCTAGTTTTGGACCTAAGTTCGTACTCAGGATTCAGAATTATATGCACTTAACCAAATATAAGATTCTTCTCTTCTTCTTTTTTTCCCCCCTTTTAGATGGGGTTCTTGAAAAGCTTGAGGGGGCTGATCTCGAACCATACTCGCCAAAACAGGAGTGGAATCAAACACCAATTCTATTTCACTCATGCAAAGCTATAAATTTTACTGAAATTTATGATTATACATGAGTGAAACAGAATTGGTATTAGATAAATAGAATTGAGAATTTATTCCCCTAAGATAAGATCTGGTCGGGTCGGTCGTGCTGGGCCCGAACTCAGTCATAACGACCCGTGGGTCGATCGGTCCATCTTTCAAGGATTAGCCTCATACTTATTGGTTACACTAGGCCCAGGCCTAGTTCACGCACCCGTGGCCCCATTCTCAGGTGGAAGTCTCTCATGCATACGTAAAGACTTAAACCTAGCATCCGCTCCATATATAAAGTATAATTCTGCCATAATAGAAGTACGTGATCATTAATCCTAATCTTTCCTACTCACAAGCGATCATACTCGCACAAAGAACTGACTTGAGCGTCAGAGGGGCTTATCGGGAAACAATCCCTGACGTGCCTTCTTTGTTTTGCAGCAACCATCAAGCCAGAGCTCTCGTGAGACGCAGCCAATGTAATAGATCCAAACGACAACATGCAGTTTCGCCAGAACCAGGCTGAACCAATTGGCGCCCACCATGGGGCCCGACATCAGGGCACCACGTCCAGAAACACGCAGATCAGTCAGGCGGCAGCAACTAATTCTGATATAGTCGTTGTCGCGGCTCTGGCGTTACAACGGATGGGTTTGCAGTTACCTGTTACCCTGTCGCCGGCACACCATGCTTCCCGCACACAGTCTTTGGACCCGGGTGATCAACCGCAACCTTAAACTTAGAACAAGAAGAACAAAGCGTAGCCTTGAAATATAACGCTGGAACCAACATGCGCCCGAATCTCCAGCACCTCTCTGATGCAGATCCTCTTGCGCCTATGCACACCTCCCTTACTCGAAAACAAATCGAGGAAGCGACTGATCTGTTGATTCTCCAGATTTTACAATCTCAGTCGGCACAACTGCAACCGTCCATACGGTCGACTAGTGTAACGACCGATCGCCACCCTGCCGAAGCCCTAGAAAAAATCGTGGATGATCGGATCAATGCAGCCATGAGCTTTCGCCCGGATCGCCCAACAGCTCAATACAGCTCTCCCTTTACTCCGGCAATCTTGGATAGCCTCCCGGCGCCTGGCACCAAAGTACCGATGCCCCAAAAATATACTGGAAATACCGATCCCCTGGACTACCTACAGCACTTCCAGTCGATGATGAATCTACACTGCATTCTAGACGTCATTTAGTGTAAGGCTTTCTGTACGGCCTTTCAAGAGGGAGCTCGACAATGGTTCAATAGCTTACCTCCGAGCTGTATCACATGCTTTGAGGACTTTAGGTCGCTATTCCTCAACTAATTCGCCACAAGTAAGCGGCCGCAGAAGACGGCCTTGGAGGTGATGCAATTAACTCAGGGGCAGAATGAAAGCTTGCGGGAATTTATCACTCGGTTTAATAATGAAGTGGTCAAGGTCCCCGACCTCACTTGCTCGCCCATGTTGGCAGCGCTTATGAACAACACGAGGGACGAGGAGTTTAAAAAGTCATTGGCTCTCGATCAACCCCGATCCATTCAGGAAATAAGAAACAGAGAGGATAAGTACATTCAGCTCGAAGAAGTGTTGAAAAATACGAAGCGTAGGACGGATGACTGCTCGCCAAATGACAGAGCGAATGGCTCACATAAGCGGCAGAAAAGCCAGTCGAATTGGAGAAAGCCAACCGATCGATAGGGATATCGATAAGAGTTCACCCCACTTAACAGACGATATGCGGAAGTACTAGCGACCATGAGAGCGGATGGGGAACCCCTCCGAGAACTGGGCAAGTTGAAGAGGGTCATTAATATGATATTTGGTGGAAATGCAGCAGGGGGATCCACTGCTAAAGGAAGAAAGGGGTATGCCAGGCAGGTCGACGAGGAATTGTCAGCCAAAAGAAAGAGGCAGAACGATGGGATGATATCGTTCCACGAGTCTGAACTTGATGGTGTAAGTTGTCCCCATGATGACGCGCTCGTTGTAAATCTGAATAAAGACAGCAACGAGGTGAAACGCGTAATGATTGATACGGGAAGCTCAGTCGACCTGTTGTATTATGATGCCTTCAAGTAGATGGAGGTACCAGAGGATCGACTATTGCCTATAGAAGGACCTATAAAAGGGGTAACTGGAGCATCAGCCTACCCGTTTGCCCGGGTCTACTTGAAAGTAAAGTTCGGGCAAAAGCCGCGTCAAATAGAGAAGGACGTTGAGTTCTTAGTTGTAAAGTTCCAAGGGGCGTACAATGCGATAATTGGACGAGCCACTCAAAACGCC
Organism: Erythroxylum divaricatum; assembly: GCA_025434745.1. NCBI lineage: Eukaryota > Viridiplantae > Streptophyta > Magnoliopsida > Malpighiales > Erythroxylaceae > Erythroxylum > Erythroxylum divaricatum. The sequence continues at coordinate 4,123,970 of JANTPM010000003.1, read as the reverse complement.
CTTAGAGTGGTCGTCTCTACCTACTACCAAGTGATGAAATTCCCAACGCCCTATGGAATCGGTATTGTCAAGGGTCAGTAAAGAATCGCTAGGGAGTGTTACCTAGCGGAAACAAAAACACTAGACGGGCGGTAGTCCTGACGAGTTCTCTTGACGTGAGAGCCGATGAGGAGACGGAGAGAATGAACCCGGTGGAAGAAACGCAACGGGTTATACTAGATGAAGCTGACCGCTCCAAATTCACAAATCTAGGTTCCGAGCTTCAGAAGGACCTAGTTAAAGAAATCACGAACTGCTTGATAGAAAACAGATCGGTTATCGCTTAGGTATCGAGCGACATGCCTGAAATTTCTCTATCGGTCGCATCGCACTCCCTTGGTATTCGACAAGATTACAAGCCGGTTAGACAAAAGAAGTGATGGCACAGCAAGGAGCAACAGGAGGTGATCGAGAAAAAAGTAGAGAAATGAGTCGAAGCCAGGTTTATCCGAGAACTCAAGTACCCCGAATGGCTCACCAATGTGGTGTTGGTGAAAAAGAAGAACGAGAAGTGGAGAATGTGTATCGATTTCACCAACCTGAACAAAGCGTGTCCAAAAGACAGTTTCCCCTTGGCCAAGATCGATTAGTTAGTAGATTCCACCTCCGGACATGAACTTCTCAACTTCTTGGACGCTTTCTCGGGCTACCATCAAATTCAAATGAGTCTCGAAGACGAAGAAAAGACTACTTTTATAACTGACCAGGGCACATATTGTTAACAAGTGATGTCGTTCAGCTTGAAGAATGCAGGGGCCACTTATCAGCGGCTCGTCATGGAGGTTTTTAAGAAACAGATCGGTCGATCTGTTGAGGCCTATATGGATGATATGGTGGTCAAAAGTAAGACGGCCTCTAAGCATATGGAAGACCTTAGAGAAGTCTTCCAGACCCTTAACAAATTTTAGATGAAGTTGAACCTGAAAAATGCGTCTTCGGTGTGGCATCCAAAAAATTCCTGGGATTTATGATTACTCAGCGGGGGATTGAAGCTAATCCAGAGAAAATCGAAGCCATCATCTAAATGCCTTCGCCGTGATGCTTGAAAGAAGTTCAGATATTGACTGGTCGGATAGTCTCTCTAAGCAGATTTGTTTCCAGACTGGGGGACAAGTGCCTCCCATTTTTCAAAATTCTAAGGAAAGCGGATGTGACCCAGTTTCAGTGGCCGGATGAGTGCAGGAAAGCATTTCAACACTTGAAGCAATATCTGTCTAGCCCATCCATTCTGCAAAGACCGGTTGAGGGGGAAAACCTGATTCTATACTTGGCAGTTACGGAGGGTCGATCAGTGCAGTCTTTGTTTGATCAGAGGGAAGTGAGCAATGCCCGATCTACTATGTCAGCAAGGTGTTAACCGGACCGAAAACGCGATATGCACCTATAGGAAAACTGGCCCTCTCCTTGATAACGGCAGCATGGAAGCTAAGCCCTTACTTCCAGAGTCATACCATCGAGGTTTGGACCGACCAGCCTCTCAGGCAGTGCCTCCAAAAGCCCGAAACCTCGGGTCGACTAATAAAATAGGCAGTAGAGTTGGGGGAGTTCGACATACAATATAAGCCTCGGACAACGATTAAGACATAAGTGTTGGCAGACTTCATTGCAGAGATGAACCGACCTAACTCACAAGGTGAGCAATGCCCTGCCTGGAGCTTATTCGTTGACAGGTAGTCTAATACCGAGGGATGCGGAGCAGGAGTGGTATTGATTAGCCCACATATGGAAGAAAAGGTAGAATACGCTCTCTGGCTAGAATTCAAGGCCTCCAATAACGAAGCAGAATACGAGGTTATGATAGCCGACCTCCAATTGGCTAAGAAAATGGAGATAAAACATCTGAAGGTATATAGCGATAGCCAAGTAGTGGTCGATCAAGTCACTAGACAGTACGAAGCCAAGGGGAGCAGCATGATTAAGTATCCAGAGCTGGTAAAGCAGGAGTTAAGTAATTTAAAGCAGTACTCGATCAACAGGATAGAACGAGCTCAAAATGCTAAGACAGATGTGCTCTCCAAAATGGCTTTCGATTGAGACGCCAAAAATAACGTTTTAGTCGAACGACTAGACCGCCCTAGCATTCAGAAAGCCAAGAAACTGAGACCTCCTAGAGGGAATGCAACCAGAAGAAACGTTGGAGGCCAAGAAACTGAGATTAAAGGCGGCCGAATATGCGGTCGTTAACGGCACCCTATACAAGCGATCTTATGATTGCCCACTGCTACTGTTGAAACCCCTCTCTAATGAGTCGCATGCCCGACGTCCTACGTGACATCTGGATACGCATCTCACGAGGGAGGAATTCCTCACCACGAAAGAAACCTTAAATCGAACTTAATTTAACGTCATCCGTCCAACAAAATTGATTTGCTTAGGGCCCATAACAAAATCCGATTCCTAAGCTAAAATGAAAAACCATATCTCTGGGTTAATTAGAATCAGAAATCGCTTCAATCGGATCTCTATAGCTCACAAAATCGCCTGAAAATAGAAATACATCCGAAATTGTCACGTAATTGACTCTCATCAATATTACCCGTGAATTCCGACCCAAAACCCGACACTCTCATTTTACTAAAAAGGG
>JANTPM010000003.1:4092277-4108219 GCA_025434745.1 Erythroxylum divaricatum | reverse complement strand
GAATTAGTTAAGAAATTATTTCAGGTATTTTGGGATTAATATTCAATAAAAGAATGGTGCAAATCAAGATGGGCAAGAGATTAATCATTGAAGAATCAACATGGAACTTTCCTTATAAGTGCAAGAGACATTAATAATGAAGATTATAGAAGGTTTGAGTGGATATTACCGTTGAAGCCAACATAAGTCGACTTATACATCAAGATCCGAACAGCATAAGTCGATTAGAACAGCATAAGTCGACTGATATATGAAGATATGTCAACACAAGTTGACTAATAGTACATAATTTGACTTATCAAAGACCACAAGTCGACTTACACAACACAAGTCGGCTTATAGAAGAGCGGAGATGAAATTTTACGAAAAGTGTTGTCACAAGTCGACTTCTACATGACGACAAGTCGACTTATGGGTACAGAAAATTAATTCCAACAATTCAATTAGCCACAAATGGAAAGGAGGATGTTAAGGAATGGTCATAACAATTATACAACAGCTAGAATGGCTTCCAACAACTATTTTTCTTCAAGTATAAAGAGTGGATGATTGATGAAGAGACCACCGAAGTTCTACAAGTGAAAATACTCTTTTATTGCTCCAAAATTGCCCATAATTGTTCATATCTTGTTACACAATTGTATTGAGAATTTGTTCTTCAAATCTTTATCTTATTTCTCTTATAATTTGAGTGACTAGTGAAAGGTCACGTGTGAGGTAGGATTTGTGCCGGAAAACAAATCGGGTGAAAAGGTAGCTTGAGTCGGAAATCAAGTGGCATTGTACAAAGTTCACACTGAACTACAAAGTGTGCAATAAAGTGTTTTTGCAAAATTTTAAGTGGGAGCTTAGGTAGAGGACGTAGGTCTTAGCACCGAACCTCTATAAAAACAGTGTTTGATCTTCTTCCCTACTCTTCACATTTAGAATTGTTTAAATTGTTTTTGTATGAATTAACTTCTGATTTTATTGTAGAAAATTACAAAGAATTTTAAAGATCTATTCAACCCTACTTCTGGATCGCTTACAATAAAATATACTGAATTTACCAATTCTCTTATTGAAACATCAACTTCATCAACTAGTTGAACGAATAAATAGTTGACGAATAACAAGTAACTTTTCAGATTTTTTCATAATTATTATTGGCCTTGAGTTAAAGTTCATAGCAGCTTACAATTGATTAAAACTCAACCCCTTGACATGAGTATTCTTGAAATATATGTACTTCTAGAATTAATAAATCAATTAGCTGTCAAGCTCTCGCTTGATAACTCATTCCTTCTCTTGATAAAACTTGCAAGTGGATATAATATAATAATTTGCATTTGAATGTATTTTAAATAGAGATAGTAAATTAAACAGTGCCCAATTTTAAAGATTTTTTTACTTTTAATTTGAACTTTTAAAAGTTTTTAATTTAATGACTAATCTTAAAACTTATATAAATCAGGCTAAAATATTTTTTTACTGATATGATATATTTACTAAATATCACGTGAAAATTCATCTATTAGTTATATTAGTAAATATAACATTTTGATTTAATTTAAATGAAATATTAAAAGTTAATCATTAAATTAAAATTTTTAAAAATTTTGATATTAAATTAAATTTTTTTAAAATTAGATAATTTTAAACTTATTATCCCTATTTACAATCGTTACTAACTTAAAAAAATAATTATTAACTCATAATGACATATGATAGTCTAATGAAAATGTACGGAGGAAGATAATAGACATATGATATTGCATTGTCCAACCTTAAGTTTCTTATTAATGACAACAAACATGTGGAAATGGTAAGAGATAGGTGGATAAAAATTTGAGAGCTCCATACAAAATGAAATAGTATCACGAGGTAGTATCCAATAGAGTTTTGGATTCAGTAAAAATGTACAATTGCTTATATATACTTCGCTAGATTATATAGCTTTACAAGGAAAAACTATTTCGTAAAATCTTTGCCCCAAATCTTGTAACAACTAAGACTAATTCAAATACATTTGAATGTGTTGACAGCTATAGCAGATTTTGAAAGATCTGTGATATGAAAAGATCTAAGATCTTGAACAGTTGTTAAATGCCCCCTCAAGATGGGACTCAGTTTGAGAGTTCAATCTTGTCTGTAAGATGAAGAAATCGAGATCTGGATAGTGGCTTTGTTAGAATATCAGTTAATTAATCATCAGTTGAGACATGAGCAACTCTGAGTTTTCCATTATGAACTTGATCTCTCATAAAATGAAAATCTATGGCAACATATTTCATTCAAGAATGAAAAACTAGGTTGGAATATAATTGATTGGTACCAACATTATCACAATATATAACTGGACAAGAAGGTAGTTGAATATCAAGTTCAGACAACACTAAGGTGATCCAACTGATTTCTGCAGCTGTATTAGCAGCGAATCTATATTCAGCTTCCGTAAATGATCTTGCAACAATTCTTTGCTTTTAGAGCTCCATGAAATTGCATTGCCACCAAGGAAAACAATATATGCACCGGTAGATTGATAAGTGTTGTTGTCTTCTCTCCAATCAGCATTGGAAAAGGTATGTAATGAAACTAGAGATTGGCGATGAATTTGAAGGCATTAAGTCATTGTTCCACAAGGATACCTCAAAAATCTCTTGACCAGAGACCAGTGTTCTGTAGTTGATTTGTGCATCTATTGAGAGAGCTTGTTGACAGTAAACTCATATCTGGTCGGGTGAGTAATAAGTATTGTAGAGTTCCCTCAACTGCTCGATATTCAAATGCATCTGGTAGAGGATCTACAGAATTGAAAGATGGTTTAGCCATGGAGGCTGGAGCACATGGGTGTTTGAATAGGCTTAGAGGCAATCATGTTGGTTCTTACAAGTAGATCAAGGATATATTTTCATTGAGATAGGAGTATTCCTTTTTTATTAGGAATAACCTCTACGCCTAGAAAATATAATAGTGGACCAAGATCTTTTGGGGAGAATTTTTGTGCTAAGGACTAGACAAATTGATTCAAGAACTTAGTGCTACTCCTAGTAATTACTATGTCATCAACGTAGACTAATAAGTATAGATGTTGACCGTGACAATTGTAGATGAATAGTGAGGTATCAGAATGAGAATTATGAAATCCAAACTTGAGTAGGAAGTGCCTTAACTCATGATACAAAGCTCTGGGCGCTTGCTTTAGTCCATAGATTGCTTTTTATAGTTTACAAACATGATATGGGTGGTCTTGATCAATGAATGTAGGAGGTTGACTCATATAAACAATTTCATAAAGATTACCTTCTAAGAATGCATTATTTATATCCAGGTGTTGTAGCTTCCATCCATGTCTGATTGCAAAACTAAGCACAAGACATATTGTTGTCGGTTTGACAATAGGGTTGAATGTATCATAGTAATAAACTCCTAATCGTTGATGAAAGCCTTTTGCAACTAGGCATGCTTTGAACCTGTCAATTGAGCCATCAGAATTATATTTAGTGCAAAAAATCCATTTACAGCCAATTATATTGTGATTAGTCATTTGAAACTAACTCTCGTGTCCCGTTTCTAACCAAAGCATCATATTCTTCAGATGTTGCCTGACGCCATTTTGGATCTTTAATGGCCTGAGTGACACTGGTTAGTTCAAGATGGTCAGAAGTTTGCAAGCAAGTGATAAGGTTCAAACGTTGGACAGCTTTGTGAATGTTATTTTTGGCTCTTGTTTGCATAGGATGAGATGAGTGAGTGGAAATGGCTTCAAATGAGGATGCTGATTGGGTAATTGGAGCTGAGTTCTCGTATTAAGATTAAGACTTATTGGAGGTTAGACCAGTAGATAGAGTAATGAGTGGCTGAATGGCAGGTTAATTTATTTTAATATGTAAAGGTGGAGGAATCCAAGTTGATAAGGTAACAGAATCATGTGTTGGTGAAGTGGAACCTAAGGTTTTTAAGGGAAAAACTGACTCAACAAATTTGACATGCCTAGATGTGTATGTCTTGTTAGAAGATGGATTAAAGCAAAGGTAAGCGTTTTGGGTTAAAGAGTATCCAAAAAATAAACATGGTTTTAATGGTTCTTCAAGCTTGTGATTGGTATAGGGACAAAGCCAAGGGTACCAAAGACACCCAAATATTTTGAGTTTGGTATCGATGTTCAGTGTTGTACCAAAAATTTTCTCATATGGTGAAAGAAGATCTAAAGTTGTTATAGGCATTCTGTTAATTAGATCGACAGTAGTGGCAAAAGCTTGTGGCCAATGTATGGTAGGAATTATTGAATGAGTTAACAAGGTTAAACCTGTTTCAACAATGTGGAGATGTCTTCTTTCAGTAAAATCATTATATTATGGTGTATGAGGCAGAGTTGTAAGATGAGAAATACCATTAAAGCTAAGAATTGTGACAAGGCACGAAATTCACCTCCATTGTCAAAATATAAGGTTTGGATGCGAAGATTGAAGTACTTTTCAACTATGACTTTAAATCTTATGAATATATCTTTGACTTCTTATTTTTGTTTTATAGGATAGAATCAGATATATTTGGTGTAATGATCAACAAATATGACATAATACTTAAAGCCATCATGGGAAGTGATTGGAGATGTCCATACATCTGTGAAAATGATTTCAAGTGGATTATAAGAAATAAAGGATAATTTGGAAAAGGATAATTTGGAAAAGGATAATTTATGACTTTTATTGAAACGATATGCATTACAATATGACTCGATGGATGATGATAATTCTAAGTTATGTAATGAACCAATGTGTTTAAGAATTGAAAAAGTAGGGTGACCTAATCTTGAGTGCCACTCAGATGATGTGGCTTTGACTGTGGAGAAGGCAAATATGGGTGAAGTATTTGGCCACTCATAAACTCCATCTTTAGTTTTACCCTTCAAATGTAATGACCCTATGTGGAGGTCCTTCATAAGAAAACAAGAAGGTAAGAATTCAACAGAAACAATGTTGGAATTGCAAAATTGATAGATGGTAATTGGATTGTATTTCATGATTGGCACACAAAGAACATTATCTAATGTAAACTTGAAATTGGAGGTGTTTAAAGAAGTGGAACCAGTTTGTGTTATGGAAAGACTTGTGCCATCTCCAATCAAAATTTCATTAGAGGCTTCATATAGTGCATGAAGAGATAAGTTGCTTAAGTCAAAAGTGACACAATGAGTTACAACACTGTCCATTAGCCACTTTTTGTTTGTTGTAGCATAGTTGGCTTAGGGTTGAGACGAAGATGTGGAATGTGGTTAAATTTCCATTTGTAATTGGAATCATTTGGTATAAGGGACAGTTTCTAGCTGTATGACCTTGGATTATGCACATCTGACAGTAGCTTTGGTAAGGACGTGGATTCTAGTTGGAATTGTGGTTTTGATTATTGTTATGCCAGGTTGAATTATTTGAGTTTCGGCTATTTGACTTGGTGGGAGGAGCAGAGTTGTTTCTTTTTCCATTAAATTTTCGACTAATATAGTTTTTGGAAGCTGGAAAGTGGAATGGTTCTATTTTACTGTTGACACTAGAAGCTTCAAAATGAAGAAGCTTTTCATGTAATTCATCAAATGATATGTGGTTGTCTCTTGCTTAAACTGCATGAACTAATTCTTTATAATCTTCGTCAAAGGCATCAAGAATCTTATTGGTGAGATCTTCCTCAGATAATGGTGCACCAAGGATAGCCAATCCATCAGCCTTGATTTTGATTGTTTGTAGAAATTTTATGATGGTCGTAGTACCTTTGTTGATGTTTTAGAGTTGATTTTTGATAAGCTTTATTCTTCCTCATGATGGTTTGGCATAAATGTTGGCTAGAGTGGCCCATGCTTCTTTGGAGGTTTTTGCGATGGCTATGAATGGAATGATTTGTGGTGAGATGGAGCCTATGATGGCATTAAGGATGAGCTGATCTTGTCTTGTCCACATGATGTAATCTTGATTTGGTGTAGTGACTCCAGCTACTGTTACTATTTTCTCAAGACAAGGTTTGTAGCCATCAACATATCCTAAGAGACCATATCCTATGAGTAGAGTTTTGTAAAATTTGCAATGAGCTTACGGGTTCACACGAGAAGGAAAGTTAGATTACACACAAGCCCAAGTCAGATTCCATTCTAAAACCAATTGACAATAGGTGAAGTAACCCACTAGACTTATATGTTAGTTTTCTTTTCCTTCTTTTTCCAATATAGGATACTCATATGTGGGTATTATTAACACTTCTCCTCAAGTGCAACTGGGACTGGACATCCAGTTGTCACTTAAAATAAACACAATGGTAACCGGACAAGGCTGCTGGAACTGAACATCTAGATGGATAACTGAAAAATTAATAATCTGGACCAAATCTACTCAGATAACATGTGAAATTTGTAATAGACTCACGGGCTTACATGAGAAAGAAAGTTAGACCACACATAAGTTCAAGTGAGGTTCCATTCTTAAACCGATTGGCAAAGTTAGACCACACATAAGTCCAAGTGAGGTTTCATTCTTAAATTAATTGACAATAGGTAGAGTAGTCCACTAGGTTTATATGCTAGTTTTCTTTCTTTCTTTCTTTTCAATATGGGATACTCACATATGGGAATTATCAACAAGTATGAAATTGAAGCTTCCATGAGATATAGTTGGATGAGGTGAGTTTTAAGGGAGTTTGAGCTGCAACATTAATGGTTATCAATGTCCTAGATTGTGTTTTCACTAATATTGTTAGATTAGGTAATCATGTTGGTGAAAAAAAAAAAAAAGGAACAGTAAGGGTGAGAAGAGACAAGTAAGTATTCAAGGAAGGAGGAAAATATGATTGGATCACTTAGAAAGAAACATATCTGATACTATAATAGAGTTTTGGATTCAATAAAAAGGTAAAGTTGATTATATATACATCTTGGTTTATATAGCTTTACAAGGAAAAGCTAATTTTTAAAATCTTTGCTCCAAATCCTGTAACAATTAAAGCTAATTCAAATACATTTGAATGTGTTGACAAATATCACAGATTTTGAAAGATTTGCGACGAGACTAATTCAAATATATTTGAACGTGTTGACAAGTACAGCAAATTTTGAAAGATTTGTGATATGGGAAGATATCGAAGGATCTAACAAGTAACATCTTGAATATCTGTCACATTGTCAACAGTGTATAGTAACTACCAATTTTTTTATATTAATACCGAAGCCAGTACGGAAAAGTGTTTACAGGTGGAGAGAAGTGTCAATGTCATCAGACACACACTCATCACGCTTGTCCCACTCCCACATTGTAGGACTGTTCTTAGCATGTGTTTCCTGAGAAGAAGGAAAGCTCAACGATCGTGGACTTTCTCCAAACTGAAAATCACCTTGTTGGCTCTGCAACTGCGATTCTGGCCAAAGAGAGAGCGACACATGAGGTGGCGAACTTGGTTTGTGAATGATCAACTCAGGTTGGAAAAACAGCCTGCCCGCAGATTCTCGTTGCAGTGAATGACCAAGCCTGTTCTCAGTGTAAGCAGCCATTTTCAGAAACTCTCTTTCTTCTCTAATCTCTTTAGCTCTCTGCAGCTGCCTGAATCTTTCCTGCAACAAGGCTATGGAGGAGGGGATGACAATGACGCGTTCGGTCATAACTTCCTTACCCATTTGAGAACACATTCTGAAGATACCGAACGTGATAATCTTTTTGGTTTGTGCAATGGTAAAGTGACGGTAGATGGACGTGAAATGTCTATGTTATAAGGAGCGTTGAAGTGCGTAGTGAGTATATATAGGATGTTATTGTCCCAATATAATTCCAACGAGAATCGGCAAGTGAATCAAAGTCCAAAGAGAAGAAGTTGACAGGGCAATCTTAGAGGTTTCTTGGTTGAGAGTGCATGAGGAAAGAGGCAGAAGAACTGCAGTGAGTAGAAAAGGGTCGAAAGAAGAGTCCAAAACAACGTTGAAATTAGCAAATGGAAGGATCTGTTTGGAGGAATATATTATGTATGTTCTGTCGACTTTGGCTCCATTGCCATTGCCACTTTCTTTAGATGCCTTTTTTTGAGGCTTTTTATCAAATAACGATCAAATGGCAGATACTCAAATTCCTCAACCTTTTGTTTTTGCCCTTTTGACATTGTGAGAGGGCTTCTTTTCCCTTGTCTTTCTATAGATGCAGTAGGTAGTGATTTCTGAATCAACTTTTCTAATGTCAAATTATGTATATGATATAATGGAAAGGCAAATACTTTGAAATTTTGTGAAGTCTTTTCATGGTTTTGTTGACATATAGATTTGATTTGTTTTTCAAAAGGGTACATAATATTTTAAATTTACTAAAATTCATGAAATGATTTTTGATCTATCATGTTCTTTATAGTAAGCTTTTGACATTTTTCACCTTTAAGATTATATTGTATATTGAGTTTTCACATGAAGCTGAGTGTCCTTTTGTCCTATAATTTCCTTTTCACCATCATTACACCTTGAACCTTCCAAAATTCCATTATTTGAAATGGGATTCGATGGATCTCAAGAACAATACACTGCCGGATTGTGAACTTCCGATTAAAAGATGCTTGAGGCGGATATGATCGTCCAATATCAAACACAACCAGAACAAAATTTAAACATCGCAGAAACAATTGTTGCGTTGTTGCTCAAAAGACCAGAGTTTTTGCTCTTCACGTAAGATGCTGTTCATGGTTGGGAGGGAAATTGGTGAAACGACAAAGGTGAGTTGTGTAATAGTGGTATAGCCGTATAGGTAGTAAGTGATCACAGAGGGATCTCATAATGTCCTTCATCGGACAATAATGGATAAAGACAATAACAAAAGTTAGGTTCCTAAACATTTCTTTCTCTCACAACATACTAATTTGTCTTGGTTTTGTTGGCTTGATATGGCATGCATAAACCATAGACTGTGAATGCTATTTTATTAGGTTAAGGACCGGAATTGAATGGTTCTGTTTTGGAACTTGGAAGCTTTTGGAGGGGTTAGTAGATCGAGGAGATGAAAATAGATAAAGTTGGGCGTAATTTTAGACAAAGCGTGCAATTAAAATTCATATTTCTATTTCAAGGAAGGGTGACCATTTTGCTTTGGAATTAATCAATTAAGTATTGGAAGGCATATGCTGAAAATGAGGTGAACAGTGGTAGCCCACTATTGTTAATTTGTTCTTTCTTGAAAGGTAAAGATGGTTGAAGGTTAAGTTTAGGTTATATTTACTCAGACGTAAAGTTTATAATAGAATGAAATAGTTTACAATAAAATAGAATGTAAATAAATGTAATATATATAAGAAAATTATTGTTTAGGAGGGATGAAAGAGTACATAATGTAATATAATAAAATATTATTTGGATGAAAGGTTCATAATATAATATGGTAAAATGTTATTTATCATTTTAAATTTCATCATAAATCCTTCAAATCAGAGGTAACTTATTTTTACTGTTTAGAATGGAATAAAATGTATTATGAAACCTTCTCCTTCTATCCTATTTCATTTCATTCCATTATAAACTCTCATTTTCAATTATGAATAATGATATAATTCATTTCATTCTATTAATAACAACTCAATCAAACACAGGTTTAGAGTTTTCTAATCTTGTAAAGATCTATGTGTCAGTCAATATCAAATATTATTTTGATTAATTTTTAAACTTTATAAAATAATTACCCAGTTTTTATATAATTAAATTCTAGTTTCTTTAACTATGTATCCAATTTTTTTTAATTTCATCTAATATTTTTAGCATTTATTTTTTATATGAATTGGGACAATAAACACAAATTTGTTATAAAAGATAGAAATAATATGGTGTGCCACTAATTGTTAATACATCACTTAATTGTTAGTACACTGAATGCACCACTTAATAGTTAGTGTACCACTTCTATTATCATGATAGTATTTTATTAGAAATTTTGTACTATAAATAGAAGGGTTAACTTGATGTAAGTCACATCAATTTATAAGAAGAATTCTCCTCTCCCAAATATTCTTAAATTTTAGTTTCGGTTTTATAACAATATATACTTTTTATTACCCTTTGTTTTAAGTCAATATGAAAATATAATAGAAAAAAAAAGCTGCATGAATCACAATTTTTCACAAATATGAAATTATTAAAATATATTAAAAAGAAGTTTATGATATTAAGATAAAAATATAGTAAAAAAATTACGGATTGATTGTGCTAACCCTTTTTTGTTACAAAATACAGTTTTTATTAGAAATATAAAAGAAGTGTTTAATGTTAGCAATTATTAGAAATATGTAAAAATATGTTTGTTGGTAAGAAATAAGATAAGATATATAGGAATCCAATGCCCCGAAAACTTAAGGGCTCCTCCGTAAGGTTCGTCAACGGAGGGTGAAAAAAATAAAAAATTGGATTGATTAATAATACATTTTATTTGACAATATTAGCCTAAAGCCTACGCTTTTTTGAATCCAATGCATTTAACCAATCAGGCAACCATATGCTTCGCACTGCAATGAAAGTTGGATTATTCGTTGAAGATAAAAGTATATAAGGCCTTTTATTGTTCTTGTAACTAGTACATTCATAGGGGATTCATCGATTCATTATGCCCGATAACTAGGCTGGATTGAACCAGCTATATTTTTTGTCATTTTTGACCTTTTCAAACTCTATCTGTAACTCACTATAGGCTCAAGAAAGGAAAACAAAGAGATGATGTATGTTTCGTAATCTATTAATCTAATAATCCAAATTTTCAATTTCTAAGTAACGCTTGGATACAAATCACGAGAATTCTTTACACATCTTGCCCCAACGATTGATTATGAATTAGTTTGAAATTATTCTTGTTTATAACAAATGTATTGATTTGACCCTATAAGGGCTAGTAGGACTAGCAACCCATATCATGTTGCCCCCAGAAGTAGAACCCGTATTTCTTCTAGAAAATCACACAAGAAAAAACACTTATCATTCGTTGGTTATTAGGGACATCCCAAAAACGTCTGAGTAGGACATACCTAATCTTGAATTTATATCATACAACATCTTAGGGGTGGTCAAGTTGGTAAAGTGGAGGAGCATAAGATTAAAAGGTTATGTATTCGATTCCCTTCACCTATGCTCTTTCGATCGAGTTTGTTGTACATGATTTGTCTAGTGCAGAGTACCCGATTGACGTGATTTGCAGATTATTACGTCAATTCGAAGATTTACCCAGTGCGCATCCAAATGGTTGCAGTTGTGGATTCCTCCATTTCAAATATATATAGATTATTAAAAATGTTAAGAAAGATAAAAAATAAAGAAAGTAATAATCAATTGATAATCCTTTTTAATAAAAGATATTAAGCACATGTCAATATATGTAATTAAGACATCTACGGAAGATAAAAAAAAGTAGTAATTTAGATACAATTTTGTGAAATAAAAAATATGAATTATTTTGATGATCTAAGACTGTTAATTATAATATAAATACCAATGTTTTAAATATTAAATTAGAAGATAAGTCGATGAGTTAAAAATTTTAAAGTTTAAGAGATTTAGACAATATTAGATTGTTGTAAAGTTGGTTAAAAATTAAATAAAAATAAAAATTTAAAATATTATTAAAAGAAATTATACTTATAAATTGAATAATTGAAGTTTTAATAAAAAAGAGATTATTAAATAAAAGTAATTATTTTATTTTATTTTATAACAATTTATTAATCTATAACAGTTGATTAATTAATTAAGAAAACTTATAAGTTTTTAATAATAAACGATATTAAAGTAAAACGAATTGAAAAATTAAAAACTGAAGAGACAACTTAAAATTTTTATAATTAAATCGGTTCAATTTTTATAAAACATTAAGATTTTGACGCGTTTATTTTGACGAGATACTTAATTTTTCTATTAAATAATTAGGATATTTAAATTATTTTTTTCAAAAATATAAGCATCACTCAATATAATAATAGTAAATGACAATAACTTTCAAAATATTAACATATACTGCCCCTGTGTTTGTTGTCCAAACTCCGAACTGAAAGTGAAATTTCGACTGTCTTGTAAGGTTATTTAAGCTGTAACTATCGTCAGGTTGCTTTGTCTGAACCTATGGAAGATTCGTTCCATTTCAGAGATTACGATGCCCCCACAAGAAGCTGATGCTTTTACACAACCAACTAACCACTAGACTCTGATTGGCATTTTGGCTTCTTCACAGTATTAACGTTTTTAGAATAAGTCTTATAAATTTTATGTTTATGTGCATCAGTTGAATCACGCCAGATTTATTTTTTATGTTTGCAAGTCATTTTCTCATACAAGTTGCATAACAACTTAGGTTCGACTGCGTGGTCTGGAAGCAGCAACAATCAAGGTAATACCTTTTTACACACACTACGTATTTTTTATAGTGTGGTGGGAAGTTTCAAGGATGGTGTTACTGGTGTCCCCAGTTTGGTTTGCTTCGGTTTGAGTTTAAGCATAAAAGCAACAGGAGAAGAAGAAATCGTAGATACCTAGTGAGGGAATACGTGGGAAAAAAACCAGTTTTTTTTTTTTTTTGTCGGGTAACTGTCCTTTTGGTTCAGACCACGTTTTAGGCCTTAAGCAGCCACCTCCGATTCAGTTATGTGCCTTTTATCATGTTTCTTGTGTTTAATGTTATATTAAAAGCTTAAAGGTCTGGCCTTTACTGTGTTTTGGTGCGAGAAAAAGAGCAAAGTCTTGTTTTTAGTGGAGTTTGCTTATTGGTTGTTGCAATGTACTGGTGTTGAGAGGTCTGAGGTTTGTCGGTTTTTGCTCCTGTGAACGTGTCTTTCGTAAGTGGAAGTTCGCGAAAAGATGGCAATTTCGTTGTTCTATTGAGGCTTGTGGGTGAAGTTGGAGATGGGTCTGTAGTGATTTTCGTGGAGATCTGATTAGTGTTTGAAGTGTTCAGAGACATGGAGCCTCCGAAGGGGTTTTTGGCTTCTTTGTGGAGCTTTATCTGCTTCCTGCCATACTTCACCGGACTCCTGCTTCTGGGTACCATTAAAGGCGAGTTTTTAAGTTCTGTTCCTCCATTTTTAGGTTTTTTTTAAACTCTTCTCTGGTTATGGGAACAATAAGTTTCCACTTTTATTTTCGTTTTATTCGGTACTGCCTTTCTTTGATTGATTATAATGGTTTTAAGGGATAGAAGTGATTCTTGTAGACTTCTGCTTTGAATCTACCTGTTAACTTGATCAATTTTGTGTTAGCCCCAATTAAGAGTCTTGGTTCTTTGATCTTGTCTCCCCTTGCTCCTTGGCGATATTTTCCCAAGTAAACATGGCTGTGCTCCTATCCTAATGACCCCCTGCACTGCCTCTCTCGTTCTGGGAACAATTGGTTTCACTTTTGTTTTCGTTTTATTTGGCACTGCGATTCTCCTATTCATTTTAATGGTTTTAAGGGATAGAAGTGATTCTTATAGACTTCTGCTTTGAATCTACCTGTTAACTTGGTCAATTATGTTTTAGCCAGTTAAGAGTTTTGGTTCTTTGATTTCATCTCCCCTTGCTCCTTGGCGATATTTTCCCAAGTAAACATGGCTGAGCTCCTATCCGAATGACCCCCTGCACTTAGCACATGCACTATTGTCATAACCTCAACTGGAAGTAAAGTCCCAATAATTAGAGAAAACAATGCATGGCTTGAAGATTTTCTCAGAAAATAGAAAGGTCATCCCTAGATGTTGAATGAATCTAATCGAATTGTACACTTCTTTCTTGCCAAATTTTGTCCAGGTTTCCTTTTCTGCCCATTGGTGTCTCTTATCATGATAACTGGGAACTCTGCTGTCATTTTGGGTCTTTGGCCATTACACGTTTGCTGGACGTATTATTCAATCTTGAGGTGCTTTCCTTGAACAAAACACTTGGTCTTAAACTTTTTTTAAGATCTATCTCATTCTCTTGATTTCTCTAACAAGCAGAGCTAAACAATTAGGACCAGTTGTGAAGCTTTTCCTCTGCCTACTACTTCCAGTTGCTTTGGTTCTGTGGCCAGTAGTTGGCATTGCTGGAAGTATCATAGGCGGAACACTGTATGGCTTTCTTTCACCAATATTTGCAACATTTGATGCTGTTGGAGAAGGGAAGAGCAATAAGCTTTTCCGCTGCTTTTATGTATGTCTTACGTGCCAATTCTTAGCAGTTTATTGCCAATTCTCAATGGTTTTAGTGCCTATTCATTTACCCTTCTCTTTCTGGCATTCAGTGGTTTTAACCCAGTCTACCTTTGCAGGATGGAACTTGGGATACTGTTAAAGGAAGTTGGACTGTTGTCAGTGATTTTGCAGATGTTTGTTATCATTCTTATTTCTCCTTTATGGATGACCTGCAACAACATGGGCCTCCAGATGGGAAACATTTTGAGATCAGGTTTGCTGTTAACAGATTTCCCTTGGGCAATTGCACCCATATTTCTTACAATAATGAAGCTAGGCGTTGTTGGGTATACCCTAGAATTGTGAGCTTAATAAAAGTCTCTTACTGTTGTTTCTTCTCCACCACGGATACACTGGAACGAATATGAATTATAGTACTCTGTATGGAAGTTTAAAATCTTGCATTTTACCATGTTGTGCTTTATGTTTCCTCGGTAACTTTCTTGACCAGTGTTTTTTGATGGCAATGTTTGCTATTGGTATCATATCTTGTATCTGTTAAGACTGTTAGTTATGTATTACTCACGTCTGATAAATGGAGCTTCTACGACCAATCAGAAGGCTAAGGAAAACTTTGTCATTTTAGATTTCATGAAAAGAATCAAGTAATCATGTTCACAAGTGTGGAGATTAATTGAATATCAGATATATTAAAGTTTGTATGTGCGTGGGGTGATTTAATTTCAGAGTTATTCTGAAGGCACACCAAATGCAGGAGAGACAATGTGCAAAAGCATGACACTTAATCAGGTCGATCTTTTCTGTTGATAAGTAAACTTGAAGACGAAAAAGAGACATAATGTTAAGTAGGTCTAAAGAAGTTTAAGCATGTTGCTTTATGTGATTTGCTCATCTGCAGGTATATAATCACAAGTATGTGGGATTGTTATTAGTTCTCATTCATGTTGCTCATATCATCTTGCAGATTGCGTTATCTCCCTGGGGCTGTTATCGCTGGTTTACTTGGTTTTCTGTTAGATGTTCCAATGGTGTCATTAATTGCCCTTTGCAAAAGTCCATATATGTTGTTTAAGGGATGGCATCGTTTGTTTCATGACCTTATAGGTCGGGAGGGCCCTTTCTTGGAGACTTTATGTGTACCATTTGCAGGTCTTGCTATTATACTCTGGCCCTTGGCAGTTGTTGGTGCTGTTTTAGGCTCCATCACGTCCAGCATTTTCCTTGGTGCTTATGCAGGTGTGGTTGTTTATCAGGTCAGAAACTTATGACTGGTTTTGTCTAAATTCCTTAACATCTGTCATAACTTAATTCATAAATTTTGATTTGAAAATGGGCGAATGGGAACTTCCTAAACGTTGAACAGGATTGTAAAAGTATGCTACAGTCCCTTAGGCCATAAAAGGAAATCACGCAGAGTGATTCTTACAGTTCCAGCCATGATTCTTTTGGCATTTGACCCTAAGCGTGTAGCTAATTTCTAGTTACGTTATGTTTTTGCTTCAGGAGATGCATCCTCAAGCTTCCTTTAAATTCATGTCAAATCAATTCCCTGTACTGCAGTTTTTTTCATGCTTTATACCGTTAAAGCGTAACCAGAAACATAGAATCATGTCAAATTCTTTTCATTTCCAACAACGTGAAGTTTATGAATTCGCTTTGGATTTCAGGAGTCTTCTTTTCGGCTTGGGCTTTGCTACATTGTAGCATCTTTGGCCCTTTATGATGAATACAGCAATGATGTTTTGGACATGCCAGAAGGATCTTGCTTTCCCAGGTTTTGTCCAGCTTTCAAATGATTTGTAGATATATGAAATTTGAATTT
>JANTPM010000003.1:3967178-3977205 GCA_025434745.1 Erythroxylum divaricatum | reverse complement strand
TAAAATAAGTTCGATTTGAGGTTTCTTTCGTGGTGAGGAATTCCTCCCTCGTGAGATGCGCGTCCAGATGTCACGTATGACGTCGGGCACGCGACTCATCGGGGAGGGGTTCCAACAAATACACTAATTAATATCAAAACTAAGGCCTAAAACATTTGGGACTTTGGAAAAAATGGAGGGAGGGAGATACAATTAAAGCTTTTTTAATATCTGCATCTGTAATGTACTGGCAATAAATGCACGAAAACTATCATATCGTAACGTTTATCATATCTCCTAGAGAGACCAAATTAAGGCAACCCAAATATCGAGTCATTGATCAAGATACTAACATAAGAACATAAATGTTCTTGTATCTCCACCAGATAATCGGAGTCCATGGACGTTCTATTAAGTCTTGTCATGCGGAGTTTTGAATTGTCTTCCTCTAGATTATTTAGTTTGTTTCTTGAATCTGCAAGCATCCTTTTAGTTTGTGTAAGCTTGGCTAAAATATCTTCCTTTTTACTCTTTGATGCCTATGTTATTTTGTCTGCATCCTGAAAGAAACAAAGGCTTGTTACTTTATACCTACATGTTCTACCTTAATAGCTTGCTGTCTAGTAATGTAATTAGTAGATTCTAGTGTACTGAAGTGGCATAAAGTCAGGAAAAAGTAGTTATTGTTTTCTTGCGAATCTTTAACTAAGAATGGTAACAAAAGTACATTAATTTAAGTTGCCTCGTGACTTCCAACAAGATTTGTTGAAATTGGTAGTAATATGCTAATTTAGTACATATAAATGACCATGAAATACCTTAGGGTTGTAGTTACATGCCTTCATAAATATCCATGATAAACAAGTGTTTAGAAAACTTACCCAGTCATAAATTTTTGAAAGGAACTCAGCTACAGTTGATTTATGTCTTGTTAAGAGTTCCTACAACAAAATGAAACAATAGCATCAGGTGGTTGCTAAGGCCATTAGAAGTGTATCAATAAATTAACTAATATGAACTGGTTGGTTCATAAGTCCCCTACTAGCTTTGTCAATCACACTAACCTTAAAAGTTGCAGCAGCATATGCAGCAATATAAAAATTTGGGAGTTGTATGTAGTTAAAGAATTTCTTCATATGATCAAATTCTAGGATATATCTGTAAGCCAAAAAAAAGGCAAAGTCTGAAGTAACAGATTGATAAAGACCATAGGAAGAATAAATTACCATCAAAATAAAAGAATTAACTTGACTCATGTTTTTTTTCCCATATAAAAGAATCTTGTTTTCAACACAGAGCTAATCAAGAATTGTGGTATGTAAAACTAAGATTGAACCTACTAGGAACAGTGAAATTTTCCTACATTTGGTGGTAATATGAAAACATGGAATGTGCAATGTAATCAAATCATTGACATGCATACGTTTAGAGTGAGGAAAAACAAGTAAAGTGGACAATATTTAAATACTGTTATCCAATGTTCAAGCTTTTGAAATTAAAGAACTATGTACTCTTAACAATGAGTCTTTGGGAAATGATATCGATACATCACAGAGCACAAATTTCTGTAAACATGGAAACTTCACATTAGATCAAGATCTGACAATGGAAGGAAGTGCTAGCCATTCTTTCAATAATTCTTAACTAAAAGGCTAAAAAGTATAAAACTAAAATTCTCTCCAAGGGTAAAAGTTTTCGTATCCATCATCAATGCTTTCAATTTCATAATATCAGTTGATATAAAAAATCATTTTGTTTTACTTGCTCACCTTGCCACATTTGGTGGTGTATGCATTCTCTCAGCATTGCACTATAGTGGAAATTAGAAATTGCCAAAAAATATAACAACCAATGAAGATTTCAGTTAAAGGTTTTTCAAGACAATAAAGAAGATGCAATATTGAAGATTATTCAAATTACCAGGTTGAAAGATCCTGTAAAACAGAATACATCACCCTAAAATGGTATTCTTCAGCATTCTAGAATTTAATTTTTTAACTGAAGTATTTGTTGAATATAAAAATGCACCGAGGTATACATCCACTTTCTTTCTTTATTTTCTAGTTTTGAAGAGAAAATAAGACTACTGATATTTTCGAGGAAAGAACGCACCAAACGTGAACTGACTATACATAAGAAGGGAAATGTTAACATGTTTTATGTGTTACCTACAAGAAGCTTCTGTATTCCACTTAAAATGTTTTTACACATTTCACATACAAAAGATCGAACAATAGCTATGGAGACGAAATCACCAAAGCACTTTGAAATAAAGAAATGAAATAAAATGAGTTTTGCATTATGCAGCTCAATCGAAATTCAGCCTTTGCATGATTAAAATCTTGGAAGACCTAGAAAAGGACATGACCATCAAGTAGCAACACTGTTAAAAGTTCTTGGAATAATAGGTTACCCTGCAACTAAAACATCCAAAAGATTTGTGTTTTTCTCTAGCTATTCAACCTTCGGTTCCCATAACCAAGTTTTTTTTTTTACTCCTTATGTATTTTTTCTTATTTAATAAAAAATGAAGTGGGAGTCAAAGTGTTACTTTTACTTTTAGCTAAAGGCGAATAGCCAGCATTGCAAGCAAATAGAGAGCCTTCGCCTGTTTGAGTCCTTGCGAGCCGAAAAGCGTATCGCCAGTTTGAGTCGTGAAAGGGCCGTTAGCTTTACTTATTTATTTTATGATATTTTTTTGTCTTTTTATATTTAATAATATATATAGAAAAAAAGAGTTCTATTATTAATAAATAAGATAAGCATTTTTTCTTTAATTATTCATTCCTGGTTCTATCGAACCAGATATTGTATAATAAAGTCATATGGCACACAGATTTGAAGAAAACCTGGGCAAAGGAAGAAGCAGATAGAGCAATGGCCTTCCCTTTCTTTCTCTTTTCGTCTACATTCAACCATGAATTAACTTTCTATATTTGTAAATTTGCGACAACTTGAGTGGCATCCTTTCTTGCCTGAAGGGGAGTAGAAAAAGTAAATCATAATAAAATCTTCTTCGCATAAGAGAATGAGTAATCAAATAAATACGTAACACAAAAACTGAGAGCTACTTTAAGAACCTCTAACTTTTTAATTTTATAGATCTCACCTGAAAAACCTGCAAACCCTTACCTCCAAGTTCAATTTTGGCAAACAAAAGATCAAAAGTCTGAGCGTGTTCTCTCTGAAAAACTCCTGAGTCAATTGAGCACAAGCTTCTGCCACTGGCTCAGATTCACTATTGCCGTAAAGAATTGACTTCATTTCCCTTAAATTTTTAGATAACTCTGTCATCTACATAAAAGCATAAATTAAACATGTCATAATTATCTCAAACATTCATTCATAACTAAAATGTCAAAGCTGAAATGCCAATTTATAAGACACAAACGAACACACCCGTTCCTTTCCAAAAATTTTCCTAATTTATCTAACTGCAAAGTTCAAAACTTCACCAATTAAAAATAACAAAACGGATTTTAATTCAATTAAACACGGAATACCTTCTCTTCCCTCTTGGAATCGCGAAGTTCTGACGACGAAGAGGAGGAGCGATCGACGCAGATGAGGAGTTCGCGTGTCTGCCGCACGATATCCACTGGGGTACGAGGCTTGGACTTAAAAAGCCCCTTCATTTTCTCCGATTTAGTATGCGATAAGGTCCCCGCAGACGTAGAAGGCGGCGTGGATGGTTGTAGCGCTGCTGGTGCTGCCGCCGCTGCAGACGACGGCTGTTGCGAGAGCCTCTGGACTACGACAGGAGAGACCTTCTCCACAGTCACAGCCGCCGTCGTCGCCGTCGACGACGACGCAGCCGGCTTGGACGCGCACAATCCTATCCTTCCTCTACCTAGAAACCCCCCTGGGATCAGCGTCCGTCGCTCTTTTTGGGATTCAGATGTTTGCTTGAAGTCAATTTCTGTTCGCAGATTTAGATTTGGTTTATTTTTATTTTTATTATTTTTGGATTTGGTCATTTTTTTAATAAATAAAACCTAAAAAAACTATCAAGCATTATTGTACGTTGTAGGGTTAGGTTTTTTGGGCATTCTATGTGATCCGACGGTTGCATGCATTTTTGTGTTTTGGGAGTTTGTAGAGACAGTTGGTCGGTAGTTACTGGAACTACTCTGATTCAGCAAGTGGAATCGGCTAGATGCACGTACAGGACAACTAAGCCAGACACAGCCACCTGGCTTTAGTCTTTCTTTAACGAGTTTTAAAAATTATTTGGGCTTTGATTTTTTCTAAATTTTTAATTATTTCTTTTAATTATGAAAAATTCTAAAAAATGTGTAATAATAAGTTAATTACATATTTTAAATTTAATTATGAAAAAATCTAAAAAATGTGTAATAATATGTTAATTACATATTTTAATTCAATTAATTAATGATTCAATAACTTAAAATCAAACAACAAGTGTAATTAAACTAATAAGGAACGAGTCTTATAATAAAAAACTTAGAGATGTTTGGTTGTAAAATAAAAAATGTTTTTTAATAATTATGATTTTTTTTACAGGCCAAATATATTTTTTTAAGAAACTTCAATTTGAAACTTAAAAAAAAGCTCTCAAATGACTTTAAGGTAGATTTTTCAAATTAATTATTGAATCCATTTTTAATACCTTTTGTCCTTATATTTTACACATAATTTTCACAATGTTCACAAACTCATCTTCTTATTTATTATGTATTTAACTATTTACTCAACTTGAATATTTATTTTGAGATTTATATAATATTATTTGAATTTTTGTATATTTTAATGTTTATTTTTTATATATAATCCATATAAAAGATTTAGTTATATATATTTTCATTTATATTTCATATAATTTAAAATTATATAATAATTAATATATTGTGCTTTGTATATTGTTTAATATACTTTAAATAATTTTTATATGTATAAATAATTTTTATTACAAAATAAAATATAATTAAAATTAAATTATTTTTTATGTTTATGTTTATGTTGCCAAACAATTTACTATATAAAATTTTTTCAAATTTTTTTTTAAATAACAGTCAAATAGTCAACTGCCTTCTTAGAAAAATTATTATCAGAAAATATTTACAGAAAAAAGTTCTACTAACAAAAATTTTACTGATATAAGTATAACAGCTTATTTATTAATGCACGCTTGACCTGTCGACGGGGTTTCCTCGAATCCAAAAAAAACTTATTTATTAAAAGGACAAATTTTTATAAAATAAAATAAGAACGTAATAATATAAAAAGGTAATTTGAAACAGTTGTCAAATGGTTCTAAAATTAAATTTGGCCTCGGGACCACCATGAGTCAGAAACAGTATTCCACTAGGATTGTCACAATCATCACATGCATACCTTCAGCCATTTCTTATTCAAAATTTGAAACGTTAGTTATAGGTTGGGATTTAGTACAACATTTCTTTAAAAGTTAGCTTTTGGATAGACATAAAGTATCAGTTGGAATAAGTGGCATATTATTAAACCTCTTTTGGAACAAGAGGTTAAATGTTTTAAATTTTTAATTAGTATTAAATAATAATAAATTAGTTAAAAATTAAATAAAATTGGAAAGTTTTATATGTTATTAAAAGAAACTGAAATTACTCATAAAAAGAATTTAAAACTTAATTAAAAAAAGATTATTAAATATAAATTAATTTATTTATTTTGATTTATAAAAATCAGTTAATCTACACAAACTAGCTAATTAATTAATAAATTAATCACTTTTTAATAATAAAAATTATTAAAATAAATCAAACCTAAAATTTAAAAATTAAATCAAAATTTTGACTAATTTAAGATTTTTACGGCCATAACGATAAAATCAAATTTGGTACTTTAATCATTGATTATAATTTATAACTACCAATATAAAAGTTATAATGCCTTCTTGTACATATCTCACATTTATTTAGGTTAAGTTTGGTTGAAACGTAAGGGTTTTTTTAATGAAATGGTTATAATAAAATGGGATATAAATGAATATAATATTAAAAAATTGTTATTTGTGATAGATGAAATAGTTTGTAACTTAATACAATAAAATATTGTTTAAAAAATGTTTATAATATAATACAGTAAAAAATTTTATCATTTTACATTTCATCATAAATTTTTGAATATAAAGTTTTTCTTATTTTTATTGTTTAAGATATAATACGAAACTTTGCTTTTCCATCTTATTTCATTTGGTTTAATTACAAACCTTTCTCTCAAACGATAGAAAAATATTATATTTTATTAGTAAATTTTCGGTGAATTCAGATCACCGAAAATTTATTAATTAAAAAACAAGTCGATAAAAATGACAATTGTTTGTCTAATTTAACTTCATTTAATTTAAAATTAACAATTTAATTTAAATTTTACCATACTTAAATTTAAATTAAACAATTTTCTCGATAGATGAATTCAGAATTAACAAATTAAATCGGATCGTATCAACCTTGACATCCTAAAAGCAGAAAAAAAAAGTTCACAGGACGGCCACGGTTTATGCTTACAGCCCATGGAAAGGCCTTGAAACCATTAATTGCCGTTAGATATTGCACTAATTGCATGTTAAAGTAAGCTTTATTTGATCACCTGGTTTCAGTTACAGAGTAAAGGCGCAGAAGCATCCAAAAAAAAGCGTTACGGTCTGCATAGTCTAAACTTTCACCGGCTTAAATGACGTCAGATTCCTGTACTTAAGCCACGGCTTTTCCCAAACCACGGCTTCGTAATTCTTCGCCGTCGTTCCGTCCATCGCCTTCACGACCAGGCGGTAATTGATACCGGAAACCACCTGCGTCTCTCCTCCCTCCACGTTCTCGTACTTCAACTCCGCCTTAGCGCGTTTGTCGTACTCGCTTACGGCGTACTCTCCGATCTCCTGAATGTGCGGGTCGCTAACGTTCTTTATCGGCTCCCAGCCTCCGGGCATCGCCGCTGCCTTCGTTACGCCAACTGCGACGGCGACGAGGGATACGATGCCGAAGAGGACGACTCGTCGTTGCATGACTGGGAAGTTTTCTTTTATCCTCAGACTATGATGCATGTTTAAATGGAACGCCGTAGGAAGTAGAACTACGGTTGTTGGTATTTAAAGTGGCGAAGAGTTAGAATTAGAGTTAAGACTTTCGGACCCCATCTCGAAGATAATTACCACAAGTACCACCGAGCGCTAAGGTATGATTGATCACCTCGAATTGTCCGGTAAGGGCATTAATGTGAATAGAAGCATTTATGGGCAAGTGAAAGTGAATCCCATACGTGGGATTTGGCCAATGGGCAATGGTGCCATGACAGAGTTGTTGATTTTGCCATTCATCTTGAATATTCTAATTGATTTTTAAATATTTAAAAATTAATTTGTATATATTATAACTTAGTAATATAATAATAAAATATTTCCTTTATTTTAAATAAAAATTTATTGTTATAATTAATATAAACTGAATTCAAATAAGTGTTGGGATATTAAATATGCATATAAATCACTACAATAACTACAATAACAATTAAGTTAAAATTATTGTTTTGAATAAACATATATAAAAATTAAATCAAATTATTATTATTATTATGATGATTAATTTTAGGTTGTCTTCAAAATCTTTCATAATTACTAGAATTTAGATTTAATATTTACCAAGTTAGCTAATTTTTTATTAAAAATTTATTTTCTCTATGAAAAATTTTCTATCTTGATATCTCTTAGAATAATTTAAATTATTATGAATTATTATGAAGTCATTACTAATTTTTGTTTAAACAAAGATTGTTTTATAAATTAATGTTAATAACAATAATAAAATTATAATTAAGGGTTAATTATCAAAAAAAAGCACAAACTTTCGTCAAAATTTTAATTATAATTTGAACTTTAAAAAGTAACAATAAAATGTCCAAAATTTTAACTTTTTTCAATTCTAATCTAAACTTTAAAAAGTAACAATAAAATGTTCAAACTTTTAATTTTTCATTTATAGCTCGACGTTAGTGTTTCTGTTAAATTTGATAACGTGTTTCATAAATATTAACTATTAATACACGTCAATCAAAATTAATACAACAAATGAAGATTAAGAAAATAATGTCGTTTAATCACATAATAAAAACAACGTTGTTATTTAAAAATGACCTAAATTATATTATACAATTTTGACGACTTTAAGCTCTCATTTCATTTTTTTTCTTCATTTTTAGTTTGTTCCTTTAACGCTCTCATCCTTTAATTTTTAAATTACACAATCCTGATATCCTCACATTAAAATATCAAAAGAACGAGCTAAGCATGAAGAGCTTATTAATGCAGTACGTTATAATGTGATAGTAATTTGAGATATCAAAAGAACAAATAGAAAATAAAGAACTAAGGTCATCAGAAGAATAACAGAAAACATCACGATAGAATTGAAAAAAATAAAAAATTGAATATTTTATTAACACTTTTTGAAACTCAAGTTAAAAATAAAAAATGAAAATTTTAAGCATTTTTTGCTACTTTTCAAAGTTCAAATTATAATTAAAAATTTGTCAAAATTTTGAGTTTTCTTTTTGTTAATTAACCCTATAATTAATTAAAAAATCGTGCATAAATTTGTACATTTAGACTTTTTTAAAATATAATATATTATGACATTTTAAAGTGTTTTTCATAATAAGATAACATTAACGCTCCGAAAGGTTCGAGCTCTACGCGTGAAGAAAATGGAGGTTGGTCGTTTTTAATTTATAGTTGTGTTAAATAATTTTGACCCTGCAGTTTGTTGAGGGGTGTTTGTTCCTTAGTTTTTATTTTTTGTTTTTAAATTTATTAAAAAAACATGTTTGTTTAAATTTTTAATTTTTGTTTTTTATTTTAATTTCTTTCCGTTTTAAAAAATTATAAAAACCTATTTTATTTGCTGTTTTTTCATAATCTAATTTACTATCAATTAAATATATATTATTTAATTTTAAATTTTTAATAAAAATTATGAATAATTTAATTCGACATTATATATTTAATATATTAAAATTAATTATCAATAAAAATTAAATTAATTATCAATAAAATTATTAATAATTAAAATTTATAATTAAATTATATGTAATTAAATAATAATAATTATTAATAAATATAATTAAATTTAAGATATATAAATATTCAAATAAAATTTGATTTAATAATTAAAATATATTTCCATTAAATATTAATTTATAAATAAAATGCTCATTTTAAATTATTTAATTTATTAAAAAAACATAATTTTGTTAATAATTTGTTAATAAATATTATATAAGAGATTAAATAACTTTATTTAATTAAAAATAATTTATTTTTAAGTTTTATCTAATATGTAAATATTATCAATGATAAAAATATAACCATATTAACATCAACGCCTAAATAGTTTTTTATTTAAAATAAAAACATAAACAAAAAATTAAAAACTGAAAACTATAACAAAAAAAAAAAATCACCAAACGGCCCATAAAATTACAGGTGGTGTATTTACAAGTAGGTAACGTGATAGAGGGTCTAGTTGCCATTTGAGGAAGGTAGGATTAAATATGTTTGTTACAATGCTATATTTTATTGAAACATCAAAGCCACGAGGGATCAAGAAAAGGAGTCCAAATCTTCTATCCAGTTTTATGGTGTCTTATTGTGTCTAGTGAATTTTAGTCATTCATTTATGTGGGTCTTATGTAGGCTCCACATAAATAAACATAAAGCCCGTATAAATAATTGAGTGAGATTCACTGTACACAATAAGATACCATAAAATTAGACAGGGGATCTGGTTTCCAAGAAAAGGCTCATTACATATACTGCAGAAAAATTATAAAATATACATTCCAAAATTTATCTAATACGCACTTAATAAATTAATAATTTCGAGAGTGACAATCATTTGTAACTAATATTAACATCAAAATGAAAAAATTTGTGAAACATAATGTTTGAAAAGCAATATCAAATAGAGTGTGCTATTGAGCTTTAGCTCGAATGGCACAGATCCTCCATGCTCGTGAAGATGGAGATCTGATTAAACCAAGGAAAAAACAGAGGAAA
>JANTPM010000003.1:3933068-3943824 GCA_025434745.1 Erythroxylum divaricatum | reverse complement strand
AATTCCAGAAAAATTGTTAAAATTCCCTAAAAATGTAAAACACACAAAAATCCACTCAAATTCAATTTTCAAGCACAAAATCATAGTTTTCACAAAAATCACAATTATAAACACATATGCCAGGAAATGTCATGAATGCATGTACAGTTATGTGCATGTGCAAAAATTGCCATTCATATATATTTAGCGGCCATAATATGCATGAACATGCCGAGCTATGTTTCCACACTCCTAACCCGTCCCAAATGACCAATTTACCCTTCCCATCGGTGATGGGATGTTACATGGATGGTGTTTATGTCTTTCATCTCTTACACATGTTGAGATTAAAAAGTTTTTGTAGTTGTTATACTTATCTAATAATTTATGCAACTAACATAAAATGAGAGCATATTATATATATGTTAGAAACATATGACATCTCAACTAATTAATTAATATTTGAATCAATTTACTATTCCATACTTTAGATTATTTATAGCTTCAATCACATCTTAATGTCATTATCATATGCTTTATATTCATAGATGTGGTTCTGTTGGAGACATTATGATTGAACTTGGATTTATTATGATCCTCCTCTTTTCTTAAACCTTTAAATTAAATTAAATTACTTTTTTAGAATATCTCATTATACTAAATCATTCATGATTTTTTAGTGATATTCTAAAATAGTAACCATTAACTTAATTATCTATAATGAGAACTTGAGTTTAAAAAGGGTATTTTAACTTGAGGTTTATATAGTCTTAAGGATCCTCACACAATATAAGTTAAGAATATAACTTATATTATCTTAATTAGTCAATTATGCACATATGATATAATTCATATGCTACAATATTAATTCTCTTTTATCATAGTGCATATTTTACTGTATAATATTCTAGACATGAGAATTCAGGCATACCTAATACCTGAGCTCATTTGTTTACACATTCAATCTTCCTTTGAGTACTTACATTTAGTATATTAAGATAAATTAAATGAACACATCATTATCTTAGCTTATACCATTACTAATGACCTATTTTACCTTTTAATATACTTTATATCGACATTAGTGTTTTCAGTTCTCAGTGATTGCCTAGATTTAGTGCTTAAAACTTGTCTCCATTCCTATAAAGAAATGAAGGTGATTCTATTTATTGAAAGGTATCTCATACTTGTCTGATATACTTTTTATATCTAGAATTAGATGTTCAATTCCCATTTCAACATTCATTTTAAACCTGCATACTCAACTCAAAATCAAACATTCTCATATTTTTATAATTGGATTTTTGTATAAAATCCATTTTAGAAACTGAAATTTAATATATTCCAATAAATATTGAATGACAAACAAGATCATCATTGATAACAACTATCATAAATATTCACTTGAAGAAAATGAAATAAAACCAAAATTTAAATCTATGCAATCCTAATAACCTAATATGCATAGAAAATACATCTCCAAAAATCAACTTGGCATAGCATTTGTAATCAATTGTCTTGTATGAATGTACTCCATATTCATTTATCTATGATCTACCGTGTGGATATAATTATATTTGATATCTATGTGTTTAGTTTTACACTGATAGTATACATTAGTATTCTTTTAACTACTTTCTAATGTAATTATTTGTACACATGTATATGAGATTACCAATTGCACTAAAATAAGGAACCTTCTTTATCTCTTTCTCTTATAGTGACATCTAAAGATATTTTTCATTGCCCAGGTGCTTACCTTTAATAATAAGCATAACAAAAATCATTTAATAATCCTACATATGAATTTATTCAAGATATATATATACTTCTTGAATGAGCCTTGGCAATATTAATCCAAAAAATGTATCCAGTCTCACCCGTATTTTTCATCTTAAATGTCATTGGTAACCAATTTATTTATTTACTTCATAAATTGGTAGTTGACATTCGCTCTCAAAATCTCATTCACTTATAATGATAAAAGTACAAATTCATTGTTAAACATTTTTAACATTTATTTGGTGGTATTTTCCAATGATACTAAAATCATATGATATGATTACAGTATAAAACTTAATATATCATTGTCTTTAAGATTGCTTTATCCCATATATTACCTTTAACAACCTAAACACTTTATGCTTTTAGTAAATGAAATCTTTTGATTATTCCATATAGTTTTCTTTATCTAATTCTCCATTTAAAATTGCATTCATCATATCCATTTAATATAAATCAAGATCCATTCTAACTACCAAAGTGAGAATTAGTCGAATCGATGTAAAGCTCACTATAGGTGAGAGTGTCTTCTTATAATCATCCTTTATGTTATTTATATCTTTTTACCCTTACACATGATATGTATCATTCAAAATTGTTATTAGGTTTGGAATCCATATGATCCTGATGATCTTATGTCCTTTAAAAATATTAATCAAGTCTCATATTTGGATTGAGGTCATCAATGTTAATTCTTCAATTGTTTTAATAAATAAGCAAGACTAAATAGAGCCTTCTTACATTTATCGACTCATTATTTTCGCGTGTAACTACCATAAATATTTTTCCTTCAACATCCAAAAGTTGTAAAGGAATTAATCCACAAATATTATGAGCACAGAGAAACACATCTCTCTAGTTTTATATTACTTCCACACATATCAAATAAAAATAAGGAACTTCTTATCACTAATAAGAAACTAATTCATCAACACCTAAATTGCTTTCATTTGGAAGATCAACTTGATTTGATATCTCATATAAAGATAAGTTTTTCCCTATATCTACTTGTTTTAGGAAAATATTCTTTAAAAATGTGATATCATATGGCTTGAATGTGGTTACTTTTTTATTACCTCATTCACTTATGAATACATACCCTTTAAAATGTTAGAAATAGATTTTAAAGATATTATTCTTTCCTATATTACCTAATTTCTCATGCTTGTATAAGGGATTGTGAATGTATTAATATATACCCAAACAATCACATGTACTAAATCAAATTTTTTACTTGTCCACAACTTACATGATGGTTTAGTAACTATTTGACAGGTACTTGATCAAATACATAGATGGTTGTTAATAATGAATCACCATAATAGTTGATAGAAAAATTTGCATATGTCATCAAAATCCTAACTTTTCTAAGAACAATCATATTTCTTTTCTCTACAAAATAGTATTTTGCTGAGAAGCTCAAAAAATAGTCAATTTATCTATTCTTCCTTTTTTATCATATAACCTTTTGAATTGATCAAATAAGTTCCCTTATCCTTGATTAATTATTAGAACTTTTATCTTCTTATTTAAATAGTTTTCAAGTGAAGTCATATACCTTTGTAAACAACATAATGTTTCAAATTTGTAAGAAATCAAATAAATATAATCATACTGAGTATTGTTATCGATAAAGGTGGTGACATAAGTACCCTTGTGCCTTGCTTTTATATTCATTTGTGCACAAATATTTTAGTGAATTAATTCGAATAGCTCAATAATTTTTAGCCCCATATCAAATGATTTTCATGCTATTTTTTCAACTAAACAATGTTTATAAATAGGTAAGTTTAAATTATGTAGGTCTTCTAAAAGACCCTATTTAACTGGTTTATTTATTTAATCTTGTATAATATGACTAAGTATATCATATCACAAAACTAGTATTGATAGTGCAAGTATTAAATAAATAATAATTAAAAATGGCTATAATAATCAGTTCCAAAAGAAATATAAATTCCATGTCAAAGAAATAAGATTTTATCAAGTCTTAGGAGAAAAAGGTACATTATGTAGGATAAGGATCCAATTACCATACATGACTAACTAGTAGAAACTTATTTAATGGAATTGAACGTTAGAAATTCTCCTACAAATATCACATAAAAACGTATATTTCAAAATTACAAAAATTAGAGAACAATAAAAAATTGGTGATTGGAGCACTTCTCTATTTATTTGAGTTTATATTTATTATAATTAAATTACTTATGAATATATAAAGAGAAATATTTTTTACATATTTACTCTTTCCAATGTACCAAAAAGTAAAAAAAGGAAAAGTGAGCTAAATATTAGGTTTGGCATTCCATTTAAAAATTTATGTTCAAATCTAACTTTGAAGCTCACTCGAGTTTAATTAGGCTTGAACCTTAACTAAGCTCAATTATTTTTTAATTTAAAATTGAAAACTACTTTCTTTTACTCAGAACGATGTTTTATTTGATATAGTCGAGCTTTAGTTTGGATTCAGACTCGGAACTAACCCAAAGCTCAAATATATATATATATATATATATATAAAGGAATCTAGCTCAAAGTTAGGTCAATTCAGACTAAACTCATTTACTTCGATTTAAGTCAGATCAAGTAGGACAAAAATTGATATGGAATGACCTAACATCATTAAGTACATAGGTGATAATGAGATTGGACAAGATATATATACGTATGACGATTGATATGTAGTTATTATTCACCTCTCGTTATTATGTCACATTAAATATTTTGAAAAACTAAAATCCCTAAATTATTCTTAAAATAATTATAACCCTAAATTCTTCCAAACTCCAATGAAGAGCAAAGGCATCGCCTTCCGCTGAAACCAAGACTTCCACAAATTGATCGCCAATTTCGATATACTCCTTCCGTTTTATAATAAGAGTTGTTTTAAAAAAATATATGCTTATTAAGAAAATTAATAAAATTATAAATATACTCTTATTAATACTTCCATAAAATTACCTCGGTAATCAGCATCTTAAATAAAATTGTGAGAGAAATTGTCTTGAAATTGTGATCTGTATAATTAAGATGAGAGAGAAATGAAAGGTTAATTTTGGAAGAAAAGTTATAAACATGCATACAAAGTCAAGAATGACACTTATTTTGAATATTTAAAATGTATCTAACACGATTTTTATTACGAAGCAGAGGGAGTAACTCATTAAGTATAAATATTCAGCCGACTACCTTCTAAGAGTATGCTTCAAATCCCTATTGGATAAAGAATCTACCAACCTTAACCTCATTCTTGACAGCCGCCATGATAATCAGACTTTCTCTGTTGGCCTTCATACCTCAAACGAAGCCAAACAGATTTCAGGTCCGTTTGATGTTTTTGGTTATGCGAGCAGCTTCATAGGAGGGTCTTGTAATGGCTTGCTTTGTGTTCGCCACTACCAGTGTCAGGATCCATGGAAATCCTGTCAGATTTTCAGATATCGATGGTCTCACTCTGGAACCCTTCAACCGAGCTTTTGCACACCTTACCTTCTATAACAACCAAGGGATTACCTGTGGGGAACAATTTAATCAACTATGCTATTGGGTATGATTCCTAGAAAGTTGACTTCAAAGTTTTGGCTTTGCTTTGGTCTACTAAAAGGATCAACAAAAATTATCGTAAAGGTGGCAAAACTTCCTCTCGCAGGCCTACTAATGACTCCTTCTATCCTGAAGTCTGGATTCATGAACTACAGGCTGGTGAATAGAAACCAGTTGATGCACCTGCACACTTTAGTCAGATTTACCAAAAACGTTCAACGGTTGTTTCTAATGGTTGGCACTGGTTGATTAATGATAGAATCAGAGGGAAGTACGTTGATTCAATCATTGCCCTCGATATGTTCTCTGAAAAGTTTGGCACTTTTGCAGTTCCTGAGGAACTAACGAGTGTTACTTTTGAAGGTGACAAGGAATTGGGTGTTCTGGGAGATCGCCTCTGCATAAATTCCATCTGTATCTCTACCAAAAACTGTGTTGAGATATGGGTGATGAATGAGTATGTTGTGGAGGATTCATGGATGAATCTCTTTTCTGTCGCACAAACGGTATTGGGAACGGAGGGTGTAGAAAGACTTGTCCCTTTGGCGTGTTCAAAGAATAGTCACGATGTTCTCTTTGAACTGAACCGGAACAAGTTCTTTTGGTACTATCCACAGACTGAAAAGGCTGAAGATATTGAGATTATTCGTCTTCCTGATCAAGCACATCACGTTTATACTGCCTTCGTTTGTCATCAAACCAATGAGCCGGTGACTGGTAAATTTAATGCAATCTCAGTTCTTGGTTACGATCAGAAGAAGGAGAAGAAGAAGAAGAACAAAACAAATAGAGCTCAGTCCATTGTTTATCTATCTCTTCCAAGCCTGGCCCCAGAACCTGGTATATCATCGTACCAGAAGGTTAGAAAACGATTCGTAAGGGTCTGTCAAGAGGCCAGGTTGTTGAAACAGAGGATAGCTCAAAAAATGAGTGTGTGATTAGGACCAATTGATAATGATAATGACACTGCCTGAGGAAGCTACAAGAGCCATTGATGA
The DNA here is from genome assembly GCA_025434745.1 of Erythroxylum divaricatum. NCBI lineage: Eukaryota > Viridiplantae > Streptophyta > Magnoliopsida > Malpighiales > Erythroxylaceae > Erythroxylum > Erythroxylum divaricatum. The sequence continues at coordinate 3,937,519 of JANTPM010000003.1, read as the reverse complement.
ATTTGTTTCACGTTTATCGAGGTGCGAATGGAAGAACAAAGGTTCGAGCTTTGCTCTCCAACTTCTTCGAGAACTCAAAACTTTCCTTCCAAAGTTCACAAACCTTCTCCTCCAAACGCTGAGAGAGAAACAACTCTTCTAGCTGTCTGCCAATTTCTATGCCATCAATCAACTCTAAAAGCAAGAATTGGATGAGGAGTATCGGAAAGGACGAACAGATTTGGCCAAAAACCAAAATTTGACGGCCTGATCTTATAAGAAACAAGCAATAGTTTCAAGATCAAGCACTGAGGCAGAATATAGAGTACTAGTGGCAGTATGACACAAATTTTGTGGCTAAAATCTTTGATGTAGGAGCTGCATATACCATTACATCGGAGACCAGTTCTTTTCTGTAACAATTTACGCATTCTGTGATACAGTTTGTTGCATTGTTAGGCCAATATCTGAGTCTATAAATCCTGTGATAGAAAGGATTGTTGCAGGGTTCTTAGAGAAATCGAAGTGAGATTGCATTGAAAACCTAATGACAAGTATTTCTCGTACGATCCAAAGAGTAACACGGGTGAATACTTTGAAACTAAGTAGGATAGACTTTATTATGTGTCCTTAATCGTTCATAAAAGAGTTAAAAATAAAAGAAATATGGAATACCTTATTTTAGTTTTGTCTTGACTTCTGAAGCAGTTTTTGTGACCAAAATGAGCTCCAATTTACTGGGACTTTCATGGAAAATATTCACCGACACGTGGTTAACGTTTTTTTACATTTTTCTCAATATGTAAGTGCTCTTAACGAATCAGAAGATTCGTACGCTTACGAATGATATGAGCAATTACAAGAGATCTTAACTTTTATATATAGCTTTCATATTGAACTTCTCCATCACAAACTTGATATGGATCCGGTGTACACTAGTTGAGATTTATTTTTCTCCTGAACTTTGTCTAATTGATTTAGATCATTTATTGGGTTACTTTATTATCTTCTATATTAAATTACGTAACTTAATCGATAAATTATTAAATATTGAAAAATACAATTAATAGTTGTTTACTATTATAAGAAAAAAATATTATAAGAAAAGACAAAATTGTCTAATCTACTTGTTCTTAACGGTTGAGACAATTTTAAAATAAATATTTGTGCTCGAAGCCTTGCAGAACCATACAAAGGAACCCAACTTTTGGTAAAGAGCCCGTCAAAGTCCCTGCTGAGTGCTTCTTGGTCGTGGATATGGGAGCTACCTTTTTCTCGAGTGGTTCAGAATTTAGTTTCGAACATGGACGATAGAACTGTTTCAACTAATACTCGAGTATCAAAGGAGAGGATTATCCTGATCGAATTTTGTCACAGATGTACATCAAGACAAGAAGAATTTGATGTTCGTTGTTATCGATGGAAATGTAGGAGGACTTCTTTTCATTTGACCCGGAGACATAGGTTTTGTTCGTGCAAGAAACCTGTTGTCCAAGTTTATCTGGGATGTGTTATTTTTGGCATCATTGTGGGGTAATTGGAAGGCATGTAATAGCTGTGTACGAGACGTTTCATACTGTTCCAAGAATCTTAGAAGCTAAAATCATCAAAGATTTAACTATTACAGAATTCAATTACTTAGTGATGTTCTAACAAAAGAACAATAGTGCTCTTGAACACTCGATACTTTGACAGATCCAAGTTGTTTTATTTTACCGAATCTAACCCCATGCATGTAATCTCCATCTATTGATACTTTCTATATTATTTTATTACAATATGCCTCAATGTAATATTTAGCATCTTTGATAAGGGGACTCTTCTGGCTTAAGTGAGATCGTGGATAAAACTGTTTCAGCCAATATTCGAGTGCCAGAGGAGAGGATTACCCTAATTGAATTCTGTCACAAATGTACGTCAAGACAGGAAGAATTTGATGTTCGTTGTTATCGGTGGAGTTGTAGGAGGACTTCTTTTCATTGATCTGGAGATAGGGGTTTTGTTCATGCAAGAAACCTTTTGTCCAAGTTTATGTGGGATGTGTTGTTTTTGACATCATTGTGGGGTAGCTGAAAGGCACGTAATAGCTGTTTACAAGGGGTTTCATACTGTCCCAAAAATCTTCAAAGCTAAAATCATCAAAGATTTAACTATTACAGAATTCAATTACTTAGTGATGTTCTAACAAAAGAACAGTAGTACTCTTGAACACTCGATGCTTTGACAGATCCTAATTGTTTTATTTTATCGAAGCTAACCCCATGCATGTAATCTCCATCTATTGATACTTTATTACATATTAATTTATTGCAATATGCCTCAATGTAATGTTTAACATCTTTAGTAAGGAGCTCTTCTGGCTTAAATGAGATCGCAAGTAGAACTATTTCAACCAACACTTGAGTGTCAGAGGACAAAGGTGAGGATTACCCTAATCGAATTCTGTCACAAATGTATGTCAAGACAAGAAGAATTTGATGTTCGTTTTTATCGGTGGAGTTGTAGGAGGACTTCTTTTATCTGACCTGGAGACATGGGTTTTGTTCGTGCAAGAAACCTGTTGTCCAAGTTTATCTGGGATGTGTTGCTTTTGGCATCATTGTGGGATAGTTGAAAGGCACGTAATAGTTGTGTACAAGGGGTTTCATATTGTCCTAAAAATCTTAGAAGCTAAAATCATCAAAGATTTAACTATTACAATATTCAATTACTTAGTGATGTTCTAACAAAAGAACAGTAGTACTCTTGAACACTCGATACTTTGACAGATCCAAGTTGTTTTATTTTACCGAAGCTAACCCCATGCATGTAATCTTCATCTATTGATACTTTCTTACATATTATTTTATTACAATATGCTTCAATGTAATCTTTAGCATTTTTAGTAAGGGGCTCTTCTGGCTTAAGTGAGATCGTGGGTAGAACTGTTTCAACCAACACTCGAGTGTCAGAAGATAGGATTACCCTAATCGAATTCTGTCACAGATGTACATCAAGATAAGAAGAATTTGATGTTCGTTGTTATCGGTGGAGTTGTAGGAGAACTTCTTTTCATCTAACTTGGAGATTTGGGTTTTGTTCCTGCAAGAAACCTGCTGTCCAATTTTATCTGAGATGTGTTGTTTTTGGCATCAATGTGGGGTAGTTGAAAGGCACGTAATAACTATGTACGAGGGGTCTCATACTGTTCCAAGAATCTTGGAAGCTGAAATCATCAAAGATTTAACTATTGCAAAATTCAATTACTTGGTGATGCTCTAACAAAATAATAGTAGTACCCTTGGACACTCGATGCTTTGATAGATCCAAGTTGTTTTATTTTACCAAAGCTAACCCCATGCATGTAATCTCCATCTATTGATACTTTCTTACGTATTATTTTATTACAATACGCCCCAATGCAATGTTTAGCATCTTTGGTAATGGGATCTTTTGGCTTAAGTGAGATCACGGGTATAATTGTTTCAACCAACGCTCGAGTGTCAGAGGAGAGGATTACCCTAATCGAATTATGTCATAGATGTACGTCAAGGCAGCAAGAATTTGATGTTTGTTGTTATCGGTGGAGTTGTAGGAGGACTTCATTTCATCTTACCTAGAGACATGGGTTTTGTTCGTGCAAGAAACCTATTGTCCAAGTTTATTTGAGATATGTTGATTTTGACATAATTGTGGGGTAGTTGGAAGGTACGTAATAGCTGTGTACGAGGGGTTTCATACTGTCCCAAGAATCTTGGAAGCTAAAATCATCAAAGATTTAACTATTACAGATTTCAATTACTTAGTGATTTTCTAAGAAAAGAACAGTAATACTCTTGGACACTCGATACTTTGACATATCCAAGTTGTTTTATTTTACCGAAGCTAACCCCATGCATGTAATCTCCATCTATTGATACTTTCTTACATATTATTTTATTACAATATGCCTCAATGTAATCTTTAACATCTTTAGTAAGGGGCTCTTCTGGCTTAAGTGAGATCGTGGGTAGAATTTTTTCAAACAACACTCGAGTGTTAGAGGAGAGGATTACCCTAATCGAATTCTGTCACAGATGTACATCAAGACAAGAAGAATTTGATGTTCGTTGTTATCGGTGGAGTTGTAGGAGGACTTCTTTTCATCTAACTTGGAGATTTGGGTTTTATTCGTGCAAGAAACCTATTGTCCAAGTTTATCTGGGGTGTGTTGTTTTTGGCATCAATGTGGGGTAGTTTAAAGGCACGTAATAGCTGTGTATGAGGGGTTTCGTACTGTCCCAAGAATCCTGGAAGCTAAAATCATCAAAGATTTAACTATTACAGAATTCAATTACTTAGTGATGTTCTAACAAAAGAGCAGTAGTACTCTTGGACACTCGATGCTTTGACATATCTAAGTTGTTTTATTTTATTGAAGCTAACCCCATGCATGTAATCTCCATCTATTGATACTTTCTTACATATTATTTTATTACAATATGCCTCAATGT
>JANTPM010000003.1:3903153-3922604 GCA_025434745.1 Erythroxylum divaricatum | reverse complement strand
ATAGTTCTTGTAGAATCTCCTACGGGGCTGTAGCTATTTTATCAATAAACATACCTTATCTCATCCATTGCCTATCAGAGGACTCCAAATGGTTGGAGTTCTCTTTTCATTTTTCACCTTTTCCTTTCTGTTTTGTGTATTCTCATAAAGGTTGGGGCTTCTCCTGGACGTTGAATAACCTTGTTACAGTCTTGAAACCATAGCCAGACTGACACTACTAAGTATTAAGAAGTTGTTGATTCTGCTAATGACTATGAATAAGGAGCCACACAATTGCTAGAAACCAAACTTCAGTATGTGATTGTGTTTTGGTGAAGCCCCCATTGGGCAACGGATTAAGTTGCCAGATTGATAGTGCTGTTAGTTATGTTCTTAGTGATAACAATCTGAAAGTCCTCCATAAATTGTATTCTCTAGAATTTAGACATGCATTTTGCACTTTTTGTATTGTTCAGTTTCTTTTCACAATTGAGCAATGTTGTAAAGGTCCTGAAGGGGAATCATGAACCAGATTCAATATCAGCTGTAGAAAGCTCTTGTTCAAGTGGATGGTGACCTGGTTGGCAGTTTTTTGTTATGTATTAGTTTGTGTGTGGGAAGAACAAATTGGTAGAAATGGACCTTTTATGCAATTGGATATGGCATATATCTTCCTGCCAGACAGATAATGCAGGCGTCGCCTTTTATACTATATAATTTTTTTCTTGACTATTCTGCAGATTGTTGCTGAAATGTCTTCTGAGCAGAGAAAGATTCTTCTCTTCTTTTGGACTTCAATAAAATATCTGCCAGTAGAAGGCTTCCGTGGTTTGGGAGGTCAGCTTTCCATTTACAAGACCTCTGAGCCACATGACCGTCTGCCTTCATCTCATACCTGCTTTTTCCGGCTGTGTTTCCCACCTTATCCTTCAATTGCTGTAATGCGAGATCGTCTAAATTTCATCACCCAGGAGCATATTGGCTGCAGCTTTGGTACTTGGTGAAATTTCAGCCGCGTTCAGTTTTGGGGATAGCTGGGGTTTATAACTGCACATACAAAAGATTTGTACTCAACTTGTACAGATAGGATCCTGTCCATCTTCTATTTGAAGGAGGTGCCAGATTGTGTCCATCTTTTACTTTTAAGGAGGCACCATAGATATCTATGTTAGAGAAGAACGCGATGTTATTGCTCTTTTTGCAAACGGATTATATAGAGGTATAGTGTAAAATAATGGTGGATGGAGGAAGGGAAAGGAATCTCTCTGCTTCCTTGGACATGCTTTACCAGTTACAACAACTGCTCTTCATGACATGTAATTACAGAGATTATGCAATGACATCGATATCTATACAAATGCTATGATTGTCCTAAATCTTGCTCTCTCAGCTGTCTATAAATCTAAAGTTAAATCAAAATTATGCTTTTCAGTGGATGTTCAGATTACTGTCCTACCATTTGAATGTGCAGCCCATTGGTCTACTTTATATGGCATAATTGTGCATTCATCATGTGTCTAAGCTATCTTCTAGAGAGAATTGTCTGGTTCTGTAAGACTTGGCTGATGCATACGTCTGTACTGGCTAATCCATATGCACTCTTCTTGTGTCAACTGTCAAGGTTACTTGATTATATTTGGACCCCCAGGAACGTCAACTGTTGCTCTTCCTTGTGTTCCCAATGTTGTTTCATGCATTTGACACGGCTTGGCCTTTATCAAACTTCTTGTACGTATGTTTTTATATGCTTTTTGCATTTCTGTATGTCGTAAGCCTTACCAAGTTCTTGAAACATCGGTCGACTATGTTGAATTATTGATCAATGTTTCTTGTCCTTGAGCATGGTAAGTGTGTGTTTGTGTGTGTACACGGCCGTTAGGCATCGGTGGAAAACCTAACCTGTCAGCGTGAGTGCTGGGCACCTTCGCTGGAAAAACTACCGTCGGCGCAGGCGCTGGAATTGTCTGATTAACATCTTCAAATATTTTTAGAGAAAAGATGGCAAATTTTGCATAAAGGATTGACGCATTGATTGAACCAAAACTCAAAAAGAGTAAATATTATTCCTTATCAAAGCACACCATCTCAAGCTCGAACCAACATTCTGTAACCCAACACCCCATGTACATAGCATAACAAATCTGCACCATCTCATAGGGACATGTGGATTCAGGACAACCCAATTCCTGCTTTAATAATAATATCATAAATTTGATATAACCAAATTTTAGAAGAAAAGAAGAAACAGAAAATAACTTAGCCAACTTCAGTGCCTAAAAGGGAGCCATCACAACAGCTGCACATACAGGCCGATCGCTCATTCCTCATCAGTTTTCACTACTGTTGGTTCTGTGGTGGCTTCAGCTGCTTCTTTTGGTGCTTCAACAGCTGGTTTCTCATCGACGGTCTCTTCCACCTTTGCTGCAGGCACTTCCTCAACTACAGGATCAGCGACAGGCTTCACTTCTGTTGACGGTTCTTCTGCTGCAACTTCCGCCTGAACTTCATCGGCTTTTTCTTCTTTTGGTTCAACGACCTCCTCCTTGGTTTCATCTACTACTGGATCTTCAGGTTTTTCGGTCACACGAGTTTTCTCTTCCACGGCCTGGACCTCGGTTGCTGTTTCTTCATTTGTCAAGTCACCCTCTGTCTCAGCAGCTGGTGTGGTTTCGTCGGGAGTGACCTCCTCAGTCTTGGCGATCTCAGGGGTTTCAGTCTTTGTCAACACCGGTGTTGCATCGTGAACCTGAAAAAACCATGTAATTATTGTTTGAAACAAAAATATTCATAATCGAAATGAAAACAATCCTGATCCAGCAAGAACACTCTCCGATGACCATGGCAATGGATTTTGAAAAGGGTCATAGAGAGGATTGCTGACTGAAAAATGTATAAGCTAGTAATCGCATGTATTGAACTTTATGGTTTTGATCTATCATATAATCCTTAAGCTAAAGCTGGTTGCAACCACAAGTTGCAGTAGACTGAACTGGACCATGATATAGCTCCCCCATGATCGGAACTTCTTTGAATAGTAAGGATCACATAAGAGAAGATCCATCATCGATTTGCAAAACCATATAAGAAACCAAAATGATCATAACAAGATGGAGTGACCAAAATAGAGTGCAACTTAATTATAGTAATTAAGTACCTCAACACTGGCCATCTCAATGAAACTGGAAACTAAGCTAGAGGAGGTTGAAAGATAATAATATTGTATGAGTTGGATTGGGGATTGAATGAAGTGAAGAGAAGATCAATGTGGGAGCTATTTATAGAGATGGAAGGATTGTCTAATGAAGAAGGGAACCACATACTTTAGTGTGAGAGCACTTTGAAGAATCTTTGCAATTTGACACCTCATGACTCTCTAACTGCACTAGCTTTGTCTAGTTGTAAATGTGAATTTGATAAGGATTTTTCTAATGTGTATTGTTGTATCAATGGAATTGATTGATAAATTGGACAAAATAGGTTAGAAATCTTATATGGTGGAGGCCATTTCACAAGCAACATCATGTCTTCTCTTTGAGTGGGTTTAACTGTGTTCTTGTCCAGTAGGGCAAGAAAGGTGACTGCCTTATGATGCCTTCATGTTCTAAGAAATATAAATATATTATTTTTTATATTTTAAATTTATTAAAAAATAACAAAATGGGATTTCTTATATTAGCATTTACACATATTGTACTTTGATAGTACAAGACAATAGTATATAAAAAACCATAGTTTTTATTTCAATAGACTATTAAAATAAAAAAAATCATTAATGTCATAGATCCAATTACATGAAATCACTTTAATTTTTTTAGTTGTTTAAATTATTTTTTTAATGCAGTTGGATTGGATTAATAGATTGATTATAGTACAATCACATGCTAGGCAATACAGTTGAGCTCCAATTAGTGCAAATAATATTAGTCATTTGAGAATATCAAAGAGCATTGGATCTATGTAGGTTAACTCAATCTCTTGTATGTGTAGTGCTTTATTTAGTGCCACTGGGTACTTTAACGAATCCAGAAATAGCTTCTCTATTATAAAGAGATAATATTACGTATTATTAGATTTTTTTAGACTCTGCTTTATTACAGAATTTCAGACTAAATATGATGAGTTACTTGAACAAATGGAGAGTGTTTTAAATGATGTTTGTCAGTGAAATTTTTATTAAGTCGTTATTCTTTTTTTATAATTTAAAAATTAGTTCTTTTACAAAAAAAGTTTAACAAAAATTTTGCCTATTGTGATCAAATCATTCAAGTGTTTGATTAAATGTAAGGTTTTTTTATAAAATAGAACGATTTATAATGGAATAAAATATAAATGAATGTAATATTAGAAAATTATTGTTTGAAAGAAACGGAAGAGTTTAAAATATAATATAACGAAATATTGTTTAAAAAAAGATTTATAATGTATGAAAAATTATTTATCATTTTATATTATATCATAAACCTTCTAAATCAAATATTTCTTTATTTTATTATTTAAAATAGAATAAAACCTAATATGAATCTTTTATATTCTATTTCATTTGATTATAAACCTTACATTCATACCAAACGAATCCTAAGGTTTTTTTTTTTTTTGGTTAGCCTATGAAGTGTTCTAGAAAGATCTCAATTATGAGAAGACGTCTTTAAGTCATCTACTTCCAGATTAATCTCCGCTTACACTGGGTCAGTCCGTAAGGGATAAAGTGTTAGTCAAATAGATTTTTCTATTATCAGGAGTCGAATTCGAGACCTCTGATTAAGGGATGAGAGTGTTGAACCACTCACACCAACCTATTTAGTTGAATCCTAAGGTTTTTGTTATCTCACTATGGACACTCATCAGGCGATTAGACACCCAAATAGGAGAAAGGAATGGACAGCACTGAGCAAACAAATCTCTCTAGGCCGGTGGGATAAAAGTGATTACCAACTAAGTATCATCAGGACCGTAGAAACAAGGGATGTCCCACTGCCACCTGCTTGTAGTTAATTCACCAACTACGATCAGGGCCGTTCAAAGACCCAATGATAATGATGATGATCCTGAAATAAGGATGATTGATTGCATTCTCTTTTTTGCTTTTTTCCTTGATTAAGTTTAAGCCCACCGCCCTTTCTAAAGTTGGAGGCTCTGGTCTGGTAGGCTCAAATGAACGGACATGCTTTCCAGGTAGCACGCTCGTGACGTTGGGGTCCACTCACAGCCGTCTGATTTTGCCACGCCATCAGTCTGGTCTATTTATGTCCGCACACATGCTATGCCCATCCCTTTGTTTTCTCACTTTCGCTTTGATGTAATTTACCAAAACCATCACTTTTTTTTTTATTACATTAGGTATCTTAATTTAGTCGGACTAATTCTAAGCCCTTATAACTCCACTCCAAGAGTCTAGAGAATGTAAATCTGGAACTTCAAGATCTCTCAAGTTCTTAAGTAGCCTGTATACTTCTGCGCACAAGGAGTCTTCACATACTTGATTGTTCAGCTTGATAATTGATTATTGGCCTCTTCTTTGCTCAGCATCAGGTTCCTATTAACCCCCAAATTCTCTAGCAGCTCTAACTCCCACACTGCCGCTAAAAGCGAGGCGTCTGTAATTGATTTGATCAAGGAGCTATGTCCAGGAACTAGAGGATCATCAATAGAAACATGCCTATTTTCTTTCCTTTTGCGTGACTCGAACTCAAGACCTCCTATAAGGAGAGTCTTAAGTGAAGAATCTGGACCAAAACCATCACATTTGGTTCTATGTTTGGTGTCTTTCCTCGATTAATTGTATTTCCCAAATAATTTTTATTTTTTACTGATATAAATTATGGGTTTTATTTCTTATGAACCCCTACCTACTTATCAAATTTATTATTAATTAATTGAATTATAAAAAATTATCATTGTCAATTGTTGATAAAGAAGTGTTTAACAAATAAATACAAGAGATAGTGTTAAGAGGCAGGCATCCATGTGAGCCTCCAATGTATCATCTGAGTCCAAAAGATGTTAACATGTGGGAACATGTTCTCTTATCTATCATCATCATCATCACCATCAAGGAGTGTGATCTCTCAATTCTATGATCTGCTAATCATCATCAAGATATTAATATCCTAATTTTCTCCATCAAATCAGGTATAGAAATGAGGACAGGGGGAGGTGCATGCCATCATGAGGGTTTGCATGAAAGTTGATGTCTTGGCCTAACAACTTTTCACATCAGGGACACATGGCTTGTTAAATAATACCAACATGTATGTTTACTAACGGTAAATTACCTAGTAGTCATCTCCAACAATGAATTCATTCACTTCGTCAGTCTAAGTATGTTGTTAATAGCAATCAAACCTCACTTTATTCTTCTTTTAAGGTTTGGCATCCACATAAACCTTTTCCTTTTCTGTTAACATCTCCTTTTCCGTAACTTTTCCTTTGTCTCCTTACCTGGTCCACCGCGAAAGCAGCAATTGAGGAGAGCAAGTTCTGGGAAAGCCATCAGTCAGTCTCCATCTCTACCAAGCTTCAGTTCAGAGTATCAGAAGCTTCCACTGTTACACTTTAAGCTGAATCTAATTTGTAACGTTATAACTAATAATCATGATCGGTCATGTTCTTACACCTTATCATGAACATCAACTCTTCGAACCCACTTAGCAAAGTCACTATAGGAGGTGGAATCACCGGAGCAAAGGCAGTAAAATACATAAAGATTTTTTTAAAAGCATCCTTAAACAACAAACTCTTGCCAACAACTTTACTACTGATCACTTTAATCTATAATTTATATGAAACTATCGATTTGACTTCCTTGTCCAAAAATCACGATCTCATTGCCAACATTAGGATAGTATTCTAGAAAAGATCAGAGAGTCAACAGACTCAGCCATGAGGCACCTAAATAAAGTTTTCCAGTGTTATAAAATGTTTCATATTAACTGGAATGCTACAAGGAAGAATCCGCCAATTCTTGAAAGGTTCCAAGCTGGACCATCAAGAATGCTAGGTAAGAAGAATGTTGAGCCCTACTGGTGGTTTTACTCAAGAAGCGGACTGCAACTAGCAATGATCAACTCACAAACTGTTTAAGCACAGCTTCAGCACGTCTCTCAAACTTGGGAAGGGCCCATTCATGCTGAACTATGTCAAGACCATCCTTCTCAGCACCCAAGCTCTGGCCAAAACATAAGCAGTAAATTAGTATGACGTTGCAAAAAATAAAATCTAGACAATACGCAAGAAAGGACAGGGATCAAGAAGCTATATGTTTCAGAGTTATTTCATCATAATATATGTACACTTTTTTTTTGTTGGTGGGGAAACAACCACAAATCTGCAGCATTAGGGAGGAGGGGTTAAGGCTCTCGAGGAACAAAACTGCCTTTTCAAACTTCGTTGTAGACAAAACTTATAGGACAGCAATGCTAGTTGAGAATTCTCCAAAATATTCACAAGTTTATAAAATCAAGTAGAAATCAGTTCCAACTGAAAATAGGATAAGTTCCCCATCTAAAGATCATATAGCACCTGCCCACTCTGCCATGGACCAATCTATATCCAAGTTAAAAACGGGCATTGAGACTAAAAGTGTGTGAAAAAAATTGATGTTTAACCATTGGAAAGATTCTTGACACGAGGCACAGATGCTCTATTGATCACCTGATATGGGTTTATGTGCACATTGCTACGAAACCACAAAGTGTAAGTCATTCATGTCAGACATTTAAATACCATAATAGGAAAAAGCTTGGCATAGTAACACCCAGAGTTATGTCCTTTCCTTCCTTCTCAGCAAAAAATTGAGCTATATCAAAGGCTTCTGCAACAAAAACTGGAAGCTTTTTTTTCTAAAAGTTAAAAAGCAACTGGCCCGGTAGACACTGAACATAATTGGGTCACATCGGACCCAAAAAAGTTGTGGAATACCAGCATAGAGCCAACATGATAGCTGGAACAGACCCGCAAAGAGACAGCTTTCTCATCATGGGTATTCTTTTCCACAATATTCAAAACCACCAGGTCATAGGCAAAGAATCTGCACCCGAATATCTAACATCAATTCCAGTGGTCACCTAGGAGTCCAGAAAAAATAGGTACATAGCTTCTAAGTGGGTCCTAGCCACACCACCCCATGAAAAGACCTGATGATACTTGGTCGGTATCCGATGGTTGCAAGCAGCATAAAAAATTAACACTGACATAATAACACTCCATTGATCATTATCATTCAATCTAAAGGAGCCTGACCCTACCATGAATAATTTCAACAAGTACCTACAAGAACAATTTGTAAAATTCACTTGTCATTAACGTTCCACCACGAGACCCTGTTTTTTCAAGAAAAAGTAAAGTGGTTCCTTCACCCGGACAAAGTGCATCCAAACACCAGAAGTTCCTAAGAGACAAACTTTCATATCTAAACAAGTTAACCATAGTTGTAGTGGAAGAACATAAAATACCACACTTATGTAGAAAGTAATGATTTTGCTGCCTATGGGATCCACAGTAACAGAGCCCATCTCACTAGTAAACCAAATCATCAAAACGGACAAAAAACGAAGATTTGTAGGACATTATTTCCAGTATACTATCCCTGCATGCTGCTATGTGATTAATAATCAAGAATTAGCTGTTTCAAAAACAAAACCCATCCGTTATCATTGCTAGTATGACAGCAAGATCTTAGTTCAAGGATATAATAACTTTCAGCCTGTTTCTTTCAAGATGGAAAACAGAAACCAACTATTAACACGCAGATTTACAACTTCAAGTGTTGGTAAGAATTCAATTTAAGTATAGAGTAATAATAAAGATTGCAGAAGATAGGAGATATATCAGATATTTAATCAACGAATCACATTCAATGTGATGCCTAGGTGCTTACAATGGCCCAAGAAAAACAATCGCAAACTAACAGACAATGAAACATACAATAACAAGCTCCAAATGCTAAAATAGAACCACTTAATTTTGTACCTTTGATGGATCAAAGCCAAATCCACTCATTTGCATCATACGTTGTGTATCATCAGTAGCTGCAGAAAGAACAATAAATCTTGTGATAGTAAATAGATGCATCAAGTTACCCAAATCTAAGCTGAAGTCTTAACTTATAGTATCAACTACATAGCAAGGAAAGGAAACCAGCAGATCTGAGTTGAAATACATATCACCGCTGTGCATTCGAGAAATAACTAACCATTTTCTTCACCCAAGATGAGACTAAATAAGCCCCTTAGTCCAAACAAATTGAGGAAATACCTGGAGAAATAAAGCAATTGCAGATCATCAGATAAACAAGTGCGGATCTAGTAATATACAGTTTAGAGGAATGTGCATTTATTAATTTCCTGTTTAATAAAAGTAGACAAGTACCATGATCGACTACTGACATAGCTGACATCAACAGTGCTCAAGTCAATACCATTCTGCAACATTGATCTGAACCTCTGAGTCAGTGGAAAAGGTATCTTGGCTGCAACCAATAGAGTAGCAATATCAGTCAGTTCGGCATGCTAATTTAAAGTTAAACAAAATATGCATAACAAAATTAAAGATCAAATAACTAATGCAAAAGGTCAATAATCTGCAAGTTCTAATACAATGTTAATAAACAAACCTGCAACAAATCCAGAGAAGAAAAAGTTGACCCATGCAAATGTAAGAGTCTGGCCAGCAAGGACAATACAAATCACCAAGTCAATTATGCTAGTATGAACAAAGATTCTACAGAACAACTGAAATCAACACATCTTCCAATACCTGGGGTATGATCATAGACAAGTTTTTCTTCATCATATCCATGGCCATATTTGGATCAGAAAACATTTGTGCTTGAGCGTTTTGTGCCTGGCCCTTAGGAACAAATAAGAGTCCATTTTCCTATAAACAGCCAAAGAAAGGCATTAGCATAGCAGTAATCCAGCAAGTTCAGGGTAAAAAACAAATTAAGACAATATGGAACTCATAAAACTTCCAACATGTGAAACCACGGGGAAAAAAAGCATCTGATTGACAAGTCATAAGGACAAGAAACCCATAAATCTCCTCAAGCCCATGGGAGACCTGACTATAAAGAAACTACTACACTCTTACAATGCCACCCCTCTGCAAACTCTCAAGTATTTGTCAAGGAAAACTACTTAGCCATATTTTTAATAAGGAATAGAGCTGTTTCAAACTTCTTTAGCCTAAATAGAGAAAAGAATAGTAACTTGTTCAATGGTACTCTCTCCTCACACAAGAAATTAGCTTCATGTTGAATTACGATCTGAGATCCAGTCCTAGCTAATAATCACAACTAAGTTAACCAAGTTTGCGATTTCTCAAGTTTGAACCAACTCCCAAGCAAGTTCAACAAATCAAAAGGATCCCATTCTTAATTAATCCACACAAAAACTTCTAAATGGCATGAATTTTGCAAAATTTTACAATCACCCAAGTTCCAATTCACATATCCCGAACCTGAAATTACCAAAAAGACAAGAGAACAAAAGATAAAAACCCTAAAGCAAACCTCGTTGCTAAAATAAAGCCTACGAGCATGAAACACCTTGGGAGGAATGAAATTAGCGCCCACGCGCGAATTCCAAGCCCTATCGAGCACTTGCCTGAATCAGACCAATTACAATCTGAGATCCAGTCCCAGCTAATAATAACTACTCAGTTAACCAAGTCTGTTGTTTTTGAAGTTTGAACTAACTCCAGAGCAAGTTCAACAAATCAAAAGGATCCCATTCTTAATTAATCCACAATAAACTTCTAAATGGCATGAATTTTGCGAAATTTGACAATCACCCAAGTTCCAATTCACAAATCCCAGACCCGGAAATTACCAAAAAGACAAAAGAACAAAATAGAAAACCCTAAAACAAACCTCGTTGCTAAAATAAAGCCTACGAGCACGAAACGCCTTGGGAGGAATGAAATTAGCGCCGGCGCGCAAATTCCGAGCCCTAACGATCACTTGCCTGAATCAAACCAATCAACGATTAATGAAACTTCCGTCGTAAACATTAAAATTAGAAAAATAAAGACGAATTTGTACTAGGAGACACCATACCCTTCTTTGACGATCTTGGCATCGGGCACCTGGGAAGAGCGCATGAGCTTGGAGACAAAGTGACGGAGGATCCCGATGAGAACCATAACCACAGAGAGTGGTATAAGCACCCAATCTCTAATCGCCGTGTCTAGCACCAGATCTTCTGCCATTGCTTTTGCTTAGCTAAAACCTCTCTCTATTTCTCTCTCAGCCTCTGTTTACTTGGACTCCCATCTCTCTATAGAGACCCTTTTATGTTTCAAAACGCTCCGTTTTGACGTAAAAAATAATAATTGCTTTTCGTAAGTGGCACATACCTTCATCGCTTAATCAAGAGGTCGAGGATTCGACTTTTAGAAATGCAGCAAACTCCTGATCCAACAATAGCCCTCCTTGATTTAAGATTTTCCCGCTACGAAGAGTTTAGTCGCCGGACTAATCTTAAAAAAAAAAAAAATGTATACTATGCTTTTGTAGTTCCTTAGACATGTCTATTAAATATGATAAGAAATGAAAATTTGTAAAAAATTAATTATTTAAACGATTAATCACGGAATTAAAAAATTTAAAAGATTAGTTACTCAAATAAAAATTTTAAAAACTTACTATTAAATTAAAAATGAATACATGCAAACCAATCTCGTATAATATTTATTTTAAAATCATAAAAAATAATATTTATTATTTACTATAAATTGTAACGTCTTAGAATTATACTTTTTATGAGTAAATATATTATTTACTTATTTAATATTAATTTGATTTTAAGAAATTCAAATAGTTATTATAATTTTATTTGATTTTTTTAATATCTTTCTATGAACATCGTGTGAAAGATAAGCAAAGAAATACACCTCTTAAGGACTTCTTGGTCCAACCCGACCAATCGAGTTTAGATACTCCAAATTTTAATTTGATCGAAGCTGAAATAACATTGTTTTGCTAAACCAATCCGGTCAGTCCAATCCTTCAAAACCTGATAAACTCGAATTTGGCCAGTTAATTTTGGCTTGGATCCTAAACACCTTGATTCTGTTTGACAATCAGCTTATTGCATTAGTTATTAGTTGATTTTATCAAATATCAGCTAATTCGACCAACAGATTGCATTAGCTATTTGTCATTTGATGTTTGATAAAATTAGCTATTTAGTATTAACTATTTATGTATAAAATGACTTATGAAGACATGATTTTAAAAAAATTATAAGGATATCAATATTATATATCATAGTATTTCGTTGCATCTTCTTATAGGAATTTAGATTTTAGGTATTTAATTATACAAAAATCAAGTTTTTAACTCTAATAAAAAAATATAGAATATAAAATAATAATAATAATAATAATAATAATAATAATAATAATAATAATAATAATAATAATAACAACAATACTGATAATAATAATAATATAACAATAATAATAATAATAATAATAATAAATTTTTTATTAATATAAATTATATAGCGAGCTGCATCATATTAATATTTTTCATATAATATGTATAAATTTTATTATTTAAGAAATTTTAAATAACTTATAAAGACTTGATTTTAAAAAATTTATGTCACAATTAAATATTTAATTTTACAAAAATTAAAATTTGTGTTAATAATAAAAATTAAATTTTACAAAAAAAATTACAAATGTTCCATGCATAATTCGTAAGTATAACATAGTGGTTATGGTTATGCTTATGACATATGGTTGATATTAAAGAGAGTTATACATCTTGGTCGAACGAGTCCTCAACAAATTAAGAAGAAAATGAAATGGTTAATATTTTAGTGTTATGGTGAAGCAGTCGAGTGGAACGTGGCTGGTTGGCAGAATTGATCTTTCACTCACCGCTATTGTGTACCTTTTCAAAATTCAGCTGCTTGAAATAAATAAGCTACTTATTCATCTTTTTACCAATCAAAAATTTTGATGTCACACAGTTTGAAAGACTTGAATCAGCTAAAAAAGTAGCTGATCCCTTATTCACCAAAAGCAGCCTTTATTTGGAATAAATGATGTACAGTGAACCTGTGAATAAGGGAATACTTGGAGATACTAAGTTGGGTAAGGTAAAAGAAGCCTGGCAGCTGAATACACATAATCATCCTTCAGGGGAAATACATAATATTTTACATTTCCACTGCTGTCTCCAATCTATGATCATAAGGGTTAGACATTTCCAAGTTAAAAGGAGCAAAGAACCTAACGGCATAACTACAAAGATATTCCCGCCACTGGCTTTCATTCTGATCATTAAAAAAAACAAAGCAAATGATCATATCACCTAACCACGTTAATCAACAAAAACAGGGGGAACAAAAGAACAGTAAAGGACCAAAAAGGAAGATTCTTCACTATCATCAGTTCTACCATCCTAAAAGCTACCAGATGGCTCGCATTCCATGCACCTGCAGAAAACACGAGACATTCATTCGTAATTTGAACAAGGAAGGTTAGGTGCACACATAAGATTTGTTGATGGCCAGTCTGACAATGTACAAAAACCAACGAGAAGATATTAGCTAACAAATGGATCAAAATGGATTTTGGGAGTTGTATATATATGTGCATATTTGTCTGGAAAAATGAAAATAAAATCCATATTCACGACAGATCTATTAGAAGTTCCGCAAGTATACAACATCAGCAAGCCATTAGGAAGTTACATATAAATGAAAGGCCTACCATTTCACTGATGAAGTTCACACTGGAAAACAGACATTGGAGGTTAGCAAAAAACCATGTTAAGATCAAGGACAACACGATCATGTTAAAGCTTGCACTTATCAACAAGCAAAAAGCTTTGGGATGCATTTCTTAACATGGTAATCTCTACCCAAAAAACTCCCTATTCGTGAGACTCGGTGCAATTATCTTCAGACTAGTCAAGCCCAGAAATATGAACAGAAAATTGCTAGACTATTTTGAGTTGGAAAAACTCAAACATGATGCGAGGATGCTATAACCAGAGAAAAAGAAAAAGTGACACACACTCTGCCACCCCTGAGTTCATGCACTATTTTAACACATCAGCATAAAGTTTTCAGAATACTGACCACTTAAGAATGAAACATCATGACCTCTTGAATAAATGATGGCGAGCTAACATTTCTTCAACACCCACAGCAGAAATGCTTTCACATCCAAACAGCTCCTGAAGCTTTGCATCACAGCGTATTGCCATTGGATTCAGAGGATCCTAAAGGAATACAAGCAGAATCTGAGAAAGTTAATTGCAAATTCACTTCCCTATATGTTGCTTCAAAACTGACGAGTGCTAATCGTCTATTTTAAGAGGGATAGAGGATACAATAAAATTAGGTAACAATGAAAAATGTCAAAACAACAAAAGCCAGAGAAATAATAGGCAACAAGGGTCATCAAAATGTCGGCTCTAGCAGAAGAAACCGACAGTACATAGATAATAAGACAGAAAAAACAGAAAATTAAAGTTAAGGTCTGTTGACCATAAATTAATTTATAAAGAGGGCCACGGACTATTTAAATGATGGTTCAGGGAGTAATTTCTTTTGTCAGCTGAATGTGGGATGTCAAAAGATCAAAATACCCATCACCCTATTAATCAGATTAAGAAAATGCTGGATGATGTGAAATTATTTCTTAAATTCTTTCTTGATAAATTGAGCTATAGTATTCACACCCTATTTAGGTCATGTTGAAAATCCATGCAACAAATAGATAATAGAGTACTCGTACTTTGCTATAATTGAGGTAGTATTAGAATAAGGTATCTGTACCTGCAGTTTGCCCCGTCAATCCAAATGAAGTTTAATTTCTAAGACCTTTTAAAATATAAGTAGGCGAACCTTACTCTAAAAATCTTATTTAAGTTGGGTTAATAGGGTGTGGCTTTTGAGTATTCACACCCCTCATTCAGCTGAATTTTTTTATAAAAAAAAGGCCCTTGAAGCATCATTTAGATGCTCAGTGGCCCTCTTAATGAAATAATTCAAGGTCAATGAACCCTAAACACAATTGCCCTAAAGAAAAAACAAATACAACAGCACAGGGAAACCTAGAATCAGTTATCAGTCCAACAAAAGGCACCTGCAACAAATATGCAGCCAAGATAAAGTGAAAACTGTTTGATGATAATGAAAGAGATTAATGATTAAACAAGCTACTAACCTCCAAATTATTAACTTTTATATACTCCCAAACACGTTTAGATGCATCCAATTGTGTCATCTCCCTTTCTCCAGTCCCCAAAAACTTGGCCAGTTGCTCAGATATTGTCACAAAAGATCCGCCAGGTTCAGCCCTATCGGTTGTTGAATCCACATCCACCTTTGCTCTTTTAGCTTGGCCAGACTCTTCTGCACCGAATTTCATAGGAATTGCACTTATATCATGTCAAACAAGGTAGTAATGATTGCATAAAATTGCAGACTACATACTTGATGGTTCCAATGGCGTAATATGTTTAGCCAGCAGCTTGTTCATCTTAAACATATCCGTGCAGTCTGTCTCAAAGAGCACTCGTAAGGCTTCATCACAAATAATCTTCCTCTTATTGCTTGGATCTTGAAGGTTGTTTTTCCTTATATATGCCCACAACTGCTTCACAATCTACATCAAGCAAAGTAAAGATCTTGCAAACATTTAGAATTTCTTCAGCTTCTGCATAAGGAATTAAATAGTAGAACTGCACTGCATAAGAGGAATTAATTAGGTGATAAGGTACCTCTGTCCTTGGCAAGGCTGGCTCACCAACAATCGCCTGAAGTTCAGGTGAAACACCACAAACTTTGTTTAACCCCCCTGGGCCACCTCTTCGTTTAGCTCCAACTGGAGTACTGCAGCAATTTGTTCAAAGATACAATCAGACGCTATGCCAGCTAAGCGTAGCTTCAATATAGACTCGGGTCACTCTCAAGATCAAAATAAAAAAGAATGGATAGTTAATTGGAAAACATTAGACTCCAAACGTTAAACGTAGGAAAAATAAAGCTGGCAACAACAGGATAATTCAGTGGATAATACACTTAGCCTGAACAAATGTTGCTGGCAAATTTTCTTATTTAGTACATTAGCAAATTTGTACAAGTATAATTTGGTTGATTAATAGCACTCCAATCTCTAAAAGATCAAGTTCAAAAGTCGTCTTCTTTAATTATCTCAATGCTTATAAGGAAAATAGCAATGGGCCAACAAGATTATATGCAAGGAAATAATGAGAAAGCAAAAAAGCAACAAATTTGAAAGCAAAGAGCATTAACAGCTGAGTAATAAATTGTTTATCTTTTTAATGTTAATAACTCGAATGCATTATCTAATAAGTATTATAAATTAAGTTCAAATTATGATAAAAGCACTTAGTTGACGGCATCGATAGCATATTCACAAAAATAACGCAATATTGCTACGTGCTTATATACTGCTAAAACCGTAACTAAATGAAGAAAAAGAAGAACGAGAAACGACAAACCCTAATTGAAAAAAACCCTAACTTTTCTATCAAAACACGGCTAAAGGAAAGAAAAAACATGAAATCAGAATCCTAAAGAAACCCTAAAACCAGCATCACGTTACCTTTCTTTTGGAATTTCGGGAGGGGCAGCAGCGGCATTTTGAGAAAAGACCTCAGGTTTGACGACAGGCTGTGGTGGTGGTTGTTGAACCTGGTGCGGATGTGGCTGCGCCGGCGCCGGCTGCGTCTGTCGGAAGTTGAGGTCCTGAGGGAACACCTGAGGGTGGTGGTGGGGATGGAGGGCAAAATGGGGAGAAAATTGCTGAAATTGGGGATGGTGTTGGAGGGCGAAATGGTCCTTTTGAGTGAGATGGAACGCATGTGCATGTGGAAGCTGTGGCTGTAGAGGTGGTGGTGGATGGTGGGCAACGGCTGTAGTGGTAGTCGCCGGCGGCTGGTGTTGCCGGAGGAGGAGGTTGATCTGGTCGCGAATGAAACCCGTCTTGTGCGAGAGGTCTAAACCTAGCTTGGCTTCGAGTTGCTGAACGACGCCGTTGAAGGAGGTGACGGCGTTAGGGTCCGATTGACGGAGCACTGTCTCTACACCTTTCGCTATTTCCTGGTCCGACACCATATTACCTCTGTCTCCCTGTCACATATATTTAACAGAAAAAACGGACACAAACGTCTCCTCTCTCTCTCTCTCTCTCTCTCTCGCTCTCGCTCTCCCTATTCACCTCTGTTGTCTCTCTCTTTCTCTCTCCTTCTTTCTTTTCTGTCTTTCTCTATCTCTCTCTTTATAAATCTTAAAATGACCACAATGTCCCTCCACCTTCACTTCTTTTCGATTTAAACAGTATATGGACAGTTATGCCCCTGTGAGCACCACACGTAGCTTGTGGTGTTGAGGGTAGAAATGGGACCTGAACTTTTTATCTCTCTGGTCATCCCTTTCCTTGGTGTCACTTTGGGACGGTGGAGTACCAATCTACCCCTGCTGACTAGCCCGGAGTAAAATCAAAGGTCAGGGGTGAAAAGGTAATTGAGGAGGTTGCAGGTGGGGAACAGACTATCTTTGTTGGTGCTTTTCCGGCCTTTTTTTAAAATTAACAGAAAGTGATAGCTCTTGGAAATGGATAAAGATGTTTCAAATTCTTTTTGTTTTCAAAAAAAGCGGTTTCTTCTCGTTTTTACTATAATACCCCAATCAATCTGTCCTCGAAATGAGGAGGGTGAGGACAACTTGGTCATTGAGAGAGATGGGCAATGGATCGTTGGATGAAGATAAGTGGGGGTTGGTCAACAACATTTGGAATTGGTGGCACGAATTTCAAAACCTTGGTTCAATCTTGTCCCTTCAACCGGTGAGTTTGGTTTCATTCATTTTGGTCTTATTATCAACTTCTAATTTAATTCAACTAATGCATCGGAGACAAATGGAAATTGACTGATGTTGATTGGAAAGAACTTCATAGGATGTTCCAAAGTTGCTTGAAAGCTTGCAAGAATGTGATTAAAAGGGTTGAATCTTAGTACTTAATAAAATGATGTGCCTAACTCTGATTCAGATGATCACATTCATACATTTTTTCGAATCATATATATTTGTGTGAATATGATCATTTGAAATAGCATTGGCATAGAATTATGGGCATAGAAAATTTGATCCCGGCTTAAGAAGGTGAGTTGGTGATTTTTGTTAATAGACTCAAGAAAATTTTAGGTTAGAGGTTCGAGCTCTGAAAATTGAGTGATCAGTTTGATCAGCACTTTATTCTTTAAGGGTTAATCCAGTATGAGTAAGGATTAGGCTAGATATAAATGACTTTAAGATACTGTTCTTATAATTAAGACCTTCCTAAAACACCTCATAATTACGACCGAGCCAAAAAATAGAAAAACGACATAGGTCATTTTTTTCAGGTCATTTTTATTTTTATTTTATTTAAAATTTGATTGGTGGAGCATGACATGGAGACCACTCTCCATCATTGATACTACATGTCATGATATTTTAGGTACTACATGACATGCTTGTCTTGCTTAACATGCAATCAAATATTAGGAATCTTTTTGTCTACACGCAATGTCTTATGGAACACACGAGACCCTTTGATTCACTTACTCAATGTCAATCATCTATCTAATTTCAACAACACATTCAAATTAACGTATAAGTGAGATTTGATAGAACAACGACGAAATTGAGTAAGTGGAATTTTTTGTACTTGTGCACTAACTAAAGTGAAAATCATATAAGAGAATATAAGAATTATGGTTCTAACAATTTATATAATAATTATAATTAATATTACTTAAATTCTACATGGTGTAGATTATTTAAAAAATTAAAAAATTTGAAAGAATATTGATTATAATCATCATATATGTCATACGGGAGGTTAGCATTGTCGACAAATTAAGAGAGACTAGGTTTAGTTGATTTGGGCATGTGCGTAGGAGGCCTTTAGGTGCTTCGGTTTGGTGCTATGAGAATATAACCATTACTAACTACAAGAGAAGAAAAGGGAGACCTTACAAGAAGTGGAAAGAAATGATCAACAAAGATATGTCAGAATTGACCCTTTCAGAAGTAATGGCTAGTAATAGAAAAGTTTGGCGTGATCGAATAAAGGCAAATGATACCCTTTAAATCTCCCCCACAGCAGTTGAGTAAGTATTTAGGAGATATTTATTATATGCTTGCACCACGTACTTACCGCATAGGGACTCTAACCTAGATGTCCTTTTCAGTCGGTGCTAGTTGTAAGGCTTAGACAAGATTTTCGGACCTATGACTTGGTTTTTTCATGAAAAGCGTGTGGGGGAAAGATCTCGTAAGACAGTTTAAAATTGTAAGATTGTCGTACCCTCAGGACCTTTGAACAAGGACCCCTAGCTTATCAAGCAACATAAAGAGTCGGTCTTTGCAGCATATCAGGTACTAACAGATCTAGACACCATCAGATTATATCCTTTTGACTATATTAAATTGTTTATTTAT
>JANTPM010000003.1:3868451-3879853 GCA_025434745.1 Erythroxylum divaricatum | reverse complement strand
ATTTATCAACATGATTTATTTATTAAAGTATATTAATTAATTAATAATCTTATCTTATTAACATTTGAAACGTTATTTTTGTATTGTCTTATTTATTTTTATTATTAATGTTATTATTGTTTCTATTTATTTATATTTACGTATTTAGCTATTTTCTGCTAAGGTAAAAGCTTCTTATATCTCTCGCATAATTGGGTATTGATGATGATAATGAAATATTAATTTTTACAATAAAAATTGTTAAACTAAATTCAACCTAAAAAATTTAAAATTATATTAAAATTTAACCAATTAAAATTTTTTATTATTAAACTAATCAAACAATTTTAGTTGTTAAAAAAATAAGAGTAGAATTATTTTTAGGTCCTATTTATAATTATAAAAATTATAACAATAATTATTTCTAATAAAAGATTTCTTAAATAATATTTTTTAGTTTGTAAATCTTTTTCACATATTAAGTATTATTTAAATCAAAATTGTTATTTTAAGTTTTAAAATTAATTAATTAATTTAATTAAAATGTGTAAATTTAAAACTATATAATATATGTAATTCCTTGGAGCTTCCTTCTACGGCTCTACAATTTCGTTTCGGGCATAAGAAGAATGGTGTGTTTGCTTGCCTTCTTTCAGAACATAAATGGTGGAAAATGAACACATTGAGCCTTATCTTATATTTGGAAACATACCATGAAAAGAAACTTCAGTTTATAAGGCTAGGGAAGCTGAAATGACATTTATTGTAACTGTTTCAGCGACGTCTTGAGTTACACTCTCCAGGGAAACATAAGGCATTACAAAGAAGAAGACATTCATATCAAAGTCTGAAACTTCAATCTTCAATAGGGGTGTGCTGGAAGAATTTTCCCACAGCATGTACCAAAGCCAACAACATATCCCTCTCCCTGCACAGGATTCAAATCCCTACTCATTAGTACACCAGTCAACAAAAGTTCATAGGATTGTAAGTTAATGCAAGTAACTACCAACTTAAGCACTTCCAGGTTTCCAATTTTCCCTACCAATATGACGAGATGATTGCTTGCATGAAAAACGAAACCTTTCCTGTCATGCCGTGGGAAGTTTCTTTTAAGAACACTTTAATTGCCCCACAGCCATTGATTAAAGTTTGATTAAAGAAACAATATGATTTGGAGATCGTCCTCAGAATTTAACTCTTCCAAAATACAAAATCGACTAGTTCACGTAGTTGGCACTTGAGAGGAAGCAAGCAGGACCATATATACACACGCAGCATTTAAACCAAAAGTCCTAATTAGGATAACGCCTAGCCCTTCCCAAAGTAGTGAGCTAAGAAAAAGGGCTCTAAGATGGTTAATCAAGATTCTAACGATGGCGAGAGATACACGGAATATTATGAGAAAGATACAGACTATAGATATACGAGTAAGGATTATGGACCTTAGAATAACCACTAATTATGACTTCATCTCCGTCTTCAAGGAATTTTCTCTCCGTCCCTTTTAACGACAATGGCTTTGTTCCATTCCAAGTTAGCTCTAACAGGCATCCAAGAGAATCCGGTTCCTGTTCAAAACAACATGGTAGAGCAATATTAACTTAAGGCATGATCCTAGAAAGGTTGGAAAAGACTGAAGCCATACAGGTCCACTTATTGTTCCAGTTCCAAGTAGATCGCCTGGTCTTAAATTGCAACCATTCACTGTATGATGCGCAAGCTGTTGAGTCAGGGTCCAATATCTGTTAACCAAATCAAAGGGGTTAAGTACATTCAATGGAAGAGCCCAAAGCAACAGAAGAAGAAAAGTTACAATACTCCCCCTTGGTTAATAAGTTTTGTAATGAATGAAATGATAAGATTAACATAAGTCATCTAATATGCAGATTGTATGCATGTATTTGTACTTGTAATACACTTCAGTGGGAAATCCTCAGAATTCAGTGGTTGATGGAAAAAGTTACAGAAAGGCCTTACAAGTGTTTTAAGTTACTCCTAGAGACGACATGCGAATCTTGTTCTCCCACTGGTTTAATTCGCACCTTAAACAGGAAGAAACATATCCATCACAACAGTGACAGAGAAATATATGTGTTTCATAGTTATTAACAATCATGATACTTCACAGCCAAGAAAATAGCTTCGATTTTCAGCAAAAGAATTCATGAGATATTTAGGTAAATAATCTGGTATGCTGCCAGATTTACCTCCAATGAAACATCATAGTTCTTTGATATCTTTTCAGTGAGGTAGGGCAAGGGTTTGGGATCCTGCAGCACATGACAGATTAAATAAGAAACCACTGAGAAAATTTAGAGTAGATCAATTCAAATTATGTTGCATTTTCCAAAAATCAGAACCTGCTTAGGAGCATCACAAGCAAATGGCTCTAGAGCATCAAGTGTCACAATCCATGGGGATATTGTAGTACCTACAAATGGGTTATGAATAAGTACGGCCCCAGAATAGAGCTGGCAGACAACAGATTAAACAAGCCAGTAGTAAAGTCCACGTAATACACCAAATAGTGTAGAGGAAAATGACAGTAAAGTTTTTATTCTCACCGAAGCTTTTCCCAAGAAAAGGCCCAAGAGGAAACGATTCCCACGCTTGGATGTCTCTAGCTGTCCAAATTAGCTTCCAAGATTTAGTACAGGGCTTTTTTTTCTTAACAGAAGGAACTGGGTGCAAGAGGGCAAAGAAGCAAGAAAAACAATCATTACCACTCCAATCATTCATTAGCACAAGACCAAATATGTGGTCAGCTGCTTCCTTAATATCAATAGGTTTTCCCAATTCATTTCCAGGGCCAACAACAACAGCCTGAAAGCAACATGAGAATGAATCAATTGGTATAGCATCAACTATTCTAAGCAAAATACAAAATACTGATGACAATAAAAAATATGAAATGCTTTCAAACATATGGATATGTTCAAATTGGCACAAGCATTCTGCATCTCTTGAAAATGTCAATCAACTAATGGCTATATTCTGAAAGGCTAACCATTTCTAGCTCAAAGTCTAACTTCTTTGAAGGTCCAAACTGTACCGGTGGGCTGCCAGTGGGAGCACTTTGACCTCTAGAAACTCATGAAATCGTTATTGACATGAAAAGAAACGTTCATGCATGCAAGAAGAGGATTGGATAAGTAGCATGAGAAAAGAAACATTCAAATACAAAACATCAACAAATGTCCACCAAATACAGCTTTCCATCCTGTTTGCTTAATAATTTTCTTCATAAATTAGCTAATCAAAAGGATAAAAAATTTTCTAGAAGTTTACAAATTTCCCTCCTCGTAAGAATGAGACACATTTTTATATATAAGCAAGAAAATGAACACTACATCAAACCATATCAAATGCTTCAGCTCTTATATTCTAACACGTCCAAAAAACCTTTATCTTTTTTAAGCTTACTGATGATAAACCAAAAATTAGAAATTGTCAAAGGAAGAAGTGAATCAATGTGATGATAGGAAAAAAACAAAATGTAAGTTGGACCTTGGTCGAACAACATCTGTTCCGGATACAATAATGGAGGAAGCACGTCCATGATAAGCAACAGGAAGTTGGAACCTGAACACAAGTGAGTTTGTATGGTCAAAACTGCTACTCAAATGTATGTGGCAAGACATTTATCTGAAGACCCCGCGACTTAAAGAAAATTATAGATACCAATTGTCACGAATTGGAGTCTGAGGTCCACGAAATATAATCCCACAATTCTTTGTATGATAAATGGATGAAAAGAAGTCAGTGTAGTCCCCTATCACAACAGGAAGTACCATCTCGACCTTGCTCTGTGAATTTGCAGAAACAAGCAAAAATAAATTTGATCAAAGAATAACCCAGATAAGATCAACAAGCTCCTGGACTTATCACCATCTTACCATTGGAACAAGCGATTTCTCTCTCAAATCAGCATTATCACGCAATGTGGGCTCAGTAGCTGCATCACAAGACACAAACTTCTTGTTACAATCCCGTGACCAATACAACAATAGTGATAGTTTGAGTACTATATGTGGAAGAACATACACGATAACAACTTTTGAAGGGTCGCTCGAGCTTCTTTCCACGCGGGTCGTCCCAAAGACAAGAACTTGTTCAAGTTAGGCTGACAAACCAAGAATGCATTCAAACAAGAATACCATAAAAACTCAAAAAAGGTACCATATACACAGATAACTAAAATATTGAAATGAAACATGAAGAAGTGACTGCGTGTGACAAACAAAGTCCACACTAGAAACGACGTCGTTAAGCTAGATAAAAACCATACTGACCTGAAGGAAGCAATCGGAGCCATTAAGAGCCGGGCCGTTGAAAAGGCCGGCGAGAGCGATCTGGGAGAGGTCGAGGACATAGTCGCCTATAGCGACCCCGGGACGAGGCGGAGAAGTGGGAAGAGGCTTGAAGACGCCGAAGGGTAGGTTCTGGATGGGGAAGTGAGAGTCGGAATGGACTTCAATGAAGGACTTCAAAGCCATGTTGGGGTTTGTTGCTGATGGAGGAGAGTGGTGAAGTAGACAAGAAAAGGTCAGGAGAGAGCGAGTGGAGTGACAGACGGTGATTGAAGGTTGGATAGATAATATCTATGAGTTTCTTTTGGTGCCAAAACGTGGGTATGGTTGTTCCAACCCAAAAAATTTGGTGGCCTCACACAGACAAGCGAAGTGAAGCTAAGCTATGGTGGTGGCAGATGGGTCCAAATGATTGCTGCAGGGTTCGGTGACCGAGAGCCACACGCATACACGAGAGGTCCCCACTCTTCTGCTTCACGTGGCTCTTTCAGACTTTTTGTCGTCATTCCAACATTGGGCTTGGGCTGGGTGTGTTTCTCAAAGAACCGACCTATCCGTCGTCGTGTACACGTTTTTGTTTCGTGAAGAATTTTATGGGATTTTTCTGTTTTCATTTCTTTTCCAATTCGTTAGCACAAAACTTGGTTAGATTCTGAAACCCTAACGAGGAATTTGGTCTGTTGCTGTTAGTTAGAAGGGAAATGTCGTTTGATTTGCTATTGAAGTCGTCGTGTAGTGGGTGTGGGTCGACGACGGATTTGTATGGAAGCAATTGCAAGCACATGACGCTTTGCTTGACCTGTGGCAAAACCATGGCTGAGAATCGTGCCAAATGCTATGATTGTGGTGCGACCGTCTCTCGCTTGATTCGAGTTTGTCTTCTCAATCTCTCTCTCACTTGTTCTTCCTCATTCAATGTGTCTCTTACCTGTTCGTAAAAAAAAAAAGTTGAACAAGAATAGAATAGCGAAAGAAACTGATTGCAATCACAGAAGAAGTTAAAATGGACCACAAAAAATAGTTCTTGTTGATTCTACAGCGTTGTTTGTGTTATAAATTAGTGGAAACTTCGATTCCTGAGGGGTTCTGGTCGTGGGAATTATTTCATTATGTCAAGAAAACCTGTTTTGGGTCGGAAGATGTTGTACCCTAGTTCCTGGCTTTAGTAATTCACTTCCGTTTTGAATTTCTGGGAAGCTGAATTCTCGGTATGTTTCTGTTGCTTGCATTGTAGGAGTATAATGTTCGGGCTAGTCCTAGCAGTGAGAAGAACTACTTTATTGGTAGATTTATGAATGGACTACCAACTTTTTCAAGGAAGAAAAATGCAGAGAATAAATGGACTCTACATAAAGATGGACTTCAAGGACGCCAACTTACCGATGCATTGCGGGTATATATTCTTACCTTGTTGCTTTGCTTACATGCGATGTCGCCTTCTATCGAGCTGCTCTTCTTCTTGGAAGATTAGTTGTTCTTAGACTCTTGACATGCTTCGTAAACCCTTTGAGACCGTAAATAGTGATAGTTGGTCATGATTATTTTTTGAGATTTTGACATTGTGTGGAGGATTGATTTGATTAGTTAACATGAAATTAAGTTCTATCTTCTTAACTTCATTATACCATCTATGTTAATTACGTGAATGATAGTATATGCATTTCTCTTCTTAATAACTTCTAGTTAGTTCTGAATTTTAACTTTTCAGTTTGGGACCTTTGTAAATGGAAAGTCATGGATGAATCAGAATTTTTATGTGGCTTTTCCTATTATTGTCTGAATGAATTGTAGCCTTCATTCTGCCTTTGTCAAACTCAATCAAAATTAGAGAAAGAGACAGATAAAATGCGCTACAGCATATAAATGTCAGTCAAATTCTGGATCATTGACAGTATAGACTGAACTTGAATGATTAAGAATCATCTGGATATTGGTCAGTTACTGAAATGCTCTTTTGTTAAATATTTTCTGAACCTTCACTCACATAGGAGAAGTACAAGAACAAGCCTTGGATGTTGGAAGATGAAACAGGTCAGTTTCAGTACCAGGGTCATCTTGAAGGTTCTCAATCAGCGACCTACTACTTATTGATGATGCAAGGGAAAGAGTTCAATGCTATCCCTGCTGGTTCTTGGTATGAGATTTAAACTTTTTGTGCAATTGTGGCCCAAAGCTTTTTTATTAGGATTTGGAGCATTCAATAATATATAGTGGACAACTGTCTAAGTTTCTTCCTTTGTTGAGTTTACTTCCAAGTCTTATTCACGTCCAAAAATACGTGATTTTCTCTAAAAAAATGAATTTGGATTCCCATTCAGGAAAGGGAATTGACTTTCAACCAAAAATACGGGAAAAATGAAACCAAAACTTGTTCTTTCTCTTCTTTTACTTCCAAGTCTTATTCATGTCTATGTTTTTCCCTTGTAATCCATTTTTCTTGTGAATTTTTTTTTCCTAGGGAACATGAGAGTTTCATTCAAGAAGTCTCTGCTTAAGATTTGCTTGATATTGACGATGTGTGTTAAACACTCTTGTTTCTTCCATGTTTGGCATGTTTAATAGGTATAACTTTAACAAGGTTGCACAATATAAGCAACTTACTTTGGAGGAAGCAGAAGAGAAAATGAAGAACAGGAGAAAGACTGCTGATGGATATCAAAGATGGATGATGAAGGCTGCAAATAATGGAGCTGCAGCATTTGGTGAAGTGGAGAAATTTGATGAGAAGGAGAGTGGTGTTACTAGTGGAAGAGGACGTAAAAAGACTACTGACGAAGAGGAAGAAGGCAATGTCTCCGACAGGGCAGAAGAAGATGAAGAAGAAGAGGCAGCTAGGAAGAATAGGCTTGGACTCAATAAACGGAGTGGTGATGATGATGAAGAAGGGCGAAGGGGAGGTGATCATGATATGGACGATGATGATATAGAAAAAGGTACATGTTTG
Source organism: Erythroxylum divaricatum (assembly GCA_025434745.1). Lineage (NCBI taxonomy): Eukaryota > Viridiplantae > Streptophyta > Magnoliopsida > Malpighiales > Erythroxylaceae > Erythroxylum > Erythroxylum divaricatum. The sequence continues at coordinate 3,872,617 of JANTPM010000003.1, read as the reverse complement.
TCCTCACACTTCGGTATTCTTAATCTCAATTGCTGATACCAAATTCTTAATTTCTACCTCTTTCACCATCGTTATGTGGAGTATACAGATACTTTTTACTGCATGCTTATGATCGCATTCCCTTCTTTCGATTAATCTGTTGCTTTCCTCTCTTTTGGTCTGAACTTCATTCGTGCTTAAATGTTACAAGGTGTATTTAATACATCAATCAGATAGGCTAAATGCTGTAGCGGATATCTTTCTGTTGTTTCTAGGTGATGATTGGGAACATGAAGAAATTTTCACTGATGATGATGAAGCTGTTGGTAATGATCCTGAAGAGCGGGAAGATTTGGCTCCTGAGGTTCCAGCTCCCCCAGAAATAAAGCAGGTCTGTGTTTTTCATTCTGTGTTTTATCTTTTCTTTTTTTTTCCCTTTCTCAAAGCTCAGGCTACTATAGCAAGATCTATATGACAGATGACAATGATTAATTGTTAAAATCATTGTTTTCCCTATACCCATTTCCCATCTTTTCTTTTCTTTTCTTACTTTTTTACATTTGGTGTCTTACTCCTGTTGTGTATGAGTAGTGAAGCACGATAGTTAAAAGACTGTTTTAGAGGATGGTTATGCCTCAGGAAGTTGGTTAGAGGTACTGCATGGTTATGGATACAGAAAATGGGGAGATATCTCGTTAGAAATTTGTTGTATATGTATAGAAAGATGTTGAACATTCTCTAGTTTTAACAATTTTTGCAGTCTTGTTGTAGAGAGACTTTGATTTAAGTTCTAGAATCTAGACTTTGTTGTTGATAGGCTTCTGAATTCGTAATGCTGTTATTTTAGCCTAATAGATAAAGCTATTACAATTTCAGCTTTACAATGAAATATTTCCGTAATGTTTGGATATCTAAATATTTTATAGGATGAAGAAGACGAGGATGAAGAAAATGAGGATGAAGGAGGACTCAGCAAGTCTGGGAAGGAGTTGAAAGAGCTACTGGGCAGAGCTGGTGGACTAAATGATTCTGATGCAGAAGATGACGACGACGACGAAGACGACGATGAAGTAAGTGGTTTTTGATATCTAATTAAATTACTAGTCTTTCTTGACAGCTTATGATCTCGCTGATTGCATTGTGATGGATGTTGGTAATTTACTATAATGATTTTATATTTCCCTGATGCGCTGTGTAAAGCCTTCCTCTGATGGATTGGAGCTTCCTTACTTTTTCTGAGATAGTTTAGGCCATTTGTTTAAATCTTGTCTGGCCAATTCTTTAAATATTTTGACATGTTTCAACCGCTAACTTCTTACTTGGATTGCTTGATAGATCGTATGATCTTTGGTAGTTTCAAAATCTTTTTTAGATTTATCTGGTTTAATTGATGAGGAACCTTTTTATGTTTGTCCAGATAGATGATGACACGAATTTATCTCCAGTACTTGCTCCGAAGCAGAAAGATGCACCTAAGGAGGAACCTGTTGACAGTAGTCCATCAAAACCTACACCTAGTTCTGCTAAGGGTACTCCATCAAATTCCAAGTCATCAAAGGGAAAAAGGAAATTAAATGGTGATGATTTGAAGGCATCAAGAGGCGTTCCACCACCAAAGAAAGTGAAGACAGAAAATGTATTTGTTTCCTCTTCTTGATGGATTTTATAACCAATTTGTGGGACAGTTAAATGTCCAGAAATCACTGACTGACTTGCATGGCATCAGGAATCAAAACCTGCTGTGAAAGAAGAAAGTACACCAGCTACTAAAAATGGTGCAACTCCTAAAGGAACGCCAATTTCATCAAAAACAGGATCAACATCCTCCGCTGGACCTGTTACTGAAGAAGAGATTCGGGCTGTTCTGTTGCAGAACGGGCCAGTGACGACACAAGACCTTGTTGCTAGGTTCAAATCCCGGTTAAGGAGCTCTGAGGTATTGCTTTGCTCTTCATTTTTAAAATGTCTGCTTAAAGACTTGCTTATTTTCCCTACATCATAAACTGAATTGAGGGTTGCACTGTTTGAAATATAGTCATCGACGCTTCTCTTTGACGAGTGCTATAACAATAGTTCCCATAATTTGTGTTAAACGAGAGTTACGCTTCAGTTTCTGCAAAATATCAGGTCAACAACCTTTGTTTCTCTCATTATTTCAGGACAAGAAGGCGTTTGCAGATATTCTGAGGAGGATTTCCAAGATTCAAAAGACAAGTGGATCCGGTTATGTTGTATTGAGAGACAAATGATAGTTTGCACAGCATATATTTAACCGGACAAGCATCAGCCAGTGAACACTTTTATCTCTATGGAGCCTTGATCTTGCAGGGGCTTTTGATGTTCAAACTAACCCATGCTGATTAATACCCTACAGCACACAAACATTGAATTGTAATTGCATACATGTTACTAGTTTTGTAAGCAATGGAAAGCCTGAGTTTCTATTACATGCCATTTTCTTGTCTCATCACTACAATCTATAGGCTTCATTTAACTGTTAAGCACTGAAGCTCGTGAACCAAAGTACAGAAGTCAGAAGACTGGCTTTCGAACCCTAACCCTAACACTTCCATCTCACAGCAAAAGAAAGAGAAAAGGGAAACAAAGATTAAGATGCATATCTAAGCATTAAATGCTCATAAAGCAAAGCCCAAGGCCAGCCACCAACAGCACAAAGCTTGCAATGAGATGGGTAGAATCAGACGGGGTTGGCCCAGCAGCAGCCAAGGCTGAACCATCCGATGAGTGGACTTTTTGTTTATCAAGGGTCCCTTGAGGCTGCACCTCCACGTGTAGCTTCAACCCGTTTTTGCAACTCTCCGTGTTGCTGCTTGCAAAGTAGCGGATCCCTTCCCCGTCCAACGGCACGCTGTTTACGCCGTCCGTGTACATTCTGATCGGGTTGCTCACATTACACGACTCGTATTCTTCTCTGGTCTTGAGCTCCACGATCTTCCCGTGAGCTGCAGAGTAGCTGAACCCTGCCTCCAAGCAAGTCCGTACAGCCACGTGACCCAAAAATAAATTGCAATTAAATAATAATAATATTCAAATTGGAAAAAGAAAAAAAAATCATCTCCGGACGTTTGGTTGCCGAGAAAAGGTTGAACATTACAAACTCTAAGAAACATACCATAAATGACCGAAAGACTCTTGATTTGAAGTTTTTCTCAGCAAGCAAACACTAAGCATGCAGTAATTACTAATTACTAATTAGTATCATCATTTTATAAGAGCTCAACAGGAGGAAAAGAGAGGCTAAGGCTTACAGATTTTGTCTCCAACCCGGAAAACTCTGCTCGCCGACCAAGAGGCGAAGTTATTTAAAGGGTCCCAACCACGATCACCTCCGACCAGATGTTGCACTTGAGCTCCAACCGGGTCAGCACTGAGACTCGCTGAAACTATGGTCAGAGCCATCAGAACTTTTGCTATGGCCATTGTTAGATTGCAAGAGATTAGCAACCAACAACTTCACTGACAGTCACTTCCTGACCAAGAAAAGGAGAATCTTTAGTCGGTATATAACAGTAAGAGGGAAAGGCGTAGTAGAAAGCAGTGTAGCAGAAGACAGAAAGGGGTAGCTTTCTTGAGTAAAGGAGAGGTTTCGTCACTTTCTAGGCAACTTCCTTCCCTGAACTTATATGAGGCAAGTCGGGCTAGGTCACTTGTTGGAGTCTTTCTGATTTTTGAGTAAAATGGAGATTAAACCAAAATTTGTTCTTATTATATTATACTAACAATTTCACCTTTTGAATTTAAATATTTGTATTCACCTAAAACTCTTTATTAAAATAAGATATGTATTTTTCTAATTTTAACAATTAAAATTTAGATTAAGAATAAGTTTATATTTTTTATAAATTTTCTTTTTTTTTTTCTTACGAAGTATTTTAGAAAGGTCTCAATTATAAGAAGACATCTTTAAATCATTCATACTTAGAGTAATTTTCACTCGGGCTAAGTAAGCCCCTTACAAAAGGCAAAATTCTAACTTCAAATTTTAAACGACTACATATATAAAAGGGGTTCGAACCTGCGACCTCACTTAAATTAAAAAAGCCTCTTATTAATTCACTCACGTTTTGAAGTTTTTATATATTCCCTAATTAAATGTTGATTAAAACAGTTCTGTTTTTAAACTTAGACATGACCGGCCGATCCGACCGGTTCGATCGGTGATTGGT
>JANTPM010000003.1:3844502-3864812 GCA_025434745.1 Erythroxylum divaricatum | reverse complement strand
CAAGTTTCAGTTCGATGTAGTGGCCTTGGGGCTGTGTTTGTCGATGCACAAAATGTGGTAACATCTCTCTATAGTAATGAACCCGATTGGTCCGAATTTGGTTCGATTATATATGATTGCCAGTTGTTTTTAGCACACTGGCCAGATATTAAGGTTAAATGACTAAGTCGTCAGTCTAATGTCTTAGCTCATCGATTAGCTCGTCATTCTCTTTCGTTTTTTTCTAGTATGTTTACCAACTCTCCTCTGTTATGTATTTCGAATTTTTATTAGTTTAATAGATAGGGTGGTTATTCCAAAAAAAAAAAGGATTTATGAAAAAATATTTATGCATTCCACTGAAACAATGATCATTAGGAGAAACTAGCCAGCTATGGAACCAGTCAGCAAAGAACATTGACAAAATACAGGTCACATTTCCAAGAATTTCTGAAGAAGAAAAGAACAAATCCATCGACAAGAAGCTACTCTTAAAACAGTCAAGTTGTCATCATTTCTAATTAAGGTGACGCCTCGAGGAGTTATTGATTTGGTGAGTAAAACGTGTAAATGTCAGTCTCTTCCACTGGCTTAAACCTCACCTTCTTGGGCTTGCCACCGGCACTTTGCCTTCTACTAACAGAAGAAACATCAACCGACATTGGAATCGTCGAAAAGTACTGGTCGGCTTTACGGTCTAGGATCACCAATGTCTCCAGGGAGAAAGTAGGTCTTCCTTCAAAGGACAAAGAAGTTCTCTTACGAGCTGATCTTGTAGAATGTGGATGTACCCTTTTGGAGGATCGTCTGACAGAACAACGCTCATCGTCGACGCTAATCGAATCCTGCGACGTTCTTGATGACGTCCCTGGATAGGATTTGAGGCAGTGATCCTCTACATTCATCAAATCCCTCAGTTTTCTGTTCTTGGTTTGATTTGATGCCCTTCTAGTCATCACCTTTTTCCTGTTCAACTTGTTCTTTATTGTAGTTGAAGATTGATCAGGAGACTGGAGTAGTTTGCAAGTGGCAAACTTCTTACTTAAATCACTCAACTTTCCTTTGAAGCTTGAGATTTTGCTGATTTTGGCCCCCATGATCGTAACTTTCAAAGGAAAACAAGCAAAACCCTGAAGGAGATAAGAGAAAGATGAACGACAGACTAGTGTTTCGTTGAACTATACATAAATATAGCTTGGACGTAAAGACCTAGGTGTAAAGGATCAAGAAACAACGTTATCATAGGAATTGGTATTTACGGTCAGCAATGTTAGACTTAGATATTGCCATTGCCCTTTACTTTGTCCATAGTATTATATGTATTTGAGAATTTATTTTTTTTAATGTTTTGATGACCACCAAACTAGTAATGGATCTATCATTTTAACTTTAATATATGGAACTTTGTGATTGATGAGTAGAAACATCACAACACTTGATCTCCAAGTGCATGGCTACCTAGTTGCATGCCTTTGTTATCCAATGTTGTTGCCGATATAGGACAATTAGTAGTTACAGAATCTTTCTCAGACTCCGGCCGACTCTAATGAACAGGTTCTTTCGGACAAAATAATAAGACTGGGAGATTTACAAGATCGAGGAGTCCAATTTGTCGTCCTTAAAGAAAGATTCATTCTTCTATGCTAAAGCTTCTTTTGTCGCTTTACCATGTAAAATTCAATTGATGTCAGTCGGGTTCTCTATTTTTTTTTTTTTACATTAGATATCTCAGCTTAGTCGGACTAATCCTAATCCCTTAATACCCCACCCCAAGAATTCTAGAGGGGGTAAACCTGAAAATCTTAAGATCCCTCATATTCTTACGTCGCCTGTACACGTTTGCGCATAAGGAGTCTTCACATACTTGATTGTTCAGCTGATGATTGATCATTGGCCTTCCTTTTACTTAGCATCAAGTTCCCATCAGTCCCCAGATTCTCTAGTAGTTCCAACTCCTAGTCAGGTTCTCCTTGAAAGTAGATTAGGTGGATGCAATATTTTGGCTTGGTTCATTTGATATTGACGCTAATTGCTTTATAACAACATTTCACTAGATTTGTGCACTAGTTCAAACATTGAGTTGTGTCTTTATTGATGTTGAAAAAATATTTTAAACAAAATCTCAAAACATTTATTTAAAATTAATTATGGGTGCTTGCTTCCTCAATTTATTCAACTTTTCGCATGCCATTTTCCATAAAGTTGAAAGTATACAACAATGCACAAGGTGTTATACACAATTGGACAATATATGAGAATATGGACTATAGTTGACATCATCTTGCTTATGATCTGTCTTGTTCTAAGCAAACAGCTAATGAGGGACATATGGCATCCATTGTTCTCGTTTAACACTAAAAACCTTTGCAATCCCAGCTCATTACATGTGTAGTTCTTTTCAATTTTATTGCATCATCAGTTTCTAAAAGTTTTATTTTTTCCTATCCGAAAAATTAAAGTGAAGAAAACAAAATTAATATCCACTATTTTTCCCTCTTTATTTTTTATAAACCTTTTAACTCTTTATGTTTGTGTATGAGGTTTAACTGTTGGATATTTTAATTGTTTATAGATTTTAAGTTTTCACGTCTCTCTGTGAATTAATTTTGGTCTCTTTGAATTAATTTGAGTTTTTGAGATCTCAGAGAAGAGCCTAGGCTTTTAGTTCCCACAAGAAAAAAGAAAAAGAAAGCTATCTTTTCAACTTTCTCTCTTAACAATGTGTTTAGGTGAAAAGGAAGAAGAAGATCTGTGAGGCAAAGAAAGGTATTGTTGCTATGTAGTGGAAGTGAGTTTGGATGAGTTTTCTTCTTTCCAGTTGCAAACAGTTTTTGGGAGGGAGGGAGCGTGGGTAGGTTACTAGATGATGTGGTCAAAAGTTTTGATCTTTGAAGTATGAGACTTTCACTCAGCAAACTTAGGAAGATATGCTTCACCTTATTGCTTCCTTTTTATGATTTTTCTTTATGTATTTTTTCCTTTTTATTTTTGCTTGTTCTTCTGTTAGTTTAGTGGTTGCGCTTTTAATTGTATGCAATTATGCATTTTATTTCGTATTTTCTTTACTAGTTCATCTTATGCATAAATATTTACTATTGTTTTGCTTTTAATTGCATGCAAATTTTGAAACCTTTTAACTTTGACTTTGAAAACGTTCCTTAAGATTTGTTGTTAGTAACACATATTTCATCAAATATTAAACTTAAGGTAACTGAACTCAACTTGATAGTATAACCTCAACTCTCAAGTTAGTTATTTTCACCTCTGTGTCTTTACGAACCCTTCTTACCATTCAGGCTTTAGTATTTTGTAGTCATCACTTTTGGATAATTTTTTACATCACTTTTTATTATCACATTTGTATGTGGATTAACCAAAAATAACCTCTCTACTATGTAGGAATAAAGTTGCATATAATAAGGCTTCCCCAAACTTTGCTTTATTGCGAAAATTTAGACTAAATATTATGATGATGATGATAACTTAATTGAAGTAGATTGATTGGCCCAAGTTCCTTAAGACTCAATTTAAGATAAAATTAGAATTTGATTTGATTCGATTATTATTAGTTGATACGAAGTTAAATATCAAAAAAGTCAAAATTGAATTAAATTAAATTAATTTTTTGTTTGTTTTAGATTAAATATGAACTAATTTTTTCATTTCTAAACATATAAAAATTAATTAAATAAGTGATAAAGGAAAATAATTTTTAAAACTTTTTGAATCCAACAATCACTGGTGGTCATCTATAACATAAAAATACTATTTCTTATTAGTTACAGTAAAGTCAATCATAAATGACTATCAATAATTAGTCACAAAGTATTTTCTTTTTGGTTAAAAGTGTGATTTACATTTCATTGCTTCACAAAAAGTTTAAGGAACTCTACCATTATCTTTGATACCAATTTGCACCATAACGTTACTAAAAGTATACTCATTACATTCTAAAATTAGTAACTTTGATAACAACAAGGCCTTATTTAAACAAATTGTGAAACGTGAAGGTAAAAATAATATCTTTAGCAAGTATTTAAATAAATTATTTTAGTTATAATATGACCTGGGCTAAATTTATGACTCACGTGCTAAAAATTATTAAAATCTTAATTAAAATAGGATTTAGAGTACCATTTTGAAAATATTAATATATAACTCGATATTATAAATAACTGTAGGGATTAATTTAATTTTTTAAAAAAAAAAGTTAGTGCACAATTTATACTTTATACTTTTTTTTATATATATTGTCTTTATCTTTACCTGTATATTACAATTAATGGCTCTTCAAGATTCCCATATATTTGTATATAAATATTATGTAAAATATATTCTTTTCCTTTAAATGCCTGTAATTATAGATTTCTTGGCCTAAAACATGAGAAGGTAAAAGAAGAGAGGATGCAAATTTAGTTAATATTTGGGCCTTAACAGTTGGGAAATTTGGCGTTTTTGGGCCAGACAAGTTCAAGTAGGCCCAAGGGCTTACATACTTTAAACCTATTGGTTTTGTCTTTACCGACAAGTCGGGTAGTCCCTTCTTGAGGAGTAAGTTAGAACTTGTACTTTAGGAAATCGAAGAAGAAGAAGACTACCAGAAAAAAGAAAGCGATCTATCTCTCACTCGCTTTTACAGGTAACCATGTCTACTCTCTCTCGATCGATTTGGGTTTTTGTTTCATTTTCGTCGTGTCGTGTCGTTGCTGCGTGTTTCTTTGATTTGTTATTGTGAAATTTTGTCTTTTTTTCCCCTTAAATCTGATCCAGTTTTTTGTAGATGAATTTGTAATTAGTGCATTACAATTCAAACCCAGTTGTGAAATCCTTGAATTAAGATCCGAACCTTGTAAAGAAGGGAACTTTTGGGTTTTTCCATCAGGTCCTACTTATTGTTATGCGTGGTTTAATTTTATACTGTTATTAATCCTCTTTCTTAAAAAATCCGGTTTTGAAAATTTTTTATTTGTGTTGGGGAGTTGGGGCTAGCTATAATCGCTTTGTATTCTCCTCTTAGGTTTCTCAAGTTTCTGTTTTTCTTGTTGGGTTTTTAACCGGTAGGATTTTCATCAAATTTGGATAGGGGACAATGCTGTTTTTTAGGGATTCTCTTTTGGTACCTTTTAATAAACGTGGCCCTATTCAGCTTCTTGGTTGCTTAAAATTACTTTGACTGCAATTGGTATTTTACTTTAGATGCAAGGATGATGAAATTTCCAGGGAATTTGTATCGCATGGCTTCATTTACTTATGTTTCTAGAGTTTTAAGTGGGGTTCATAGGGTCATCTCTTTAGCTATCATGAGTAACACATCATGCGTGGGGGACATGGTCATATAAAATTCCTTAACGTGAGTGTATTAAGAGCGTTAAGGCTTATACCCTTTAATAAACCTCTCTTCTCCTATCTTCGAGATTTGAATTGACTAATTGAAGTAAAATTTGTTGCCAAAAGTTACTGACTCCTGAGAGCAAAGCCTTCAAGTACTTGGAACAACTGGAAATAAGATCTGGAGAAGGGAAATTTCAGATAGTTTTTTAACCATTCTTAGCTTTGATGCTGCAGTCATAGTATAGATAAAAAGGGTCCCCTCTTTAAGCATGATCTGTATTTCCCTTTTTTCACTGTGCGGAAATGATAATATTTTGGACTCTTTTATGCATCTTCTCATTATTGCATGGATGTTTGTCAATCATATGTATGGTGCTGAAATTCTCACACCTTGTTAGATTTCTTGTTTTTCCAAGGGACATTGTAATATTTGCTAGTCATTTTGTTTTCTGGATATGCTGTGTAATTTTTCATATACTTCTTCAACTTCATTTTCTTCATTTTTTGGGGAGAAAAGGGCACAAAGAGGGTGGCTAGAGGAGTTATTTCATTCTGGAAACTGATCTTGTTGAGGGGTTTTTCTGCAGTTATAAGAAAACATGTCTAGAAGATATGATAGCCGTACGACAATCTTCTCCCCTGAAGGCCGCCTTTACCAAGTTGAATATGCAATGGAGGCCATTGGGAATGCTGGTGCTGCAATTGGGATATTAGCAAAAGATGGCGTTGTCTTGGTTGGAGAAAAGAAGGTCACTTCCAAACTTTTGCAAACCTCAACTTCCACTGAGAAGATGTACAAGATTGATGATCATGTTGCTTGTGCCGTGGCTGGAATAATGTCAGATGCCAACATTCTGATCAACACTGCTAGGGTCCAAGCCCAACGCTACACATTTGCTTACCAGGAGCCAATGCCTGTTGAGCAACTAGTTCAATCCCTTTGTGATACCAAACAAGGGTATACACAATTTGGTGGTCTCAGACCCTTTGGTGTTTCATTTCTATTTGCAGGATGGGACAAAAACTATGGTTTCCAGCTTTACATGAGCGATCCTAGTGGAAATTATGGTGGTTGGAAAGCTGCAGCAATCGGTGCAAACAATCAAGCAGCTCAGTCCATGCTTAAACAGGATTACAAGGATGATATCTCCAGGGAAGAAGCTGTTCAGCTTGCACTCAAGGTCCTTAGCAAAACCATGGACAGCACTAGCCTTACTTCAGACAAGCTTGAACTGGCTGAGGTTTTGCTTTCACCTTCTGGGAATGTGAAGTACCAAGTTTGCTCGCCTGATACTCTTAACAAGTTACTGGTGAAGTTTGGTGTAACTCAACCTGCTCCAGAGGCATCCTGAGTTCCAATCCAATGTATCTTGTTCTCCTATTCTGCCTACAGTTAGTTTTACGTTTGGACCTTTCTTTCTTTTGGTCGGACAATGCTAAGGACGCAAATGAGATTTGGAAAACTATGCCCTTAATTCCATTGCTGGACGCTTGTATTATTGTTGTTTGTTCGACACCTTTTAGATCTTCGCTTTATTGCGCAACTTTTCGTGTGGGTAACTTGGTTAAATCCGATTCTAAAGTCACACAAACTCCAGTATGGCTGGTCAAGAAGAAATTCATTCTGAAAATTAGAACAAGTATATGTCAATCAAACACATTTTGAGATGTATAACCCATTATCTACTGATGCTTCTCTTTAGACAGTAGATCAACCTTTATATTAATTGAAGTGTATTATGACATATTTGCGAATTACAGTTTGTATACAAATTTCATATTCACTAAATCCCAAATGAATTAATCCAAGTTTTTTGGTTCAAGAGCCTTGTGATGCACAAGAGTTAAAGTTTATAAAAAGAAATAGCAAAAAAGAAAGTATAAAGTCTATGGAAAAGAAAAAAATAGAAAAAATTTGTTATTCATAAATTTTAATTTGGTGAGATAAAAATAAAAATTAAGTTGACAGCAAAGACAATTGGAGCTAAAATTTAGATTATGTTTAGATTTAGTAGTAGTTTTAAATATATTATTATAATTGTTTAGGATTTACACTTATAAAATTCTTATAAATTATGATTTAAATTTATTAGGGGAATAAGAGTTTTAAGATTTTTTTTTGTAGAAATATGTGTCTATTGGTCCCTTCAATAGTAACATATCTTTTTTTCACAAATTTAAATTTTCAACTGAAAGGTTAATTTTTTTCCTTTTAAGAATGATTCTTAAACTCTAAGAAAAATTCATAATTTCTCGCTTTTCATTGTTTGTATTTCTCACTAAATTTCAATAATTCTAACCTAAACTTCTGACAATTAAAACCCTAAATTTAGTCAAATTAAAAGCAATTTCCAGTTATATTAAACCTTGAAATATTAGGTTTTTAGTAATCAAACCTTATAAAAACCTATTCATACCAAATCTGAATTTCAACATTTCAAGCTGAAATCTAGAAATAAAATTATACATTTCAACATCTTAATATCAATCATATTTCATAATTTTATGAGTTTTAACTATTAGTTAATACATCTTATATTTATCCAACATCATTTTGATATCAAAGCATTGCTTCACAATAGCGATACGAGGTGGAAGGGCATATAAAAAAATAATTAGCGATTTTGAGCGAGATTAAATACTTTTGATAATTATGAAAAAGTTTGGATATCAAAGATCTTTAATGACAAGGGGCTTTAAAAATCAACTTATATGTAACATCTCTTACAAAAAATATGTTCGATAATTTTCGAAGAGATTAGACAACTTTGAGAAACATTTCTAATAGTTAAAACTTCTAGTAAAAAAACGCTATTCAAACTATCAAACTATATTTGACGTTAAACATAGAGAATATGGTAATAAGCAAGATGAAGGGATTGATATTGATGAACAACAAATAGTGAAAGATAAAATCTTTGCTAAAAATCATATTTTAATTCTCTTTCCTCAAATTTAATAGGTACTATCTTAGAGGAAGTGTTTATTATGAGGTGAAATTACTAATATCTTTCTTTCAATTGATCAATTAGAAATTTCAAGCTTACATATAGAAGATGCTCAAATACCATATGATGACATAGAGAGCTTGGCAATAAAAGATGATCATTACATGGAGAATTTGATAATGAGAGATAATAAACGCATTAAAGATGAAGAAAAATAGAAGGTGGATTATTTGGCAAACCCTAAAGTTGAAATAATTGAAAAATAAAGTTGAAACTATTAAACAAAAAGTTGTAATGCCTAAATAAAAGGATGAAACACTTGGATAACAGGTTGCAACCCTTAAACAACAAATCAAAATACAATAACAATATAATGAAACAATAGGGTCGCATATAGGAGAAATAAGACATGTTAAAATAATAAAAATAGGAAGATAAAAAGATTAAGTAGCAACTACTTAGGGTTCATGACCTTGTTAGTTGACAACTTGATCTTGTCTTTGGTGTTATTGGTGAAGATTATGTTGTAGTGGGATTAAAGAGAAGTAGATTTCAATGAAGATGCGAAATTAACACAATGGAATAAATGAGAAGTTATAAGTATATAGTAAATTCAAAATTCAATAATAAAAAAAAGTTAATGGATTTAGCTACAAGAAGCAATAATATGTATTTTTGAATACCTATGTGGTAAAAAAGTGACGTTTTGTTCTAGAACCATCTACAAATATAGTGATCAAGACTTATAATATTGTTCTCAATGTTAAATTATTCTTCAAAAAAGTTGTATGTCTTCATAGATTACCTTTAACTATCGTATTTGATTGTGATATGAAAGTTATGAACTATTTTTGGGGAATTTTATAGATAAAATTGACACTAAGCTTCAACTTTTAATTTCTTTCCATCTCCAAATCAATAGACAAATAAAGGTGGCGAATAGAAGTTTAGGAGACTTGTTAAGATGTTTAGTTGGAGACAATATAAATAATTGGGGCCTAATTCTTCTTATAGTAGAATTTGCATACAACAGTTATATAAATAGGTTAACTGGTTAGAATCCTTTTGAGATGGTTTCAAGAGTTTAACTAAGAAAGCTTGTTGATCTAGTTCCTTTTCCACAAACCACATGAGTTTATTATTGAATATGAAGGTATTGTACAACCTATAAGGGATATCTTTAATGATGTATGATTAAAGATGACAAACAACTTGTCTTATAAAGAATATACTCATCCATATTATCAGTAGGTGGAATTTAACGAAGAGGATATGATGATGGTAATGATTCATCCAGAGCATTTTGTTAAAGACAAATATAAGAAAGTTTATTCATGAAGTTTTGGACCATTTTAGATAAATAAGTATTAATACTTATGTTTTGGAATTACCAAGTGACGTATAAATCAATTCTATCTTTAATGTTGCATACCTAATTATTTATTATGGACATGATGATACACAATCTCTTGCTATAGCTAGAATGATTTTAACTACTCCTCATCTTAAAAAGGAGATAAATTTTATTCTTTACAAATATATTGTAGTTACAAGAGGTAGGATATTGACGTTTCTCTTCAAATGGAAATTTAAATTTCAGAAGTTGAATTCAAATTTATATGGCCCATATTTGTCACATTCTACTTTGAGTATTACTTCAAACAAGTTGGGGAGAATAGATGCGAACTTTAATTTGGTGGGATGAAGGATGTGAATTAAGTTGATAGCAAAAATAATATGAATTGAAATTTAAATTATGTTACGATTCTTTATTATATAAGAAGTATTAGTTTTAGATACGTTATCCTAGTTGTATAGGAGTTATAATATGCTTTTAAAATATGATTTAAATTTGTGGGGGACCATTTCTTACTTGAATAAGTATTTTAAGAATTTCTTTATAAATATGGGTGTACCTAGCCTTTTGATACGAGTATGTACATAGGGGGTTGATAATGGTCTGCATGGAGTATGTACATGGGTTTAGATTGAATGAGTTTGTTATTTCCTTACGTGGTCATTATCGACTTGTTGATAGGAGACATGAGTATTCCTATATTTTGGATATACACAGCAGAGTAATATTTTGAATTTAAGGCAATATCATGCAATCAACAAGTTCCATTGGCTTTGTTTCATCTCAAAGGCACAGCCTTACAATGGCACCGGTGGCTTATGAAATTCAAGGGACCATTGACGTGGCCAGAATTCACTAAAGCAATCTCGCTTCGCTTCGGTCCTCCCGAATATGATGATCCCTATTAAGCAACTAACCATTGTGGAAACCTATTAAGAAGCCTTCGAATGACTCTCCAACCAGGCGAATGGGTTACATGAAAGCTTCCTTATTAGGTGAAGCAGTCACATTCCTTAGCAGAGGCCATCGGTATAGCCAGGTTGATTGAGGAATGAAGCCACCTTGACAAGAAAACTCCGACATTAACACATCTGAAAGAAAAGAGGTAAAAAAGGTAGCAGGTGAAGAAAGATATTCCTTTTCTTGCATGTATTGAATATTCGGACAAAATTTATACAACTATTTCTCTTTTTCTATTGGGTGGCTGTCCTAGAATCAAGAAAACACTAACTAATTGCTAGCTGTACAATGCTACCCATATGTGCTCTATGTACTGTGACAGATGAGAGGAAAAAGACAAAGGTTTAAAATAGGCCAACTGTGTTTCATGTGAAGCCCACATTCAGTGTTTATTTTGGTTCGTCTATCACGCCCCGGTCAAGACGAAGTTGTGATTGAAAACCAACAACTTCGATCTTGCAAACGAGACCCAGAAATGCCCATGCGGTCAAAGCCTTTGTAAAGAGATCTGCGAGTTGTTTAGTTGAGTTCACGTGTCTCAACTCAAAGAACCCTAAGTTGACGCAGTCGCGAGCCAGATGAAGGTCGATTTCCAGGTGCTTCGTCCTCTCATGGAAGACTGAATTTCTGGAGATATAGATCGCAACTTGGTTGTCACAGTACAAAGGTATAGGTTTCTTGATCTGAAGCTGAAAAGTATGTAATAGTTGGGTTATCCATTTTAGTTCGCAAGTAGTTGAGGCTAGGCTTCTATACTCCGATTAAACTGAAGATCGACTTACCATTGATTGTTTCTTCGTTTTCTAGGAGATCGGTGATTTTTTGAGGAAGACACAAAACTTTGTTAAGGAGCGTCTGGAGAAGACACAACTTCCCCAGTCCGAGTCGGAGAAGGCTACAAGGTTAGGGTTTTCTTCTGTTCCGTAAAAAATCCCTAAGTGCTGAGTTCCCTTAAGATATTTTAGTACTCTTTTGGCTGCTTCCTAGTGCAGTAGTCTAGGGTTACTCATGAACTGACTAAGTTGTTAACTAACGTATGTGATGTCGAGTCTTATAAACCCTAAGTATTGTAATCTTCCCACTAATCTTCTGTACTCTTCTGGTTTTTTTAAGTAACTCTCCTGTTTCGATGCTTAACTTTGTTCCAGGAACTATGGGTGTTGCACAAGGTGAACAATCCAACTACCCAGTCTCTTGCAGGATGTCTCGGATGTATTTCCTTGGGTAAGTATCGTTCCATTTTCTGCTTTTGCTATTTCAATTCCCAAGAAGAACTTTGCATATCCAAGATCCTTGATGGTGAATTCTGCATTCAAAGTTTTCTTAACTGAAACAATTTGTTTTTCATTGATTTGTTCTTCATTAGCCCCTATTATCAAAATGTTATCTACATATATGATTACTGTCATAAAGTCATTCTTTGTGCCCCTAGTGTATAAACAATGATTTGCTTCTGATTTAATGAACTTCATTGAGGATAGTTTTGAGGATAATTCTTTGTTCCACTGTCTTTCAACCTGTTTTAGGCCATAGATTGATTTAATTAGTCTGCATACCTGTCCTTCCTTAGTTTTATTGTAGCCTTGTGGTGGCAGCATATATAGCTCCTCTTCTAGATGACCATGAAGAAAAGGATCATTGATGTCACATTGATGTCTTGGTCATTGTTTAGAGCCAGCTATAGCCAAGAATATCCTTATTGTTACCACCTTTGCCATTGGAGAAAAAACCTTCGAATAGTCAGCCCCCTCTCTTTGACAAAATCCCTAATCTAGAGTGCCATAAATCAAAAATGTATAAAACATTAAGAGCAACATTTTCAGCTTGTAAAATTCTAAAGAAGGACCTTTTAGGGTATTGGGTGGTAGGAAGGTCTCTGAGTTCAATTCATACAGTCCATTCACTGCCTTGATGATAGCTATAACATCATTAGTCCGAAAGTCCTGCAAAAACAACTTGTTAGATAGGAAAATGGCAGCGATCTCATTTTGTGTAGCAAGCTTATTAATTGATAACAAGTTCTTGAATAAATTAGGCATATGTAAGATTTCTTTGAGGGTGATTTTGTTCCCTATCTGTGTGTGGCCAATGTGGGCAACTTCTTGCTTTGTTCCATCAGGTAGAGTCACATGACCATAAGTATTATTATTAGCTACATTCTTACTGTAAAGACCCAAATCATTTGTCATGTGTGTAGAGGCACCAGAATCATTAAGCCAAGAGTTAAGATATTCAGAAGCAATGTTCACAGAGTGTGTAGCATTACCTGCATAGTTTTGGTACCCTGAATATTTTACCTCTCCAGTAGTTTGCCCTTGATAACTTTACTTATCTCCTGTTGAATGAAGTTTGCAAGATCAAAAGAGATCCCTCCATTCCATGACTTTTCCTCATTATGTTCTTGTGTGGTTTCTTTAGGGTTGTCCACTGTCTGTGCCAAGTTTGCCCTTCCTTTTTCTTTATGTGCAGTGAGCTCCTTACACCAGTCAGGGACTCCATGGATTTTGAAGTAGGTTTTCAAGGTATGCCCACTCTTTTTGCATTTTTTACAGTATTTGTCCTCCTTCTTGAGATAGGGTCCTTTGCCAGCATTGGTATTATTTTTCCCTCCTTTCTTCCATTGTTTGGTCAGCATTACCATGTTGGGAGTATTGTCCATAGTAGAGTTGACCACTCTTTATCTTTCAACTGTTTGTAGCATAGAAAAAACTTTGTTTGCAGCAGGTAGTGGCTCCATTAACATGATTTGATTCACCACTTGCTCAAACTCGTCATTGAGTCCCATTAAAAACTGCACAAGTCAGTGAGTGTTTTCTTTGACAGTGATGATTTTTTATGCATCACAAGTGCACATGAGAGTCGGATTTAAGCTAGACAAGTCATCCCATAATTTATTCAGTTTAGTATAATAAGCAGAAACTGTTAGGGTACCTTATTTTAGGGAACTTATTTCCCTCTCTATTGAATACAGTAGTGGCTCATTAGCTTCTCCAAACCTTTCTTATAGTTCCATCCAAAGTTCTCTAGGTGTAGGAAAGGATAGGAAGGCATCATTTAGTTCTTTAACCATGGCAATGAGAATCTATGACTTTACTATACTATCCGCTCTCTTCCATTTTGCTGACAAAATCATATCTTCTGTGGGCATAATGCAGGACTCATCGATGAAAGAGAGTTTATCCTTGACACATAAAGTTATGGTCATGGATTTGTTTCAAGTAATGTAGTTGTTGCCGCTGAAAGGGGTAGTGACAAGCACAACTCCTGGGTTTTCAGTGTTAGTGATAGAGTAGGGTTTATATTCGTGTGTAGTTGGTATGTTTGTGGCACTGGAGCCACTGTTGTCTCCTGTATTTGACATATTATTTTAAGGTAGATGAATAAGAGAGTAGGCTCTAATATCATAAAGGAAAAGAGGTAAAAAGGTAGTTGGTGAAGAAAAATATTTCTTTTCTTGCTTGTATTGAACATTTGGACAAAATTTATACAACTATTTCTCTATTTCTATTAGCTCTGTCATAGAATCAAGGAAACACTAATGTAATTGCTAGCTGTACAATGCTACCCATATGTGCTCTATGTAAAGTGATAGATAAGAGGAAAAAAAACAAAGGTTTAAAATAGGCCAGCTATGTTTCGTGTGAAGCACACATTCAGGGCTTATTTTGGGTCATCTATCAACATCCGTACTAAACCACCGATCTCTTTACCCATTTTGTAATCAATTCTACCTTTGAATCTGCCACCAATTCGTAGATTGACCACTCAAGAAGCCCACGAGCGAAGAGAAAAAGGCCTTTATTATTATTATGATGAACGATTCGTGCCAGGATATAGATGCGAACGACCACAACTTTTCATGATTTAGGATGCACCGAACCATAAACCAGTTGAAATGGCCACAGTCGAAGAGACCAAAGGAGTATGAGAGTCGCTACCCTAATTATCATTACAGGCAATCACGGGAACCTCCCATCCCCACACCATCCGAGTTCCTTGAAAACTTCGGAACAAAGATCTTATAACACTAATTGATGGAGGCAACACATAGAGTTCAAATGACCATCGGATTCCTTTACTTCCAAGAATTGGACCAGTGAATGTTCGACCTTATAAGTATATATCCTCATTATCAAAAGAATGAGATTGAAAGGCTGGCACAAGAACTGTTGCTTACTAGTGCGATTTGACCAAGCCGGAGTCCTTTTCCCTTCCTGACTTTCTTAGTCAAAAAGGCAGGTAGAAATTCGAGATTCTGTATGGAATATCGAGCTTTGGATGGGATTATCGTGAAGGATAAATTTCCCACCCCCACAGTCTAGATTTAGAGTTACGAACGGTGAGCTTGGTTAGCCAACTAATAGGGTCAATTAGAGTAAGGTTCTAAGTTTGACTTCTGATAACGGGAGGCAGTGGACCGCTCTGTTAAGAGGCTGACCAAGATTATACCGTGATTCAATCCTCCAACAATGATCGGGTCTACGACTGGGAGCTCTTAGAGTTGAGGATTCAACCTGTTGAAGTAAGAGTTACGGAAGGTGATGTATTTAAGACACATTATCTCAACTGAAGGTGTTATAATGGATGCTTCCGAGATGTAAGTTGTGCTTGATTGGCCCATTCCTACTTCAACCAGAGTTGTCCGCGAGATTTTAGGATCCCATATAATGTAAATTCATTAAAAACTTTGGATGAATTGCGTCTCCACGGTATCTAATCTTATCAAAAGATGGGTTCCATTGGAATGAAGCAATCTCACGAGCCTTTTTTTTGTGGTTAAAAAGGAAAGAAAGTACATAGCTTTACGCAACAAGCCTGGGAAAGGAGATACTTACAATATCCTCTAGCAGGATACTAATACAGCCCATGGGGGCAGCTGAAAATATTAAACTCTGAGCTCGAAATACTTTGTATGGTTTGCTATCCAATCAGCTAGCCTATTTCTTTCTCTATTAGCATGACAAGGCTTCACATTCCAGTCTCTAGCAATCAATTTCTGAATTTCTTGCACTAAAGAACACTTCATATCCTATATGTGGCGTGAGTAAGAGAGGATATTGATAACAACTAAAGAGTCCACCTCTAACTCTATACGTCAGGTAGCCAAGTTCCCACGCAAGCATCAATCCATTGAAAACTCTTCATAGTTCTATAGAAACAGATGTACATTACCCAATATTATGAGTGAAGTCTGCTAACCAAAATCCCGCATAATCCCGCAAAACTCCCCCGATTGCAACCCAGGAAGAGTAGAATTTGTAAACCCTGTCAGTGTTGAGGTTGACCCATGTAGGACAAAGTCGCTACCATCGGATTAGTTTTTCCTTCTGTTATCCTGGCGTAGCCAAAGCTCGGTTGAATAGAGTTCGAACTCGAGTAATCCAAGCAATATAATCAAGGACAACTAAACGAAGAGTGGACGGCCATACAAAACTTTCGTCAAAGATATATTTGTTGCGCCGGAACCAAAGAAATCAGCATGCAGTATCAAAAATTACAGCTCATTCAAAACCAGACACCTTATCCTTGTTTATTAAATTATCTGGAATCCAGTCCTGCTTGGTCCCATGAAAGAAAATATTATCGGCTATGAATCCGGAAAAAGACAGTCATAATCACGGAGCTCGAGGACAATCTCTCAAGGCATGGACATTCGATTCACGGGCTCCATAATGTGGACAATCTCACGAGCTTTTCAACAGTTCAAGGAAGCACCCACCTTACTGTCAATTTTGGGTCCAGATTTTTTGTTTAATATTACAGTATTTTATTATATTCAATAAATTTCAATTGTTTATTTATATAAGTCTTATATAAGTTTCGTGTAGACTCTGCGTGAATTTCACAAAATAAATAATTAAGATTTTATAAAATAAAATAAGATAAGTTAATATTGGACAGAAGATTTACTTCCAGTTCCGGCTTCACTAGATTTTTCTCACGAATGTGATGCAAGTGGCGTAGGAATTCGAGCAGTTCTGTCACGACAAGGTTGACCAATCACTTATTTCAGTGAGGCTTACCACACTCTCTTACTACATGTGAAAAGGAAATGATGGCCTGGATGAAATCCTTAAGGAAGTGGCCCCCCGTATCTACTGGGACGCAGTTTTTACAGTTCAAACTGATTAACAGTCTGAAGCACCTATTGGCACAACGAATTTCAAGTTCGACTTAAACACGTTTACTCAAACTCTTAGGCTATGAGCCTATGACTATATTATTGAATACAAGTGTGACTTTGAGAATACCACAACTGACTCCTTATCCCGCATGGTCGAGTTTCAGTTCATATCAGTTTTCATGCCCAAGGCAGATTGGTGGTTCCAACTTCAAGAGTATGGATTGACATTGCTATGGACTTCATTAAGAGCCTACCCACTTCCAGTGGCTATTCCTTCATCATGGTCATGATTGACCGTTTCACCAAGTATGCTCATATCATTCCGTTTAAAACACTGTTGTTTTATCTACCTATCCTACACAAAACTAAAGACTGTACTACTGGACTTTTGGAGGATGAAGTTTAGAGAGAAAAAGCATAATAAAATAGGGGCGAACTGAGTAAGTTTTAAGGACTCAACAACACGTTGAGATTTTTTCAGATTTTATTCAATATCAAAGAACAATCTATATATATAACTTCTGTGAATTCACAGCATTTATAACGTCTCAATTTTTTTATCTACCATCTAACAACTAATTCAACTAACTCTCCTTGAATTCTTTAAAACCGGTTCTTTGTATGGCGCTGCATATATGATCAAGGCACCTTCTTCATGTCTGAATTTGTGAGACATTCCTTCTACAAGCACTCATTTACTACTTTAACTGTTGCTAAGGCTTTTGTTTCCTATATGGTTAAACTTTATGGAATTCCGGCAGGGTTTAATAGTGAGTGACCGAGATAAGATTTTCTTGAATATTTTGGAAGACTCTCTTTCAATTGCAAGGCACCCAACTCCGGACGAGTTCAAGCTACCACTCACAGAAGAATGGACAATCCGAAATCACCAATCAGCTCCTTGAACAACATTCACGTACGCTGTTTTGCAGGAGATCAGCTCAAGAAAAGGATGGAATGGCTGCCGTGGGAAGAATTCGGTTATAATACTTCAATTCACTCTTTTATTAACATGACCCATTTAAAGTCTTATATGGAGTCCCTCCTCCCCATTTGCCAGCCGATGTTCCTGGTACTACAGCAGTACAGGTGATGGATACTTATCTTCGAGACTGTGATGCAATTCTTAAGTAACAGAAACACAGTTTATCTTTGGCTAGTGACATAATGATGATATATGCGAATCAGCATATACGTGATGCGAATTTTTCGCTTGGGGACCAAGTGTATCTAAAGTTACATCCATAATGACAATCCTCAGTGGCTTCCAGGAGCTTTAAGGAATTGTCTCTTCCTCTTCTTCACTTCCCGTTGACACAGAGTTGGGCATTTCACAGCCAAAAGCTATTCTTGAGAGTAAGGATTATCTACCCAAATTTATAGTATCTTATTTTGTCCCATTAGACCAAAGATCCGAACTTCATCCTTGAACATCTTGTAATTCAAAAGGAGAAGTATCCACTAGAACTTGAAATTTTAGTCAAATAGAAAGAGGCCACGGTGGAGGATGCAACATGGGAGATATTTCTCCCTTTTTTCCCACTTCCATCCTTGAGGCTCTAAGGATGGTCTGTAGTTTAGATTGAGTTAGTGTCTTATTATATTCAATAAACCTGTCCTTATATAGATCTCGCGTAACTTAAATTTTGTAAAATAAATAGTTAAAATTTTATGAGACAAACTAATATTAGACCGAAAATCTTACTCCGTTTAGATTGCATGAGTTTGTCATTTCCTTACGTGGTCATTATCAGCTTATTGATAGGGAACGTAGGTGTAGTAGATCCACGTCCTCATTTGTATTTAAGTCTTGTAGTTGTTAAAAGAAAAGAAAAAGGATGAACGTATTGAATACTCCTCTGTCGTTTTCTCTCCAATTCCCTTCTCTCTTAAATATTCATATATCAGCTTTCAATAATAATATATCCTAAAATTTTCTAAGTATTAATTAATTATTTTTCTACTTGTCTTACGTCAGCATAATTTTCTCTATTCTCAAGTCCTTTTCCTTCTCAAACTTGTCGCTTTATTCCTTCCATGTGAAGAGGGACATAAGGACTTCCCATTGATCGATCTGCCAACTTTCCTTTTGAGCTTGTCTAGCCACTGCCCAAGGAATCTTCTCCTCTCGGTTAAATTATACAGAGTTCATGCCAACCAATATCCAATACACAAAAACAAGCATAGACAATGGAACCGGGTAAAGAGAATCAAATCTCGTAAAATCTCATTTATTTTGTAATATCTACGTCGATTCACGCAAAATTTATATAAGACCCACATAAACAAACTAAAATTTATTAGACACAATAAAATATTATAATATTAAACAAGAGATCTAAATAAAGAGACTACTTCGGTAGGGTTTCTGCTCCTCTAAGGTAAAATTCTGACGATAACATCAGCATCCTTATATATGTGTATGTTTAAACCCCTAATTTTACTTAATCTAGAAGAAATCGTTGCCAACTCACCTGCGCCCTTTGACACATCCAAGATGTAAAGCCATAAAGCACCATTAAATGTTAAAGCATGCCAAAAAGATATTTATCTTAGTGAGGAGAGAAAGAGTTTTTATTAATACAGAGGACCAACGCACTCACATTTTGATTAAGTACATTGATTAAGTACTACTACTTCTCAAACTATAAATTGATGAAAAAGAAGAAATCAAAACAAAAACGAGGAACAACATCCTGCGGAGCAGCTCGTGGAAGTACTACTTATTCTTCTTCTTCAATTTCTTATCCCAACAAGTTATTTCTTAACTTCACTGCACACTGCGACAGTGAATGACAAATAATGAGTATATTGAACCTTGAGTAATATCATAAAATTAAGCAAAATAGAACGTAGTGATCGTGGAAATTAAGGAGTAGTTAAGCCTTTTCATCTTATGCATGTTAAACAAGTTTTATGTACCTTACTTAAGCAGGACAGGTGAAACCAGGAGGGGCAGTCTTGCCACAGTCAACGAGAACCTCAAGAGCAATGGGTATCACAACGTTAACGTTGAGAAGCTTTGCTTTAATGGTGGTACAGAGGCACACGGCCGCATCCAAGTTCACAAGCCCTTCAAGCACAGGGCAGCATGCATCTTTAGCGCTACTACCGACTCCAATGTGAACGAGCCCTCCTAACACGTCAACACATGCTCCAAGCTTGAGAGTGTCAATGGGGCAAGTCCCTTCCCCTGGCTTTGTTGGTGGTGGTGGACATGGAGTTGGCGGTGTTGGTGGTGGGTAAACAATGGGAGGGCTAACAGGAGGTTTTGGTGGTGACGGTGGGTATACAATTGGAGGACTAACAGGTGGCTTCGGTGGTGGAAGAACTGGTGGTTTTGGTGGTGGATAAACTGGTGGCTTTGGTGGTGACGGTGGGTATACGATGGGAGGACTAACAGGTGGCTTCGGTGGTGGATAAACTGGTGGCTTTGGTGGCGACGGCGGGTATACGATCGGAGGACTAACAGGTGGCTTGGGTGGTGGATAAACTGGTGGCTTTGGTGGGTATACAATCGGAGGACTAACAGGTGGCTTCGGTGGTGGATGAACTGGTGGCTTTGGTGGGTATACAATCGGAGGACTAACAACAGGTGGCTTCGGTGGTGG
>JANTPM010000003.1:3829919-3842350 GCA_025434745.1 Erythroxylum divaricatum | reverse complement strand
TAAATATTTTTATTACTAATAATAATTATAAATTAAATAAAACTTAAAAATAAAATATTTTATTTGAATTTATTTTAATCTTTATATAATATTTATTAACAAATTATTAATAAAAATATTTTTAAAATAAATAATTTATAAATTATTATTTATAAACTAATATTTATTTTCAGATATATTTTAATTATTAAATAAAATTTTATTGAAAATTTATATATTTTTAAAATATTTTTAAATTGAATTTTATTTATTAATAATTATTAAATTAATTTTATAAATTAAATTAAAATTAAAATTAAATTAAGTATTTATAATTTTAGTAATAATTAATTTTAAATAATTATATAATATTAAATTAAATTGTTAAAATTATAATCAATAATAAATATTTTAAATAATATATATTTAACTGATAGTAAATTAAATAATATATGTCTTGTTTCAGGTTTCACTTCTAATTGATCATTACCTTATCATGAACTCTTGTTGTAAATTATAATAGTATTTTTATTGCTCTTTTTATTTGATGTTTTAATGTAATTATTATTTATCATATGATGAAATTGTAATATTTCAAATATCTTATATTGTTCTTAATTTTATACTTGAACGATGATTAAATGATCTTTTTTGTATATTAATTGTAGTTATTATTTATATGTAAAAATTAATGTTAATAAAAATAAATAAATTGTTGTTATTTTAAATTCTTATTATTATAATTTTTGGAAACATGATTGATATAAATTTACAAAGTATACAGCATAATATACTTATAAACTATTTTATAATTTTAAAAAGATTCAGGAACTATTTCATAAATTAAAATTTTACTTGAAATAATACTCGGTATTAACCGATACCAATATAATACTATACTAGAACCTAATCCGGCACTAATACTGGTACAATATTCATAACATTGTCAACAATTCGTCATAAGAAAATATTCAGGCTAAGTAGGAAAATATTTAGGCTAACTAATTAATAGGAAAATACTACATTATATATTTTGGCTAAAAAAAAGACATAAGATTAAAAAAATATACGTTTAAAAGATTTATGAGAACTAGAAGGATCTCTTCATGTGAGATTTTTTATTTGTATCCCAGTATGTCAAAGTTTTCTACGAGGGTTATGTCATTAGTAAGTTCCAGCAGAGCTATATCACTTTTGATTGCCTCCCCTTAGTTCTTTTTAGATCTTCCTTTTCCTTTTACAGTCTCTATGTACAATCTTCTTGTATAGTTTCATTGGAGCATCATGTTTCTTATCTTAACATGTTTGAACCACCTAAGCTTTGTCTTTTTGAATTTTTCATTAATATTAGCCACCTTTAGTTTGTCTCTTATCATTGCATTACCGACTTTATATCTTCTAATAAGGTTGCACTTCTAACGAAGCATCCTCATCTTCGCTACCATTAACTTATGACTACGCATTTGTTTGATAGGTTAATACTCTACCTCATAGAGCATAGTTTGTCTAATCATTAAATGATAGAATTTACCTTTGAGCTCGAATAGTATTTTCTTGTCATATAAAACTCATGATGCACTACTCTATTTAAGTCACCCTAATCTAATACGGTAAACTATATCTTCATTGATCTTTTTATTGTTTTGAATGATAGATGCTGGAAAATTAAAATACTCTTTTGTGGTATAAATCTTGAACCAATCTTTACCTTTACATCGGAAATCACCCTATGATCCGAAAAGTTATACTTTGAGTACTTAGTCTTAGTCCTGCTCCGTTTAAATCCCTTTGACTATAACATATCCCTTCAAAATTTTAGTTTGACATTAACACACTCTTTTATCTCATCCATTAAAACAATGTTATTAACAAATAACATACATCAAGGCATATTCCCTTAAATATTTTTGGTGATCCCATCCATCGTTATTGCAAACAAAAAAGGGCTCAATGAGGAGTCTTGGTGTATTTCAATATCGATAGAAAAATGCTTTGTATCTCCTCCTGTCATCATTACTTTAGTCTTTACACTTGCATGCATATACTTAATAACTCGTATATAGGTCATAGAAACTCTCTTAACTTTTAAATACTTTCACACGATTTTCCTAAGTACCATCTCATACATCTTTTCTAAATCAATGAAAACCATGTCTAGGTTATGTTGCCTTTCCCTATAATATTCCATTAATCTTTTAATAAGATGTAAAGCTGTTCTCCAAGATAGGAACATCCTTTCGCACTCTCTTCTTAATGATCTTTTCTTATAACTTCATGATGTGACTAAGTAGTTTAAAACTTCAAAACCTTTATAGTTGTTACAACTTTCGATGTCCCTTTATTCTTGTATAAAGTAATTAACATACTAAGTCTCCACTCATCTGACATTTTGGTAGACTTAAGGATTATATTAAAAAGCTTGGCTAGCCAAGTAAGACTCTATTTTCCTAGACTCTTCCATAACTCTATGGGTATCTCATCAGCCTACCACGCTTTCACTTTTCATCTCCCTCAAAGTCAATTTAATTTCTTCTATGCCTTCATTAAAAAGTTTACAAGAGTATCTTTGACATCTTCTCTTGATGTCATTTTCAGCCAAGAGCACCCGCTCTGTTTCATCTTTATACCATGAACTTGATTCAAGTCTTTTGCTTTCCGTTCTCTAGCTCTCGCCAACTTAAAAATATCCTTTTCTCCATCTTTAGTTTTCAATTATTGGTATAATTTATCACAAGCTTTGCTCTTAGCTTTTGAGATTATCTTCTTCGACTCTTTCTTTGCCAATTTATAACTTTCTCAATTAACTACTCTCTTTACCTATATAATGCTATCCAATAGGGGTTTATAGGCATCTTTCTTTGTCTTATCTTTTCTTGTACATCTTTCTTCTTCCACCAAGACTTCATCTTACTATCCCTAGACAGTTTAGAAATGCCCAAGATTTCTGTAGTTGTATTTCTTAAAAGAATTACTACTCTCTTTCACGTCTGATTAGTATCTGCTTCCAATTTCCATCCTTCTTTATACACCTTTTAAGACTTCTCTTCTTTTTCCAATCCTTAATTATAAGATCCAAAATCAATAGTTTATGCTGAATTGACAAGCAAGTGTTTAGTATCACCTTGCAATCTTTGCAACTAGGTCAATCGCTCTACCTTACGAAGAAATAAACAATTTGAATTTTTGTGGTTATTCTTTTAAACATCACTAGATGCTCCTCGTTTTTCTTGGGAAAAAGGTTGGCTATCACCAACTCAAAGGCCACTACAAGATCTAACAAAGCTGTCCAACTATCACTCTTATCACCTACCCAAAACCTCAATGAGTCCATGAATATGTATCTAAGGTTGCCCCTATATGACCATTAAAGAGCCCTCCTAGCATAACTACCTGCTAAATCACCTCATTTAGCTTTTCTTAGAAGCCATAATTGATGTTTGTATTGTTTATTCAACCCTCCTTAAGTATACATCAAATTCAAAACAACACATCTCCCCACAATCTTTAAGAACGTAATCATATCGTTAGTCCTCTTTACACCTACAATATGATGTATGAGTTCTTTGACCACCAAGATACCTACCTCATTATGTCTTCTCAAACACCCAAAATAACAAAGTTCAAGCCTATTAATCTCTTTTACTTTATTTGTCGTCCACTTTGTCTCCTGGATGCATGCTATATGAATCTTATATTTGTCTAAAATCTCTACTATTTCTAAAGAATTCCCTATAAGGGTCCCGATGTTTTAAGGATCTATTCGTAGTCCGTCACATCTTCTTTACTCTTTGACTCAAAACTCACTGAATGACTAGCCCTCGTTATATCACCAGAAGTCAAAGTCACTTCTCCTACCCTAATGCCCAAAACAAGTTATAGAAGACAAGCCCAACCATTTCCTAAATGATTATATTATTACTCGAGAAAGGGAACAAAGATT
Organism: Erythroxylum divaricatum; assembly: GCA_025434745.1. Taxonomy (NCBI): domain Eukaryota; kingdom Viridiplantae; phylum Streptophyta; class Magnoliopsida; order Malpighiales; family Erythroxylaceae; genus Erythroxylum; species Erythroxylum divaricatum. The sequence continues at coordinate 3,838,431 of JANTPM010000003.1, read as the reverse complement.
AATATTAAATCCAAAAATGGGCACTGTAATAATTGGAAGTAAAAATCACAAGTACACAAGACTATAAGTGAATCAAAATTTGATGGTCCAAAATTTAAACCATTAATAGCAACTAGGTTTTAGCTGAATACTAAAACACAGTAATAGACAGTTAAAAACAAAACATTGAAAATTTTAAACAAAAAGAGCTTAAAACTTTTAAAGAATCGATGAAGGCTGAAAAATGAAATCCCAACACCTAAAGAGTCATGAATCAACCATGAGCAAACATAATATGACATTAATCACAAGTAGGTCTAATATAGAAGCAAAAATTTATGTGATACCAATTAACTAAAGAAGGGAAACAACCAAACGGATCCAACCTGTTTATGATGCCACACATCAACTCTATATAATTTTGTCATAGTTAGCACCGTTCACCATAATTTCCTCCTTTGTAGGACTTAACCTGAATCTGCAAAAGTAGAAAGCAAAACACAATTTTCCAAAAGTCAAACGAGAAAACGTCTGAAAGAGGATTGAAGATCGACCATATTTGATCAAATCTAAGCTACCAATATAGATGAGATCCCAAAATCAAAATCTAAAAAAGATATGTCTTTTCCAATAATGCTCAACAAATTCAGAAGTTGTGTTTGGAAGAACAAAGACGCCCAAAGTAATAATAATAATAAGAATAAGTAAGCCCCTTACCAGACCCAATAAATTCGAATAACATTTAAGAGTATGATCGTCAAACATAAATATTGATTTAAAGAAAAATATAGTGACAGTTCTAATGAAAAAATAACTGGATCGTGAAAAGTGAAAAAGCACAACCATTCAGTTAACATATCAAAACACGAATATCATCTAAAACATATGAGTTTATTAAAGCATGAACATCAGAATAACAAGATGTACATACTATGATACACCTCATTGCACATTATGTTACTGTCGTACATAGTTGTACAGAGCACTCATTACTTTTTGTCCAATTCTCTCTCTTGTAACAAACTTCTGTTATAAATATCAGTATATAAACATTCCATTGAGGTTCAGTAAGGTAACTGAGCACATTATTCATATCTCTCAAAGTATCCATTTTTTTTATCTTGGTATCAGAGCTTGAGTAATGGCTACAGCATCGTCTGATAGTTCCTCAACAACCTCTACCTCAGTCGCTCTCGTCAGTCCTCTGCTAAAGATATGCTCACTCTTTAATTCTTCAAGCCAGATTGCCTCCATCAAGTTGGACAGAGGCAATTATCTGGTATGGGAATCAGTAGTGTTACCATTAATTAAAGGGAATCTTCTTCAATCTCGCATCAATGGCACTCAAGTCGCTCCACCGTGTCTTATTCCTAGAGAAATTGGAATGATCACAAATCCAGTTTTTGATGAGTGGTACTCTCTCGATTGTTTCTTAGTTGGTTAGTTAAGGAACACTATGACTTGGGAGGCAGGAGCTCAACTTTTGTACTGCAAAACTACTCAAGAATTATGGGTTAATGCAAGAGAGCTTACTTATGCCTCACTGAAGTCTCGGGTGATGATGTTCAAGTCGGAGCTACATCAAATAAGCAAAAATGCTCTTAGATTGGAAGAGTATCTCACTAAAATGAAGACCATTTATGATCAACTAATGCTGGCAAGAGCCCTTGTAGCAGTTGGAGATCTTATTCTTCACGTGTTAAATGGTCTCGATGTAGACTATAATACAATAGTAGTCAAGTTGGTAGATAAGCTAGATCTCTCGTGGATTGATACACAATCTTCATTACTTGCCTTTGAGAGTCATATAAAACAATTAAGTCATTTTTCCAGCCTATCCATTCAGCCTTTTGCAAATTTGGCTCAAAAAGATGAACCTGATAAATCCCATCCAGCGTATGGCAACTCAGAATGTGGTTCCTGGAGAAACTCTTGTGGTTTTCATAGTCATCGAGGACGAGGAAGTAGAGGAGGATACAATAAAATAGGACACCCTTACTGTCACCTCTGTGAGAAGCCTGGTCACGTTGTTATAAACTGATATTATCAAATCGATAAAACTTTTCAAGCATCGACTTACAGCCAGAGTTCAAACACTTATCCACCGCAAGCTTGCTACGCTCAAGCTCAATCTCAATCAATAGCAGATCTGGCATGTTACATTTGACACTAATCAACTTGACTGCTTTACACCAGTAGGTAAGACACATCTCTATACATGCACTAGTGAGAAAACACAAGTAACTAGTAGTGGTTCCACTTTCCTACCTGTCTCTAATTCTACTATCCAATTGAATAATGTATTATTGGTACCTTCAGCAACTAAAAACCTATTGATTGCCAACAAGCTCATTAGAGATAACAATGTCGATATACATTTCACTAATGATAAATGTGTTGTGAAGGATAAAAAGATAGGCAAGTTTTTGGTGCACAGGAAAGTAAAACAAGGACTGTTTCCCATGGATAGAGTGCCATGGCAAGCACAAGTGAATATTGCAGCTTGTCCTCCCTATGATCATTTAGCACAAAAGGAGAGTATAACTGAATCTGTCAAGTTGCAAAACAAATTGGGGCACCCTAGTGATAGGATCTTAATGGAAATTCTGAATAAATGCAATGTCAATGTTTCTTTTTCGAAAGTTGTATGTGAAGCTCGCCAATACGATAAATATAAACAATTGCCATTTGCAAAGTCTGAATCTTATGCTTCCTCTCCTTTAGAACTAATACATACAGACATTTGGGGACCTTAACCTATACAATTTGTAAAAGGTCATCCTTACTACATACACTTCCTAGATGATTTCAGTAGATATACATGGTTGTATCCACTAAAACATAAAGGTGGAGCCATACATGCATTCAATTTATTTTGTACATATAATGAGAACCAATTTGACACTAAGATAAAAGCTCTTCAGTGCGATAATGGGACGGAATATAAACCATTCATTCCTGTCACACAAGTAGCGACTATTCAAATGCGTCTAACATTTTTTGCTCAAGCGTGTCTTCCTCTCACTTACTGGGTTGATGCTTTCCAAATGGTTGTCTACCTCATAAACAGAATACCAACACCTACACTAAACGGGGAAAATCGCTTATATTATTTGTTATACAAAGTTGAACCCGATTATAAGACACTTGAATCTTTTGGGTGTGCTTGTTACCCATGCTTGAAACCATACAATGCTCATAAATTCCAATTTCATAGCCAGGAATGTGTATATCTTGGTCCTGCCTCAAATAAAAAAGGTTATAAGTGCCTTAGCAAAATTGGACGAATATATACTTCCAGACATGTTGTTTTTGATTTGTCAATATTTCCATGCACTGAAAGGTTTTTACATCGTCACTCGACACCATCTAAGATTACATTCTTCCACTGATCATCAACTCTAAAAAATATAAGGTTACAAATGAAGATACAACGAAGAATTCAGAACAACAACGTTCTCCTGTATTAGACTCTCTCACTCACACAGCAAGCCCACGATCAACACCTTCGTCAATCTCAGAACCAATAAAGAGTCCGAACTAGCTGAACAGATCTCAACCTTTGATTCAATCTACAGATCAAGAACACAATCCAGTTCACACAAGCATACATCCCATGAGAACACGTGCAAAGGATGGAGTATTCAAACCTAAGTATCCATTTATTGGATTTTTAAAAGCTGAGAACTCAACCTATTTGCCTTAAGATTTAGAACCAAACTCAGTAGCAGCTGCCTTAGCTTCCCCTCAATGTAAGCAAGCCATGATCCAAGAATTCGAAGCATTACAATGAAACAAGATTTGGAGGTTATTACCCTACACTGGTGAAGAAAAAATAGTTGACTGTAAGTGGATCTTCAAAACTAAATTCAATCCCAATGGCACCATTTTTATATATAAAGCTTGACTCATTGCAAAGAGCTTTCAGCAGGCACTTGGGGTCGATTATGGAGAAACTTTTAGCCCTATTGCCAAGCTTATCACCGTTCGGATTGTGATGGAAATAGTTGTATCGTTCAATTGGGATATTTGGCAGTTAGATGTAGACATTGCGTTCCTCAATGGTCTTCTTAAAGAAGATGTGTTCACATGACAACTAGAATGATTTGAAGATCCACACCATCCAAAGCATGTGTGTAAACTGAACAAATCTATTTATGGTTTAAAACAAGCATCTCGTGCTTGGTTTGATCGACTGCGTTATACTCTGCTACAGTGGGGGTTCAGGAACTCAAAAAGTGACGTATCCTTATTCTTCCTTCGATAAAAAATCTTACAATATTCATCCTTGTTTACATTGATGACATACTCATCATAGGTAACAACAACATTTATCTACAAAGCTTCATCCAAAGATTGTATGCACTATTTTCTCTTAAGGATCTCGGCTTTGTATACTTCCTTGGGATTGAAGTCTATTGGGATAAGTCATGTTTTTTTTTCTGAATCAAAGCAAGTATGTTTTAGATATTCTAAAAAGATTTAACATGTATAATTGTGCATCAGTCACAACTCCTATGGTCACAGGAAGGCAAGTCTCCAAAACATAAGGAATTCTTATGGAAGAACCATCTTTATATAAGAGGATAATTGGCTCACTTCTGTACCTTATCATCACAAGACTAGTCATAGCTTATTCAGTCAATACAATAAGCTAAGTCAGTACATGTCTCAATCTACGCATATACATCTTCAGGTTGTTAAGAGGGTACTTAGGTATTTGAAAGGAACTTATTATCTCGGGTTACACTTCAAACTCTTCAAGCTACCTCACTTAACAATCTTCATCGACGCATACTGGAGCACAGACATTGATGATCACAAAGTCCACTGAAGGCAAGTGTATCCATCTAGGAAGAACACTCATCTCATGGGCGTCAAGGAAATAAAGAGTAGTGTCTAGATCAAGTTCTAAGTCAGAATATCAAGCATTAGCAGATAGTACAGCAGAAATAAAATGGATATAGTCGTTACTTTCTGAACTTGGCTTAGCACTAAAGTAACCCTCCATGATGTGGTGTGATAATTTAAGTGAAAAAGCCTTAGCTGTCAACCCAATTCAACACACTTGCAGTAAACACATAGAAATAGATCGTTCATTTCATCCGAGAACTATACCTAGCCTGAGTCATTGACATTGAGTATATACCATCTTCTCTCCAGGTTGCAGAATGTCTAACTAAAGCTTTTACATGCACACCTTTCATGCAATACAGAAACAAACTCGATCTGGTTATTATACCCTCTCGTTTGAGGGGGAATGTTAAAGCATGAACGTTATAATAGCAAGATGTAAATATTACGATACCCCTCACTATACATTCTGTTATTGTCGTACATAGTTGTACAAAGCATTCATTACTCTTTGTCTAATTCTCTCTCTTGTAACAAACTTCTGTTATGAATATCAGTATATAAACATTTTATTGAGGCTCAGTAAGGTAACTGAGCACATTGTTCATATCTCTCAAAGTATCTATTTTCTGTATGAGTTACAAGGAAAACAATTGTAAGATTAGACTGATCGTTGAATTAGCAATTTACGTATATTCGAAAAAAAGAAAGACTAAAAAAGGGGGAAAATATCGAGGAGTTATTTAGAGCTTGATTTTTTAAAAATGATTTATCATGCGTATAAAAAGTAAAAAATGATGATGAGGATAATAAAGAATTAGATATTAATATTAAGAGAATAAGACAAGAAATTACTTTTACTGATAAAATTCATAGTTTTTACTATTAACTTTAGAGACAATATACATGAAAATCGGTAAATTCTCGCTATTATACTAAGTTTAGATTTTCGAATTCAAAGAATAATGAATTATATTCATAAGTTTTATAACGATTTTTTTTATTACATTCATAATTCAAACTTAATGATTAAAGCCAGTTGGAAATAATTCGATTAGATTGACAAAAATCACTTCGGTCATCACATCGTTGAGTTGGAATCTAGAACTTTATTGGACTCATGTGTGAACTTCGAGTCACGCGGCGGTGGAAAAAATAAGTTGAATAGATTGACATATAGGCTCAACCCCACCGTCAGACTAGTTGACATGGACGTCGGGAATGCTGTTCACTGCTATTCAATTCAACGTGTAAAATAGTCCGAATTTACACTACAGTACAAGAGAAGAAAGAAAATAACGCTTTGAATTAGAGCGAAGGCATCTTTTAACGTGTAGTGCCCTCCCGTGATTGGCTATGGTGCTAATTAATGCTACGAGCTTTGCATGTGATCAGTCTCGATCGCCGGTACCATTTCTTCTTTTCCCCTGTGCGTGTCTGCGGTAGGATTGGAGTACTTTATACTCAAAGGGTGGAACGCACACCTTAAGTGCCCCACATTATATAGTCCGATATTATGTGAAGGAGGTAAATCACGATTTGATCTCAGCCAACTTTTTGAAAAGGCGGCCCAGTGTTCGGTGCGCATAAGGAATCACCACATTAGGTAAGCTCCTACACTGTCGTTACTGAGACTCGAACCCAAAACTTTAGACTCAATTCCTTTTTCAACGACCAACTAAGCTACCGGACAGGAGCACCTGGTTTTATTAAGGGTAGCGTTTGCAAAGAGATAAAGCATTACTCAGATCTTTTTCAGCCAGTCACGTGCTATTGCAGTCGACAGATTTGAGCATTTCTATTCTTTTACCATATAATGACAAGGTGTCGGCCACTAGTGTACAAACTGCAATTAAAGTGGCGATAATCATTGACGGTATATGCTTCTTTTTGCATTAGAATCCGATGGAGATACTTTACCTAATTTTTAACACTTTAAGTAAAATTATCCATCCCTAGTTTTCTGAAAACTCCCTGTAATAATATGACTTTTTGTTTGTAATTTTAATAATTTTACAAAAGAAAGTGTACGAGTATATCTAATTATCATTTTAGTTTATTGAAGATGTCATAATTTGAAATAATCTCTTACTACTAATGATATTAAAATTAATTCTACTTACAATAAAAAACTTTTGAATTAAATTCAAATTACATTGAGTTTACATAACAATGGTGCAATAGAAGTAAGAGATCTTAATGTATGTAATCAATTCTTCTATAAAAATTTAAATCAAGATAGATAGATCTCTGAAAAAGTTGGCTTGATTAGTGAAGTTTGTTGTTAAATAGTATTAGCTTTAGAACCCATTTAATTGGCATTGACGGTATGGTCGAATTTCAATTTATCTATATATTTATCAAATAAAATATATTTTTAATTATTGTTTTGAAATAATGCAAAGCTCACTGTTTAAAAAACTAAAAATATTCACTATTTTCTTAAATTTTAAATGAAGATAAAAAATTACAATGTTTTTTAAATAAGAAATAATTTCATTTACAAGCCTTAAAGGGCAGCTAGAAAATTACAATGCAGAGTTGTTAAAGAGATAAAAGTTACTAAGGATACAACAAAAATAACATTATATGTTAAGTCATGAGACTACTTAAAGACAACAAATTTTCAATCTAAATTCCATCTTCTTTGGAGAGAAGAGTTCTATTTTTGCATGAGGCTATGAGCCAATTTAATTTCTTTGATGCAACAACCCACTTTATGTGCAAGAACATATTTATCAAATTTAAAGTTTATGAAAATCCTTGAGTTCCTTACCTTCCAAATGGAATGTACAATGTAACTGAGACAAAGGCTTAAGCATATATGATCTTTCTCCATTCTTTTATGTTGATTATCAGCCCAAACTAAGATTTCGTTTCAATTATTGTAAGGACAATCCAAGTTCAAGATGGAGGAAGACTAGTCACAATGAAAAAAAAAAGATGAGAGGTAGCCTCAAGAACAAAATTACAGAGGCAACAAACTTGATCGATTGAAATCTTAAGTTTGTCTTTTGTTTTCAATCTACCTCTAATAGCTAACCGTGTGGTGAAGGAGGTTTTAGTCATCAATAATCATTTCCAAACAATGTTATACCAAGGAACATAAGGAAGATGAAGTCTAATAGCTTCTAGACATGAGGAATTTGAGAATTCCCTTGCTTGTGGAGTTATACACGGCTTTGTCTTTCAAAGGTGGTCAGGGGAATAACTTGGAAGATAAGAAAGTAATATGTCCATATCCTTTAAGTGGCTAGCCAAGAACATTGATCAATAATTTTGGAGACTCCAGCATAAGCTGAAATCCTGGTTACAAGGGATGAGATTTCACTTGTTATAGATAGAGGACTAAAAAGGAACCAATTATCAACCAAAACCATATGTCCTCACCATTTCCAATATGTATTTTGAAAAGCGAGTAAATGATTTTTCTTTTCCGTAGTATAAGAATAAAAGGCCAAGAATGCTTCTTCTTTTCCTTTAAATGCCAAAAGCTGCATTCTTTCAAGCAAAATTTATTAGTCTACTTGCTCCAAAGTGCTTCCTTATCATTGAAGAGGCTCCATATCCTCTTTGTCGTTAACACTATTTGTATCAAGTCAATGGAGGCAAAACCTAGGTCTCCTTTGTGCTTTTTGCAGCATAACTCATCCCATTTAACTTTAGAGCCCTTATGATT
>JANTPM010000003.1:3818590-3829819 GCA_025434745.1 Erythroxylum divaricatum | reverse complement strand
GCATGACTCATCCCATTTAACTTTAGAGCCCTTATGATTGTTACATTTACCAATCCAAAGAAAGTTCTTCATGCATTTCTCCATCTCCTTATTAATCTTCTTTGGAAGAAAAATATGTAAGCTCTATTGAGTATGAAGATTTGTTAAAACAAATACAATGAGTTGAACCTTGCTAGCTTGAGAGAGTGCTAGCTCTATTTTGCCTGAAATTGATTTTCCTTTTGAAGTTCTCTAATAAAGGAAGGTAGTCAGTGAACTTATGTTTCTTTGAAGAAATAGGTACTCCAAGATATTTAAAAGACGAGCTACCAACACTCAATCCACATATATTTCTAAACCTTTCAACATTAGTAACATGAAAGGAAAAGTAAATCTTATTTTTCTGTAAGTTGACACTAAATCTAGATATTTTGTTGAATTCCTAAAGAGATTCTTGAAGAATAGATATGGAAGTGTTATGTGCCCACAAAACAGCATAAGATTATCTGCAAAACTTAGACGAGTAAGTTGGAAGTCCTTGCATTTGTAGTGAAATCGGAAATTAGGATTATTAGAGATATTCTGCATAATTATTCTATTGAGAATCTGCATGAAAATTGCAAACAAGTAAGGTGACATTGGTCACCTCGTCTGATCCCATTAGAGCCATTGAACCTGCTGCTTGGGACACCATTAATGAGAACTCTGTAAAAGCAAGTAGAGATATAAACTTTAATTTAGTGAATGAATTTTATAAGAAAACCAAACTGAAAAATCGAAGGGGTTATTAGTTTCGCAAACTTTCCAATTCGCTTCTAGCAAACAAAAAAAAAAGAAAAATTAAGAGAACAAAAAATCAATCAACACCGAAAATTTGGTAGCGCAATTTAACACATCTTGCCTATATCTACGAGGCTCTCACTTAACTTAATACTTTTACAGAAATACAATAAATTTACTCAAGGCTTTACTGAGCCGACACTACTTAACCATTGACACTATCTCTCAACCTCACTTCTTGTGAAAGAATTTCACACTTAATAACACGACCAACTCGTATTAACCTCAACAGAAGATTTTCTCAATAGTATTTGATAATAAAGATACGAAATAAACAACTCAAGTGATCAATCAATTAAGACCAAAACAATAATATACTTGAGATAAATGAGAAGAACAACTTTCCGAAAAGTTCAATTCTACTGAAATAAATCTGAAGGTCGTCGTAAAAACAATGGATTGATTCATATAAACATTAACATGAAGCCACAACTGCACCAATAACATATTCACTAACCAAAGTATACACAACCCATAAGGAAATCAATTAATAATCATTGAACCGATGAAGAATGATGCAGTCAAGAAATTACACACAATCCTAGAATACTAAGTCTAGAAAATTGATGTTAACACATGGTGTTTATCTCACAACCTCAGATGAATAAGATTGAAAAATAATAAGCTAACCCACGATGTTTGCAATCCCCGAAGACATATTAAGTGCAGTTGTGTTTTTTGAATCAATATCACACACACTCTACACGATAGCTAACACTCACCGCGCCATTAACTTGTCTCATGCAACACACGTATATTCAGCTCTCACACAAGGCATGCACCAATACTACTGTGTTTATTCAATAGTCAATTAACGCACACACTCTCACCGTCTTTATCCAAGACATAAGATATGCTACAATAGCTTATCGGTGAACGATACACACAAGCTAAAAGAGTCTCACTTCAACCACGCAACAACCACATCTTTATTTTTTTTTTCAATCCACACAATTCAGCAGTAACTCCATCCAATTACCAACATGTCTAACAGTAAAACAATTTCAATATCAACATGATAATAAACTCCAATCCAAGGTAGAATTCTTTTTCAACAAGAAGATTATTCATATAGCTTTTGAATCCAAGTCATTATTCAATTAATATCTTATATGTCCAATTAATAAATAATGTTAAAACTAATTACTTAGATATATAACATATATCCTAACACAAACCATTCCAAATTGCACAGTGGAAAGTTCCAATTCAAGCTGTCAAAAGTCTTCGAGAAGTCCACTTTAATTGCACAATTATTGATATGTTTGTTAAGATTGTAGTCCTCCGTGAGCTCTTGAACTAGTAAAATATTATTAGAGATACTTCTACCATAAATGAAAGCACTTTGAGATTTATGTATAAGATGTTGAAGTGGAACCATTAATCTTTTGGCTAGTAGCTTAGATAAGACTTTGCAAATAGTCTTACAGCAAGAAATGAGATGAAAATCATTGATAGAAGTAGCATTGAGACTCTTAGGAATTGTACAAATAAAGGTAGCATTGATCTATCTTAAATTTTTATATTACTATATATTTGTTTGAAATTATGGTTTTCTTTTCATCAAAATTTAGAATTTTTTAAAATACCAACAAATTATTAATTTTAAAATAATCAGAATAATTAATATATTCTGAATAAATCTTAACTAGTTAATCACTCACTCATAGCTAAATGATAAACTTAATTCAAGTGAAACCTATAGATTCAGACATATTTCTATTACTAATTACTCTCTTCAAAGTTTATAAATCGCAAACTCTCATCACCATTTAGGCCACCTTCTTTAGACCCAATTTTGGAAAATTTCATTCCCAATATCCAGATTCCAGATGAAGTCGTTCCAAAGATCCAAAATCAAGGGATATATATATATATACTTATCCCAGAATCCAAAACCGAGCAATGGGTAGACTCAATCCAGGAACACGAATCTAGTACAGGACTGTTAACTATCACTTGCCCCACGAGAAGCATGCAATGAAAAAGATCTGTGGTTTTGGTGTTTTGACTGTTTATGTGATGTCCTGTTATTTTTCCAATGGTCCCCTCAACGAACACACGAAAACCGCTGCTTTCCATTGCATTGCCTTTTTCAAGAATATCTTTAAACGTATGGTCTGGTCTCTTTCTTTTTGTATGTTCTGCGCTGCACAGATAATTGGACCCCTCTCCGTACCTGCGAAATCCTGCATAGTCAAATAGTAACCCCACATACATATCAACTTGATGCATGAAATTTCAATTATTGCTTGCTTTTGTTGTCATTTTCTAATAAATTAAATAATCCATTTCTCATTATACGTCTCCTTCTCGTATGAAGCACAAGATCACCAAAAGGAAAAAGAAATTGTACAGTGCTTGGTAGGGGGGACTTTTCAAGGGCGTATAATTGAAATTCTAGAAAAAGTTATCAATTAAATTAATCATTAATCAATTGATACAAATTTATTATTTAATTTTCTTTGAATAACACAATTAGCATATTATTATGTACATTCCAAAATTTAATAATCCTGCAGTTCAAAAATAGCTATCTTAATTTTTTTTAATTATATAGCGAATTTAAACCGTTGTTTAATGCATATTAACTTATATCCAAAACAACTAAAAAATAAAAACATCCTTAAATAATAGGTTCTCATACATAGAAAAATACATCTTATTGTGTAGTCTAATTTGTTAAATTAAGGTTGAAACAATGTACTGAAAAAAGGTTGAACTCACAGTGATGTGTTGTATTTTATGATATATATTAACTTACAGTTAATACTTGAGTGGTATTGTGCTTAAAAGTATAAATTATTGTTTTCAAACATGGATTGAAATCGCTAAGTTAAGAAGTTTAAAGTTTAAAAGATTCAATCAGACTATTATGAAACTGGTTAAAGATTGAATAGAATTGAAGAATTTGAAAAAGATTGTATTTATTTATTGAAAATTATAAAAATTTAATTAAAAATAGAATATTAAATAAAAATTAATTTATTTTAATTTATAAAAATGATTAATTTATAAAATTAATTAATTTTTAACAAAAAAATTATTAAACAAACTGAAAATTTAAAAATCAAATCAAAAAGTTGGGTGTGCATTAAATAGTAAAAATGCACAAAATAATTTATAAATTACAAAAATTAAATAATTTGTTTAGTAATTAAGAATTAAGTGATACTTATAAATTTTAATTATAATGTGTCTCTATTTTTAATTGATTATTTTTTTAATTCATTAAGTGAATTATAGTCTTTTTATCTTCTCCTCACTTAAAATTAATAACTTTTAAATTGATAAACACACCAAAATTTTGTTTTACCAATTGATTCACAACCTGGTTGGATAAACATTTAACATTTTTTGGCATGCACCCAATCTTATATAAAGCACATGAATAACAGCAACATCAAGAACACCAGTATGAACCCGCAGAAATACATAAAGCATCTGAATTGGATAGAAATTATTATCATTCATTAGGGTTTGAAAGATTCTTTTATCGGGTCCCGGTTCTCTCTTAATGCGTATCACCTGGCAAAAAAAGAGCATCCCAACGTAGAGAAACATAGATTGGAGCCAGAACTCATTTGCCATGTCATGTTCTTCTGTGCCTGAAGTTGAATTGAGATGATTAGAAATCCACTGTCTACATCAATTAAAGCCTAAGATAGTGGATCAAGGTAAGATTACAGAAAGAGTAAGAAGTGGAAGACAGCTAGCTTGATAAGACTTAACCAGCTTATCGATAGACTTTGGTTTAAGGGAGATATAATCATTAAACCGTGTTTTTTTTTTGAATGGTGATTAAACCGCGTTTAATTTAGTAATACTCCCCTTATCTAAAATAAGTGTCATTTTAAAGAAATGCACACTTATTAAGGAAGTTAGTGAAATATTTGATATATCCTTATTAATTGCATGCTGAATTGTCTTGAAAATGTAATCTGTATAATTAAGAAGTGAGAGAAATTAAAGGGTAATTTTGAAAATAAAATTATAAACGTGCATAAAAAATCGTGAACGACACTTATTTTAAATAATTAAAATCTCTCTAAATCGACGCTTATTTTGAATAGGAGGAAGTATTTGATAACACTAAAATTAAATAATATTTTTGATTTAAGTAATTGATAATAGATTTTAATATATGGTAGAAATTATACAATTTTCTTATAGTTTAAAATGTTCAATTTTATAATTTTTAAAATAAAATTTTTATAATTTTAATTTTTCAGAAATTCCTTTATTTTAAACTTCAACTAAAAATAATAACAAAAACACACGTAGTGTTAACATTGGACCTTAATTAAACAAATATTAGTTATATAATTATTTGACATATTTTTAAATTTATGATGAGCTAATTTAATCGCGTATAATATTTATAATGTACGTATTTCATGTTATTCTTAATCAAAGTTTAAGAGATTTAAAAAAACAAAATTAATAAAAATATTTTTAAAAAAATTAAAAGTTTTTTTCTAAAATTTTTTAAATCAAGAGATAATTATATCTTTTAACCTTTAATATAATAGATATTAGTTTAAGAATCTCGAGCAAATTAAGACCTGACAAACAACGAATTGCATTAGTTGTTAGTTGAATCTATCGGTAGTTAGTTGATGGTTGATTATATCAGCTGATTTGACCAGCGAATTATATCAATTGTTTATTTAAGATGTTTGATAAAATTAGCTGTTTAATATTAGCTTTTAATGTATAAAATAACCTATGAAGGCATGCTTTTAAAAAAATTATAAGGACATGAATATTATTTTTCATAATATTTCGTTGAATTATCTTATAAAAATTTAGAATTTAAATATTTAATTTTACAAAAATAAAGTTTATAACTCTAATTTAAAACATAATAATAATAATAATAATAATAATAATAATAATATGATGATGATGATACATCGTAACATAAAATATAACAATTTAAATAAAGTTTAACAACGCAGTTCAAATAAAACAAAAGAAATGAATATCTTATTTAAAACAAATGTTTATAACAATTTAAGAAAGACGTATAACTATCATTAAACTAGAAGCAATATTATTACAGATATTTGTCATCTCTCAAGTTTTTTGTTCTTTAATGTTTTCTTATGTAAAGCTAACTTCAATATCTTAAAATACATTTATAAAAAATAAATTCAAAATCTTGATCGATGATATGAAAAATTAGGTCGTCAATCATACTCTTTCTAATATGATTATGCAATATAAAAACTACACAAATTATGTTATTTGAATCTATTAATAAATACTTAGGCATTTTTTACAATATTTTTCATCGAATTTTAAGTATACCAAAATTTTTATCAATACAACTTCGTAGTGATAAATGAGCTCGATTAAAAACTTCTCGAGATCCTCTTAAATTTGTACCATAAAACTCTTAATTAAATAAATAAATAATTTTTAACTAATTTGAGTCAAACAACTGAAAAAAGAAAAAACTTATCGCTGTTTACAAATACAGCCTAAAAACACTCAACTCAAGATTTCAAGTTTTAAGGAAACATCTTCACCTCTTTTTCCTCCAGGTTACTAAAATTTCGGTGTAATATATTGAAACTTGAAAGATATTTGAGGCCTACAAATCCTAATCAAGAGTCCATCACGTCCTCTCCTGTCCTCCCCCTCCCGCTAGTCCCTCTGGTCACTCTCGGAAATAGTATGCGTCACAACTGGGCTGCAGAAAGAGGGACACTGTAGTCGTTTGATTGATCAATTGTCGGCAAGTAATGATCGCACAAATCCAGAACTTCTGGTTGCAGCAAGCCCCCACTAAAATGTTCCATTCTGTATGAAGACTCTCACTTCCCTCTTCTGTGCTGTATCATAAAAGCTTTAGTATATGGTTACAACTACACTCGCCATTCTTACTTAGATTTGAAAATATTTAACTGGTTTAAGAATTTCTTTTAAAAAATTGTTAATTACTCTCAAGAGTTAATAACAAATCCTTAAACTAACAAAATAGCATTACAGAAATGGGTTACCAATAATTTCACCACCCGTAATAAACAATTTTACAGGTTAAATGATTTTTTGTTATATGTCCCTTACCAACCAAACATATAGGGTAGGAAACGAGTTTCTTCGACAAGTGTGTGAAACATATTCAAACCTAAATAAATGATTTCATTAATGATTCATATGATTTTGAAAGGTCCTGTCTTTATTTATATTTTAGATAATATTTTTTTATAACTAGAGATTATAATAGATTTGTCGGTCAGCTTTTGAAAGATTCTGTATTTATGTATATGTTAGATAATATTTTTTATAATTACAGATGACAATGGATCAAACTGAATTGGATATAAAATATTAGGCTTAAATTTAATTGATCTGGTTCGAATTTTTTTTAAAATATAAAACAATAAAAAATATTATCGTTTTTTAACAAAATAACGTCATTTTGTTTATAATGATCAGGCTACTGATTGAATCAGGTTTAATATCTGTTTGATTGAACTTTTGAATAGTGAATAAACACTTTTTTTATCGCAAAAGTTTTTTTTAAGAAAAATAAATGTTTTGTTGTGATTCTACCTGATTTTGGTGAGGCTGAGCACTGCCGTTTGGATCTATGAAACTGATTGTCTTTAGCAAGAGAACACCTGTAAAACAGCACAAGGCAAGCCGGCAGGCCCCTCCGACGTTCAAATTAGTCTTTTTGTAAGGGTTCTGGTCGCTGTAAACAAAGAAAGTAAGGGTTCTAATCTCGTACCTGTATCATGGCAAAGTAGTACCTTATATATGAAATAGATGTTAGGTTTAGGTCTTTACGTATGCATGGGAGATTTCTACCTGCAAATGGGTCGTGGACTCGTGGACCTGAGCTTGAGCCTAGTACAGCCGACCTAACCAGGATCTATTATAAGTGCCAACTACAACGCATATGATAAGTACGTATATACACCCTAACTTAGCTCTAATACCACTTATTGGAATAATGAACTAGATAGATTAAGATTGCAATTCATTTAAAATTAGAATAACTATGAAACACATAAAATATTATTATAAGGGAAAAGAAAAGTTATAATACAAATGCTTTCTATCTATAATTTACAAATAATAATATGTAACCTAGAACCTATATGATTAGAATTCTCACAAGCTCTGCTCTTAAATGCTTAAACTTGTTTCTTGGTACATGAGAAGTAGATAAATTTTTATAGGTGTATTAAGTTAATTATAGTCACACATTTTAATTGGCTATAATTACTAACACATTCTAATATTTACTTTGTACTATAAATTATTTTATCTTTGTCTAGATATTTTGTAAATATCTATATTCTTCTAATATTAACTATATTTAAATACTGTGAACAACATCTAAATTCCTCCACTCATTAATCTCTAACACATGTAACCTCCTAGCTAGGTTTCCTTCTTCCACCTTTTTCATGGCTTAGACCTTGTATTTCTCCTACTAGGATTTTCTCTTAATTTGATTTATTTTTAGAAAACATAGCTAATTGATTATAAACCAAAAAAAAAAGCATTATGCGAAACTCGACACACAAACACAATACACGTTCTTGAGGCATATTTAATTATCTTGAATTCCATCTCTGTATCTAACCTATAGATCTTTTATGAACAATTCCATCTTTGTATCTCCGCACACAAAAAGTTGTCCATTTATGGGCATTAAAGCCTATTTTTATGCAAGACTGACCAAATAGCTACTGATGACAACATTGTGTAGTTTTATACAAAGTCCCTATCTCCATTAACATCCATCTTTCCCTTTCCATTCCTCACCACAAAATCCAGGTTGTACAACACTGGAACCATAGTAACGGAGCACAAGAATACCAGAACAGGCCCAAATATCCATAGCATGAGAGGCATTGCAGCATAGAACAACCTATTTCCCACGGTGTTTAGAAGAAAACCCTTCTCTAGGAGCTCCGAAACGTACTCAGGAGTGACAATGGACATGGGGTCTGGAGGTGTGTTGATGAGTATATTAACCTGGTTCGCGAACCTGATCGACAGAGAATGGCAAAAGAATGAGAAGAGGAAAATGCTTAGAAGTGTCACATATTTCAAGGCTACCATGAACTCGCCGTGAGCTCCATAAACGGAATCATTTAGTGGCTTCTTCACACTGTATGTGCTGCTTACAATGGCTGCCAAGCCAGCCGACAGAAGGATTGAGGTAGTGGCCATTAACGTTGATCCCATAATCAAGTTCCTAAGGGATTGTACGGCCAATATGTTCTTCTTGTCGTTTTCCTGTCCAATTATGTCACCACTTTCGTTAGCCTTACAGCGAAATTGTTAGTACTACAAGTCTACAACTGACTTTATGTCATGTCAGTGTGACGTTTGGTACAACAAAACTATAGATGATCACCCAAAACTTTTAAAGAGTTTATCAATTGACACTTAATTAAGCATGCAATCTATAAGAAAACCTTGGTTCAAGCCAACTAATCGTAAAAGGTTACGAAAACAAATTACTGTTTGGAGTAGTAAATCGTCTAAAGGTATGGTCACAAAAGTGTAGTGGCCAATACACTAATATGTTATTGAACTACCCTTCTGTCTTCTTTCTAATTTTCTATTTTTCTAGATATCCCACTTTAGTTCGATCTCTCGAGCTGACTTCCAGCCAACTAAATGGATATCTTTTTGCGGAAATTGATGAAAGAAAGTTGCCACCATTGACATTTTTTAGTAAGATATGAAGATAGTGAAGTGAAATATTTAGGAAATATAACCAGAAAACATTACCAAATTAACTAAGAAAAAGCGTAATTGAATTGAAATGAATGGTCTGTTTTGGTATCAAGTATGACATTTCATTTGACGTCTAGCCTTGTAACGCAGTATAATCAATTGTTTATTTCACCTAAGCTCTACAGTAAAAACCACGAAGTATTTAAATTGCTCAATTTGTCATAAGTTAACTGTTATAAACCTCCACATGTAAGCGTTTGTTTCTCAGAGCAAGGAACTTCCAACTTGATACCAAATTAATCATGTGATATCACAACAAGCACTACATTCGAGCGTAACGGCTCAGGAAATATAGCAAGCATAGCCATGCCGCATGAATTCCATCGTGAATGTAATTATATAAGACTCTTCTTTTTAAGTAAAAAGGAGAAAAAGAACAATGCGAGAACCAACAGTGGCTATGGTCCACAGAGACTATTCTACCAGATGTGTAAGGGAAATGACTTTCGTTATTATAACTTCTTTTCTTCATTTAGATGGTGTCACCTTGTCATTAGGCTTAATGAAACTTTATATTTCTTGTACGTACATGTATTGTACTGGAAAGAGATAAAAGTAGCTGAGGATCCTTATATACATACCTTCATCATGGCGGAAACCCAGTAACGGCGACCGGTGGCGTTTGTTCCGATGATGGTAGTCAGGGGCTGGACTCGGACCTTATGCCACAACCAGGCGTGATAAGTTATGGTGATCAGAAAGCTAAGGGGCACCAGCATGATATCCAAATAGCATTTCCTCCATTCCATCTCTGTCTTTCTCTTTATTACCTGCTTTGGAGTTGGTGTTAATCTCAGTCTTTGATAATGTGCGTCCTGAGCTATACCGACTGCTGAATTGAATTATATATAGACTCGGTGGTGAGAAGTGGATGGTTGTTATATAAACAGACTGCCAGGGAATGTGTATGGACTTGTTTGAAACTGGCCATTCAACCCACTAAAACCAACAAGAAAAAGGCTTTGTCCTACTTTATTATTATAGAGAAAAGGGCATTTAATATATAATTTACCTAATTACAGTTTAATATTGTCCCATTAGTAACCTTTTTTTTCATAATTTATAAAAACAACTTTTAGGTATTCAAACTTTTAATGGTTTTAATATCCCACGTACAATGGTATACATAATATCAAATATATTTTTATGTTACATTCTTGAAAATGGGTATATTTAACAACTAATATTACGTATTATCTAAATGCATATGGGATTAATGATATAACATTTTCTCCACTTCATATTGATGTTATTGTCTCACACTCATGTGCACGTTTGGGATATCTTTTACAATGTTTGTGTTGGATCCAATCCGATAGATTGCCAATCTTAGTCATATGTATTAACTATACATTTCCTGCTGCAAATCGGACAATTAGCGATTATGGTATCAAACCCTGATAAAATATTCAACACTAATTTATAATATCCAGAAAGCACAAGGTCGTCACATTTGTCTCGCTTCTAAAGAATATGCTCAATAAGGTGCGAGGTGACAATGAGGGGTGGATCAATTGGTCCAGATTTCTCACTTAGGGCTCTCCTCTTTAAGGAAATCTTGAGTTCGAGTCACGCCAAAAAATGAGAAATAGACATGTTTCCTATTAATGATCTTCTAGCCCCCTAAGCAAAGCTTCT
>JANTPM010000003.1:3803564-3817395 GCA_025434745.1 Erythroxylum divaricatum | reverse complement strand
CAAATCTTTTATATGGATTATAACATAAGTAAAACTAATATAAAAAATAAATATTAAAACATATAAAAAAGTCAAATGATATTATATAAATTGCAAAATTAACATAAAAATATATTTGCAGGTATTGTAGGAATTATGTGTAAAACATAAGGACAAAAGAGATTAAAAAAGACTCATTAATTTATCTAAAAAATTTATCAAAAAAATCATTTGAGAGGCTTTTTAAAAAAGTTCTAAATTTGAGTTGCTTAAAAAGTTATATTTTAGATGTAAAAAAATCATATATGTTAAAAAAGTGTTTTTTAAATTTTATTGCTAAACATTCATTTTTCTTTAAAAATATTTTTATAATAGAAAAAAGTGTTTATTCACCCCCAAAAGTTCATCCAAATAGACACTTAAATTTGTATTAAGTGTATCTAATATTTTTAAATAATGCAGACTTAATTGAGTAAAATATTTTTAAAATTTTAAAAATAACCTCTATATTAATTAAGAGTTAATCTGCTCAAATTTTTCCTTTCAGCCATTTTCTAGATATTATTGTTATTATTGCATTCTTGAAATTTTTGATCCAATCCAGAAATAAAAAATAGAAAGGAAACATTAAAACAAGATACCATCCAAACTATTCTTGGTAAATGATAAGGCCTAGCCTATTACTAGTGGGAACCACCATTGTATTGATGGCCCATCCTTCAACAAGCCAATTTCCATTTTCACATAATAATAGAAAATATATTATTTTATTTACAAATCAACCCTTTGCGGAGGGAGAAGGATCCCAACCCCAGAGATGCCAATCATTCAATCAGAAGGCTCAGCTCCGCTATTCTGTACTCATAATATTGCATCTTTTCAATTCAGAAATTTAATCAATCTCCACAACAACAGCAACAACGCAGAAATTTTCTCAGGAAAAGGGTAAAACCCTCCAGAATTGATTTGCTTTCGGTTGTATTACATGTAATTTTCATTGGAATGCCTATTTCTTTTGATTTGACTGTTTGGTTTTCCCAGAGAGTTTGATCTTCGTCCATACCGCATTTTTTTTTTTTAATCATATTAACTGCTTCCCAGGATCGTGGAACTCCCTAAACCCCAAGTCTGTCTAAGAGTGAGTATTCCTTTTCCTTCAGCTTTTGGGTTCCAACATAAATTATTCTCTGTGACGGTCTTATAAGATGCTTGGTTCGGTTATTCCACCATTTCCCATTTTCTTGTCGGTAATAAGTCCTATGATATGTTTATGTTTTGTCTAAGAAGTGTCTTAGCATTTACTGTTGTTGTTCGGTTGCTTTGGCTAATTGATTAGTAGTTTATGATCTTCTTTTAGCTTGGAAACATGAAGGTTCTTGTGGACTTTGTTAATTTACTTATCTCTGGATTTACCTGCTTTTTTTAGAGTTTCAAAGACAGATCTTGTGCTGAATAGCTCAGTATTGAAACCAGTTAGTAAAGATATGGCCTTTTTAGCAAGAGCTTCTCCAACAATGCCGGCCATAACTGCTCGTCGAGCTCCTCCCAGAAACCTGAAACCGTTAAAATCCTTAAATATACAATACTCATTGAACTTCCCTAAAGTTGATGTTAAACTTAAACATTCCCCTGTTTGTTGCACCAAGTTAACTCCTTGGGAACCTTCACCTGTCTCATATGCTCCTACTCATGAGTCTGGCACTGAATTCCTGGAGAAGACGAGTAGAAACATTTTCGATAGTCTAACTAGTGATGAGAAAGCTGAAGCATTGGTAACGGGCGATGAAGAGGGTATAGATTCAAAGAACCAGCCATTCGCCCCCTTTCAGTTTCTTAAATGGACAATGTGGATTCTAGGTCCAACTCTTCTTCTCACCACAGGGATGGTACCTACATTATGGCTACCGCTATCATCCATCTTCATTGGCCCTAATATTGCCAGCCTGCTTTCATTGATTGGATTGGATTGTATATTCAATCTTGGCGTCACCCTTTTTCTTCTTATGGCTGATTCCTGTGCTCAACCAAAGAACCTGACAAAGCACCACAGTAGCTCGCCTCCTCTTCAATACAAATTCTGGAACATGGTTGCCACAGTTTCTGGATTTGTCATACCATTGATGTTGCTATTTGGATCCCAAAAGGGGTTTCTCCAACCCCAATTGCCTTTCATCTCGTCTGCAGTTCTGTTGGGTCCTTATCTCTTGCTCTTGTCTGTACAGATTCTAACTGAGATGCTCACTTGGCATTGGCAATC
The DNA here is from genome assembly GCA_025434745.1 of Erythroxylum divaricatum. NCBI lineage: Eukaryota > Viridiplantae > Streptophyta > Magnoliopsida > Malpighiales > Erythroxylaceae > Erythroxylum > Erythroxylum divaricatum. The sequence goes on along the minus strand of JANTPM010000003.1, from coordinate 3,815,159 downwards.
ACCAGTATGGTTAGTGACTCCAATTGTTTACGAGGCTTACCGTGTGCTACAACTGATGCGAGGATTGAAACTTGCTGCTGAGCTCGTTGCACCATCATGGATGTTGCACATGATTAGGGGGCTGGTATCTTGGTGGATTTTGATACTTGGTGTTCAGCTAATGAGTGTTGCTTGGTTTGCTGGATTCACTGCTCGGGGTCGTAAACAATTATCCTATTCTTCCCCAGATGATTAGTACCAAAGGTTGTTCATAATAGTGTTTCTAGTTATACATGTGATTCAATCTAAGGAATGTAGATTGCAAGAACTATGTTGGAATCACTGTTCTTTCTATAGATTCCAACATCTTCTTATGTATAGCAAAATGTCTCGTCTACATTAGACAAGTCATGCACTGGGATAGAGTTGATCGTAAGAGATGAAATTCTTCTAGTCTTAACCCTCTGGATGCTTTTGTATCTGTTGACAATTCTATGTATCTAAACACAGACAATTGCATGTATATTGGAAGATATTAATGTGTGTCCTGATTAGCAATGGCAATGCGTTGGTTTCATAAGCCGGAACCTGGCTCAAAGCCGAACTGTTTCGGAATAACAGGTCTGAGCTCGACCTTCATCGCACTTTGGGCCAGTCCAGAAAATCCGACGTTCCAGTTGCGGGTGCAGAGTTTTTTTTGGTGACTTTCTAATTGTCTATTTAGATAAACTTATATCAGTAGAATTTTTATTAATAAAATTTTTTTTAGAACTTTTTTAAAAAATCATTTGACTTTTTGAATGTCAATTAAAAAATAACTGTTTTGAAAGAACTTCATATAATAGATTGTTTGACAACACAAAAGTATTTTTATTTTGTAATAAAAATTATTTATGTATATAAATATTATTTAAAATATATTAAACAATATATAAAGCACAATATATTAATTATTATATAATTTTAAACCATATAAAATATAAATAAAAATATATCTAACCAAATATTTTATATGGATTATAATATAAGTAAAACTACTATAAAAAATAAATATTAAAATATATAAAAACCAAATAATATTATATAAATCCTAAAATAATATTCAAGTTGAGAAAATAGTTAAAACATAATAAATATGAAGATGAAGATGTGAGTATTGTAGGAACTATGTGTAAAATATAAAGACAAAAAAAATTAAAAAAAATCATTAATTTGATCTGAAAAATTTACCTAAAAAATCATTTGAGAGGCTTTTTTTAGAAGCTCTAAATTTAAATTTCTTAAAAAGCTGTATTTGGTTGTAAAAAAAGTCACGTCTATTAAAGAAGTGATTTTTTATTTTACAACTAAACATTTTTTTTTAAGAGTACTTATTGAATTCTCAAAAATCTATCCAAACAGGCATTAACACTAATTATAAAACATCAAATTTCTACATTTTACTGGAATGATTAAGTAAATAGTATAAGATCGTAATTCAATTACGATTGAACACACACAAAATATTATTATAAATGAAAAACTTACAATATATAAACATTTTTTAATTATAAGTTACAAATATTAATTTGACTTCTTGCAAAACTTTACTCTTAAATGTTTAAACTTGTTTCCAATGCCTAGAATAAAAAGTTGGATGAATATTTATAAGTATATCAAGCCATACATCACATTTTCACTTAAGTAATATTTAATAATTTTCACAAAAGAAAATATATATTAACAATACTAATCTAACATATATTCACAAAATGAAAACATACATATTATACAACACTAATTATCCCGTATTATTAGCAGAACTTGCTATAAAGTTGAAATTTCATATAAGATCTAATACTATGTTTTTCATATGCCATTAGAACTTGGAATTGACTGATTATGGGACATTCTATTTACAGTGTATAGCCTCGTGTAAGAAGCAATGGTATGATAATAAGGAGACGTAACAACAAAAACTGTAAGTATCAGTAGAGAACGGACATGCTACTGATCAATTGAATAAACATAATATGGTAATGATCAACATTGAGTTGCAAAGTGGTATGTCGTCTGTGATGATCCAAGTAACGGGATGCTTGTTGGGACCGTCAATTGAAGATGAATTCGCAGCGATTGAAACCTGCAGTTGTTGGAAAAGTATCATTAAAGCTATCACTTTGAAAAAAATCATACCAAAAACTAGATATTACTTTACTGATTTATTAGGTAGTATTGATAGTGTGTTGAATTTTTTAATTTAAATTTGAAATTGATTAAACTTAATATTGAATATAAATAATTTATTATAATTAGACAATTATTAATTTTAAATTGAATTTAATATTTTAACTTTAATTACATTAAATCTTTTTGAAATCGAATTAATTTATCGTGTCTATTCTATAATAGAGTCTCACAGGGATAATAATTCTTAGAACATGTAGCTATTTATGTCCATATTCACCACTTACTTGGATCAACTGTGACAAGCATAGCAGTGCCACCAAAATCACAGGTGCCTCCTCGAATCTTTGCCTTCTGCCAGTAACTATTGAAAGCATATGAAGCATGTGCGAGCAACGTATCAGGCTGGAAGCACGATCCATTGGGCTGGATCGACTTGCAATCTGCACCTGACCCACAAGCGTAGTCTAATGCTTCTTGAAGTTCCGAATCAGGCACGGTAGGCTTTGCCACGCACCAAACTGCATATTGTGGCTTCTTGTGTGGTGGTGGCGACACTAGCGATGGTGGTGTGTGAATTGGCGGGGATTGGTGTACCGGTGGGCTTGGAACGTGCTTAGGAGGGCTAGGACTGTGTGTAGGTGGATTGGTCCCATAGGAAGGTGCACTAGGTGAACCACCTGGTGATACAGGTTCGTAAGCATAGGGTGGCTTTGGTATTGGTGGCAGATATGCTGGCGGGCCGTTGAAACTAATAGGTGGTGGTGGCGGCGGCGGGGACGTCTTCGCCTTGGACGGTGGTGGTGGGCTAAATGGTGGTGTTTCGCAGAAGGGAGGAATGTTATCTGGCAATGGAAGTGGTGCTAGTAACTCGTAAGGTGGTAAGGAGATCGGTGAACTCTGTCCCATAAGGTCACCATTTGTAGGTTGCAGTGGTGATGAATAAGGTTTGGATTGATCTGGTTCCTCCCACATTCTTCTTACTGAGCTTCTATGGAGTTTAGGACCATTGTAGTGCAATGACTGCACATGGAATCTTGCATCTGCATCAATTTCACTAAATAAGTAATCTCTCACCTATGCAATTTGAATGCACGTAGCTATCACGTAGCTCTACTCCCATTCAAGCCGCTTCTTTTTCATGTTACAGTAATGGTTTCGTTCCACAATCAAACAATACTGCAATTCATAATCTATAAATGGTTGAATTGTGAGTTTTGAGACATATTTGTCAGTGCATTTTACAAGGATATATTGTAGACTCGAGGCCAATTAGTTAACAATATGAGATGAGAGAGTCACGCACGTAATGTAAAAGAACTGAACAAAAAAGGTGAGGTATTGGCATGTTAAACTGCAAGTATAGAATGAGGGAAGAAAGAGCAATACCGTTGAATGAGAAGAAGGTGGTGACAATAATGAAGATACAAAGCGCTTCTTTTAATCTCCAACCCATGGCATGAAAATGCTCCACTCGTAGCAAAATCTTGATGAAGATCAGAAGTTGGAAGGTGACAATTGTGCAATCCTATTGGCAAGCAAATGGGAGTATATGTAATACCCTTCAGGGCTGGCCAACAGTGGAAACTATCAACAGAAGGACAAATTTAGAAAAAAAAAAAGGGTTACTATCAATATGGAGTAACAAAATATGATTCTTCCAATTTGTCTCGTTGACACATACACTTGTGAATTGAAAGTTTGATCAATAAAAAAAAAAAAAACTGGCATTTCTTGTGATCTTCTTGTGTCTCAAGTTGCTCAGCATATATGCTTGCTTGGCAAGAGAGGAAAATCAAGGACACGAATTTCATATTGCTTGCTTTTTACTCAAACGTCTCTCTTTTGTTTTCCATATTAAACATTCTTTTAGTGGACCCAATGCTTTTCGATCCAAAGACCTAAAGTTAATCTCATAAGTTGATAGACAAATAATTAACATTAAATTATAAAAATTACTACTTGAATAAAATTTTAAATTGAGCCCGTCGCCATCTCTACCTGTAAATACTAAACGTATTCCTTTATAAATAAAGCAGTAATAACAACAATAAAATATCCATCCACTAAGAGTGCTGTGAAACGTAGAGTTTAAAAAATAAAGAAGTTGGAAGCTGAAATTATAATCAATATTGGCAGGTCTAATAAAGGGCCCAAAGGGTCAACATGAAAAAAAGGCGTACTAGTTTAGAAAAAAGATAGTAATAAAAATGAGAATGAACGTGAGGAAGAATGTTGATAAATATTATTATTATAATTATAATAGTTAGTTAAGAGAAATAAATGATTACTATTAATATTAATAGTAATTAATTTGTAAAAAATATTAAGAATTAAAATAATTTTATTTTAATAATTCATTAATAATATTTTAATTAATTAATTATATTGTAATGAATTAATTACAATATTTTAATTAATGAATGAATTATATTTTAATTTGTTATATTGTAATTAATTAATTAATTATAATGTGATTAATAAATTAATAATAATAATTTAATTAATTATATTGTAATTAATTAATTCTATTTAAGTAATTAGTATTTATTTTTTTAAAAAAAGTCATTATAAGTTTGATTCCTTTATTGAACGGAGGAAACGAAGGATTTCTAAAAAATGAGGTATCAAACTATTATCCCTATAATGATAATCAATAACCAATCACTTCTATTAACTTTTTTCCAAACCTACCATGCAATTAAACCTATTATGATAGTTGTTGAAACTTGGAATTAATATGATTAATTACCTCTCACATGAATAAAAGTTAATTTGAAATTGTTTCGATTAACGAAAAGTTTTGTTGGCACTTGGAACTAATAAATGCTTTTTAAAAATGGAATATTGTTATTTTTAATATGAAGTCTTCATCTTTTTTCAAAGATTGAGTGATATTTTTTTACATTTTTTACTAATGAAATTTGCAATTAAGTTAATTATTGATGAACATAATAATATATTAAGTATATATTTTAAACAAAATATTTGATAATTAATTATAATATTTTATGTAAGAGATAAATACGTATTAGAAAAAAGATGTGAAGTAAAATATTTTATATATTTATGGATTAATTAATTATTTTTGATTATATAATTCTCTTAATTTTGAATTAAGTTATTACATTAATGTGAATAATAAGACAAAGATATCTTAGGGTCACCATTGGCCGGCGGACATGATAAAGAGACAAAAGAAAATAGTAAGACATAACAGAACAAAAACGGCCATATCAATTAAATCCTCGGACATTTGCAACGGTCACTTTTTGGTGTGTCTGTCTCCGCCGTTTAAAACTCTTTTTCACTTTGAAAGAGGAAAGCAAAGTTCAAATCAAGCAAGCGAGCAACGGTCACAAAAGGCTCGCATACGGTCTTTTAACTCTAGTGAACGCCATGAAGATAAAAGATGAGGAAGAGGAAGAGAGGGCGAGCCTGATTCTAAGTAGTTGCAAGGTGGTTGAGTACTTGGAACCGGTCATGTCCAAGGAGCTTCTCTTCAAGTTCCCTGACAACTCTGCCTTCGACTTCGACTATTCACAGAGCTCAATATGGTCTCCTCTCGTCCCCAGAGTTCACTGTCCCATGGATTTGGAATTGTCTTCAGTCACACCCAGAAAGCTCGCTTTTGGGATTGGCTTAGAATTGGGTAGCAATAACAAAGGCAGTAGAAGTGGCTCCAAGAAAGGCAACTCCAAGTTCAAGAAAAAGATTGCTACTTCAATTACCAGCGGGCTGAAGTTTGATTTGGATGTGTTGAAGATGAAGCAGCACAAGAAGAATAAGTTCAGGGTCTCTGAGTTCTCTCCACCTCCTGGTGCCTCGTGTGCTCCATTTGCTGCCAAGGTAAAGCTTCAGTTTTTTAATACATTTGTCATTAAATTGGTGCTTTTATTTTGTGGATTTTGCTCATGAAATGGATGTTGTGCTCAGGGATGGAACAAGGTGTTGAAAGCTGCTTCGAAGCATTTCAAGAAAAAGAGAAGGAAAGATCCTGCATCGCATGTGAAGCTCTCCAATTATTTGACGGATATGTAAACTGCTGAAGGGTTTTCATTTGCAGGGTGAAATTGTATTGGTAGTTAAAAGCATGGAATAGAACTTACGAGTTTCCACTTGTATTAATAGTTTTTCCCAATGACGTAATGATCAATAAAGTATGAAATGAAATAGTTTTGTTCAAGATTTTAGATCGTACGCCACAATTGATGCAATTGGGATTTTATTATAAATAGTTAAGTCCACAATTATCACAAATAATGACAATAACCCGCAATCGCAATTCATAGGTGTATGATCAGTCAGCCTTCATACACACTTTATCTTTTTATTCAGAGATTACTGAAATGAGTCTGGATTTCCTTCCGAGAAGGAGGAATCTGAGTAGATAGCTTCAGAGAAATACGCTGCATGGTTGGACGAGATTGTGGATTGGAACGCAAGCATGAAATGGCAATTTTCACAATAGTGGTTATAGTTTCAGCTATTTGAATCTCAGGAGGTATGAGGCGATGGTCCAACAGTTCTGATAACAGGTCATCTTGAATATTAGATGATGACAAAGACGAGATAAGATCGCTTGGATGCTTCCCCATTACTATTTCCAATGCCAGAACTCCGAAGCTATACACATCACATTTCTCGTTCACTTCCAAAGTATAAGCAAACTCTGCAATTTAAGAAAGATATCAGCTCATAAGCCAAGTTGAATATTATGTGCAAAATGTAACAATTATTACCTGGAGCTGCGTATCCGTACGTGCCCGCAAATGAAGTCCTATTTGAAGAATCAGGGTTCAGAATTCTAGCAGTTCCGAAATCGGATATGTGAGCTTGGAATTCTCGATTAAACAAAATGTTCTTGCTTGATATGTCACGGTGGACTACTGGAGGAGAGCAGTCATGGTGCATATAAGATAAAGCATTTGCTAAATCATTTATGACATTTGTTCTCTTCTCCCAATCGAAAGCACTTGCTTGTTCATCACTCTGAAGCATAGTTTGAAGGCTGCCACCTTCCAGGAACTCATAAATCAGAAAAGAGTGAAGATCATGTGCGCAGAACCCGTGAAGCTTGACAATGTTGCGATGTCTTAGTTCGGTTAAGACGCGGATCTCGCTTGTAAAAGCTTTTGAATTGGCTTCGTCGAGTTCATCTACTGGAGAGTGAAGCTTTTTCACAGCAACAACCTGTCCGGTGGACAATTCAGCTTTGTAGACATTTCCATGACCCCCTTGTCCAATGCAAAACTTGGGATCGAATCGTTCTGTAGCTTCGATAATGCTTCTGTACACTATTTTCCCGTCATAGCCCCACACTTGAAAAAGATTCCCCTTTTCTGGTTCTGCATCTCCTTTGCGTTTCTTCACTTGCCAGAAATTTATGGAAACGACTCCAACTATAAACAGAAGAAGCAGTGCGCAGAGAGGCGAGATTATAGGAAAAATAATTAGGTGTATGATCCTTTTTCGACTTGATCTGTGGATTGTTGTCGGAGGACAAGGTTTCAAACCAGTAGCATTTCCACACAAGCCTTTGTTATTCCTCAAGGCTTCAAATGGCGCGTTGTGGAAGGCACTAAGGTCAGGAATAGCGCCCTCTAGTTGATTATAGGATAAGTTAACAGTTGTCAAACTAAGTATGGTGTCAAAATCTGATGGAATTAAACCAGACAAATTGTTGTGTGAAAGATTCAATGTCTCTAAGACTTTCAATCCATCTAGTTGCTGTGGTATTTCTCCTGTCAACTGATTCTGACTAAGATCAAGTGTCTGAAGCGAATTCAGATTACCGATCTCAGGTGGTATATGGTTCGTGAATCTATTCATACTCAAATTCAAATCCAACAGTTTCATGCACTGTCCCAGTTTTCCAGAGATGGAGCCAGTCAAGTTGTTTGCGGCCAAATTAAGATACTGTAGAATAGACAACGTCCCGATTTCCAGAGGAATGGTTCCCGAAAGCTTGTTGTTATTCAACAAAAGGTTGAACAATAACGTCAAGTTCTGCAATTCCTTTGGAATCTCTCCTACTAGCTGATTGAAGGAAAGGTCAAGGTATTGTAACCTCGTTGCCATTGCAAGCGCTCGAGGTATCTGGCCAGTGATATTGTTGTTGGAGATTTTCAATCTTGTTAAATTGTAGCATTGTCCCCAATTCGGAGAAATCTCGCCGTAAAATTTGTTGAAACTCAAATCTATGAAGTTCAACTGAGGATATATGCCAAAGACTTCAGAAATGTCTCCTGTAAGTTGGTTTCCTTCGAGCCTGACTCTCACCAAACTGCTGCAGTTTTTTAAGGTTTTCGGCACAGAACCTGTGAAGTAGTTGCTATGTACAGTGAGATTTTCCAATGTGCCACTAATGCATATGTCCTGTGGTAAATGGCCAGTGAGTCTATTTTCAGACAATAGCAAATTTATCAGTTGTGTAAGATTATTCATCTGTGGGGGAAGAGAACCTGAAAGTTGATTGGTGAACAATTTTAGATCGGTCAGGAATTTAAGTTCTCCTATTCCTGAAGGGATGGATCCTGAAAGTCTATTCTGAAACACGGCAAGACCTTTTAAGTTTGTTAAGTTTCCAATGGACGTGGGGATTGGTCCTGTCAATCTGTTATCTGACAAATCAAGAAGTTCAAGAGATCTTAGAAGTCCAAGTTGTTCAGGGATACGACCCGACAAATTGTTTTCGTAAAGGTAGATTTGGGTCATGCTACTCAAGTTTCCTAAAGAAGTAGGAATTATGCTGGTGAGAATGTTTCTTGAAAAATCAAGGACTTCCAGGGACTTCAGGAATCCAATTTCCTGAGGGATGGATCCTGATATACTGTTTCTATCAAGATGAATGCGCAATAAGTTGGTCAAGTTTCGAATAGAAGGTATGGAACCTGTGAAATAATTGCTGGATAAATCAAAAGCATTAAGAGATGTTAGAAAGCCTAGCTCTTCAGGAATGGAACCAGAAAGCTGATTGACACCAAGCCACATGTATGACACATTTGTCAATTTTCCAATCTCGGGGGGAAGTTTCCCAGAAAGACGATTGTAGGACAAATCGAGTAGGACAAGTTTGGAAAGATTACCAATCTGTGGTGGTACGGATCCGTAGAATGAATTAAGGGAAAGATCAAGACGAATGAGGTTACGGAAAGAAGAGAAGTTGAGATTTTGAAGTGTACCCGTCAAACCGTGAAATGAAAGGTTGAAATAGGCTACACTTCCAAAGCTATCACAGGCTAATCCTTTCCAGTTGCAATGGCTACTTCCAGTCCAAGAAGATAGCACCAGCTGACTTTGGTTGTCAAGAGTGGATTTCCAATTTAACAGAGCCGTTGCTTCGACCTTTTCCCTGACATGACTATTATTTGCCGGAACAGTAGTGGCAGGTGAACGACATAAATTCATATAGAAAAAGAGAGTGAGAATGGATGGACAGTGCAAGAAGTGGAGTGAAACATGTTTTTTCGACGCCATCATCAGGATCAAAGTCATTCCGAGTTAATTAAGGTTAATACCTCCAGCAGATTATATAGGTTCAGTGATGAATTCAGGTTGCTTAATGGAAAAACTAGCTGATTGAAGTTATACAGAAGAATTAAGTTTGCATGCGTCAAGAAGACCAACGTCAGGATAGAGTCAACTTCTCAATTTACAGTCTTCCCCATCACAGAAGATTCTTCACCTTTCTTCGCAGTGACCTAATAATTATTCAGTCTAAAAGTCGTAATGGAAAAGATGGACAATTGTGTTTGTATATTATTATACCAATTGACTAATAAAATGTTCTTCAAGTGCAGAAAAATTCTCGGAAGTTGGTATAATTTGTGAAAAACTGAAGGAGGTAGTAGTTTCGCAAACTTTCCAATTTTATCGTGGATATCTCTAGTACAAACAAAAACAAAAGTAATCAAAAGCGAAATACTAAAAAGTACCAGAAATTTTGTAACGCAGTTTGACAAGCCTTGCCTACGTCTGCGGGGCTCTAACCCAACTTAATTATTTTCACCGAAGTACAATAAATTTACTCAAGGCTTTGCTGAGCCGACACTACTCAACTTTTGACACTATCTAACGTGCATCACGGAAGGATTGATAACAATTTGATGGAGTTTTCAATGGGTGTTTTGTTTCGGTGTATTTTCAACCTTGAGGAATTAAGAAGGATGGAAATTTCGGATTCAACAAATAAGAAAAAATAAGGATATGCAAGGTTTGATTTTTATGACAGCTCTTGGAAACTTGTTCCAAACAATCCCGATGACTAAAATAAAACCCAGAGAAACGAACAATCGACATGTCACAATTGAGAAAGCAATTGATAAGTGAAAGATGGTTCGAAAGGTAACAAGAACAAGAGAATAATATTTCTCCCTATTGAAGCCGACGGCTCTTCAACAATTCTAATCTAAAGTTCTAAAAATTTGACCTAAAAAACACATATTTATACCTAGGTTAAATAATAAAAAAGCTGGCCTAAAATACATGGAAGCCTAAAATAAAATAAGGTCCAAAAATTAAATAAATAAGTCTGATGTGTGGCGTCACTACTGGATCCATATGCTCTTGGACTTCAGTGAATTAAATAGTCCACTCCTACAAATAAAATAATTAGCGCACCAAATACTCATTGGGCTTAAGTGATGAAGCATTAAAATAGCTCAAGTCTTCTTGTCTTCAAGCTCCAAGTGTATCTGGTTCAAGGATCTGAGACAAGTGGATTAATTTGGGTTGTCACCCAACTAGCTCTCATGTGCATAGAGAGCCTCCTTGAATTTCTCGGTCCTAACTCTGGACATAAGTCCAACTAGAATAACGAGCTCACCCCCGTCACGTATGCCATCTTCATGGCGATCCTTACTTCTGCTCACATCAGTCTCTCCCTCCTCAAGAAGATTCGTCCTCAAATCTGAATCCATATCAAAAGAAGAAAGATCAGTAATATTAAAAGTTGCAGAAACAGAATACTCACCTGGCAGGTCAATCTTGTAAGCGTTGTCATTTATCTTCTCCAACACCTGGAATGGACCATCACCCCTAGGATCCAAAGCAAAAATACTAGACAAAGCATCAAGAGGGTTAATGTCAGAAATTAAACACTCTCTGTATCTCACCACTACTAGTGTTCTTTTCTCTCCAGTTACTCTCCTCAATTATTTTTCCTTAGCAAACAAGCTCATTTTTCTCTCATCTTTTCTCTTACTGAGCTCTTCTCTCCTGCACATCTCACTTTCTTTTCCTCACTTATGCAGTCACTCACCGTTGGGCCAAACTTAATTTTCTTTTAGATCTCTTTTCGATCTTCATTTTTTTGTTCTCACTACCCGACCCTCCTCACTATTACTTGCTTTTATCTAGTCCAGGTACAATTCATGAGGTGATTGTTCGACCTTATATTTATCTTTGTGGATGTTGTTAAGTATGAATTATGTTGATTGTATGATTTAT
>JANTPM010000003.1:3789963-3801915 GCA_025434745.1 Erythroxylum divaricatum | reverse complement strand
GGAAAACTTTGGCTGTGATGATCCATGACAGAAGGTGGTAATCTCGGGCATAGTAGTCTTTGCTCAACTGTAGTGCACAGTAAAAAAAAGTTCCATAGAGAATGAGAAGCATAAAAGTACAGAGAATAGAGAAAAAACACTTTAGTAGGTTACTCTACCTAGTACTAATTAATTTTAAGATAGAACTTTACTTAAACTTGTGTATAGTTTAACTTTCCTATTCGTATAAATTCGTAGGTCTATTGTAAATTTAACATTGTATTAGAATCAAAGAAAATCTTGGCTTACTATTTATCCCCAAAAAAGTCCGTTATTTAAACAATTGGATAAAAAATTGAAGTCTGCACGGAGCAAGTGACTCAGTAGTATTGTTTGCCCCAAAAGAACCTATCTGAGCTCAGTCAAAAAAAAATTTAATTTCGAAGGTGGCCATCTTCGTTAAGATTATGTGATATGATGTCGGGTCCATTAAAACATAATTAAGGTATTTGATATGAATTGGGTTAGCCTTATACACATAAAGAAAAGGGGATTGAAAGGCTTCCTGCAAACCAACGGCATTCTTATCACTCCTAACAAGTCAGCCAACTTCTTATCACTCCTAGCAAGTCAGTCAAGGCTTTTTCTTTCCCAAGTCATTGTATATATTTTGCGGGAAGTCCTTCAATTCCCTTTTCTTTATGTGTCTGAGGCTAACCCATTTCATATCAAATAGCTTAATTATGTTTTTTTTTTACTTACGAGATATTTTAAAAAGATCCTAATTATAAAAAGATACCTTTAAGTCATCCACGTTTAGACTAATCTTCGTTTGAATTATGTAGGTTTCTTGCAGGAGACAAAACTCTAGCTCTAAGTTTTAAACGGTTGTATACGTAAGGACGGTTTGAACTCGTGACCTCATTTAAGTAAAAAAAGTCCCTTACCAATTCGATTGCTTAATTATGCTTTAATAGACCCTACATCAAATGACTTGGGAAAGAAAAAAGAGTTGACTGACTTGTTAGGATTAGGAACTTAGGAGTGATAAGAATGGCACTGGTGTGCAGGAAGTCCTTCAATTCCCTTTTCTTTATGTGTGTATGGCTATCCCAATTCCTATCAAATAGCCTAATAATGTTTGAATGGACCCTACATCATATCACATAATCTTAACGAAGATGGCGACCTTCGAAATTGAACACAAAACAATTGGTGTAATTGACAATCTAGTTAGTTAAATTAAAAATTTTAATTTATTGATTTCTATAATTGGCTACTATAAGATCATTTTTTCCTTAGAAATCTTACGTAAATGGCATCGCAATTATCTCGAATTTCACTAGAAATCTTCAACCTTTTCCCCATAAATTTTTAAGACATGCTTGAAATCAGGTAGTAACCATTTTGAAAAAAGAGCCCTTTTATTATATTTAATTATTTATATCACATTTGACTCTAATGATAAATTAGAAAATCTAATATGAGATAGTCTGAAAATTAGGAATGTAAAAAATGATTTATAAATAGTTTGAATCTTATTGAAAACAGGGATTCGAGAGATTCAAGAAAAATTTTATTAATATTTAAATTACAAATTAATTAGTATATGCTTAAGTACTATAAAAATAACTTAGACAATATATATTAGTTATGATAGTAATAAAAATTATTGAAATGATGGTTATTTATCTAATTTAAATTGAATGTCATTTATTAATTAAAATTTAGTAACATATTTTAGAATAATATATAAATTGCACGTAAAAAATAATCTTGATACCAATAATAAATTTTTAATATTAAAATTCAATATAATAGTTGGACGGACCACTTAAATTTAAGATTTAACTAATTTTTGATTTCTCAAAATCTAAAATTATTTTTTATTCTAACTAATTTTTCTCTCTTAATTACCTACTCTTTGTCTATGACCTATTAGGTTCTTAAATATGATGACAATAAATATAAAGCATAACCTTATATCATATTTAAGACATATGAATTATCATAATTTATCTTTAATTTTTATTAAATAATTTATATTAATACAACAAGATCTCCGTTTATCAACGTATCATGACCAACTAAATATTAGAAATATTAAAATAATTTGAACTAATCATTTTCTACATAATTTTTTTACATAATTCAATCATTTCATCATATAATATTTCACAGAACATTAAATATAAATACGACATAGAATATAGAATTAATATCTATTATTTAATTATATTAGTTCTCTATTATTAATAATTGATTCAATTAATAAAATTTGAATATCATTTCCAAATGTCATTTTAACTTAGCCAATCAATTTTTTGTATTAATATTAATGAAATATAATGGAATATTCTAATTTTTAAAATATAATTCATATATCAAGTCAGTTTAGTATTTGTTCTCTATGTGCCCGTTCTCTAACAAGCTGTAATGTGCCCGTGCTTGGGATCGAGTCTAAGGACGATTCTCAAGCAAGTTAACCTCACATGTTTCTTTTACGCGCTACTAATGTCTAGTTTGACTAGAACAATAGTTATTAATAATTTATAGGTAATACATAAATGTAATATCAATTTCATAATTATAATTTTTCATATTTTATTTACAATGTATATTTATTGTATGAACTTTTTCCTATATATCATTTAATTAAACAAATATATATAAGATAACAAATTTATTCTAGGGGAAATAGTGGCACAGTCAAGGACTGAAATACAAAGTTTACGAAAGATAGGGATTAAAAGAAGTGTTGTGGGTCAATTCGATAACATTTACATTGCACCTAATACTACCTAAGCCCTTAGCTTTCAACAGCGCGTGGCCTCAGATCCTTTTTCTCTTCCATGACGCTCTCGTACCTAATACTCCCATCATCTTTCCATGCAGCGAAAGGAATTGCTTTTTCTGCTTCTGAATTGCTAATTTTTTTCCCAAGTTTAGGGTAATATGTATAGAAAACTCTAACCATAACGAATACCGGAAACAGTATGCATAATATAGCAGCCAAAATGGCCAAGTTTCTGCTGCTTTTTTGATCAGTACTCTGGCTTGTTGATGAAGGGCATGCCCTTAAGCCAGTGGCATTTCCACATAAACCTTTGTTATTGCTTAAAGCCACAAATGGAGCCTTGTGAAAGGCTTGAAGGTCAGGGATGGCACCTTCTAATTGGTTATAGGATAAGTCCACAGTCGTCAAGCTCCTCATTGACTCAAATGTTGATGGAATAGAACCTGACAACTTGTTGCTCGAAAGGTTCATTGTCTCCAGGTTTCTCAAACCACCAAGTTTGTGTGGTATTTGTCCTGTCAACATGTTCTGGCTAAGATCAAGACTTTGGAGGGAGATCAAATCACCAATCCCAGATGGAATATCTTTTGTAAATTCGTTCCTGCTTAAGTTCAAATCAAGCAGCTTCGTGCACTGTCCTAATTGTTCTGGGATTGGACCACTCAGATGATTTCCAGCCAAGTTAAGGTGCTCAAGCCGAGACAGCATCCCAACTTCGTTAGGAATGGAACCCGAAAGCTCGTTATAGCTCAAGGAAAGATTGAACAACAACTTCAAGCCTTCTAATTCCTTTGGAATCTGTCCAAGAAGATGATTGAAAGAGAGGTCCACATACTGTAGCTTGCTTGCCATTCCAAGTGCTCCGGGTATCTCACCAGTGATACCGTTATTGGACATCTTCAACGTTGTTAGATTATTGCACTGCCCCCAATTTGGAGAAAGCTGGCCATAGAATCTGTTATTACTCAAATCTATGAAGTTCAACAGAGGATATGTCCCGAAGACTTGAGAAATGTCTCCCGTTAGTTGGTTTCCTTCAAGCCTGACTCTGAGCAAGCTGTGGCAATTCTTTAAGCTTCGTGGGACAGAACCTGTAAAGTGGTTGCTGTCTGCAGTGAAATATTCCAATGAACCACCAGTGCATATGTTTTGTGGTAACTGACCGGTGAATCCATTTTCCGACAACAGAAAAGTTCTCAGGCGTGTGAGACTGTCAATCTTTGGAGGAAGAGAACCAGAGAGTTGATTGGTGAATAATCTAAGATCGACAAGGGATTTAAGTTCACCTAATCCTGCAGGAATGGATCCAGAAAGTTTATTTCGAAACAGGGCAAGGCCTGATAGGTTTGTTAAGTTTCCGATAGATTCAGGAATTTTGCCTATCAATCTATTTTCCGACAGATCAACCACTTTGAGAGAAATTAGACGACCAATTTCTGGAGGGATCGAGCCAGATAATTGGTTTCTGTAAAGGAAGAGCCTCCCGATGGCACTGACATTTCCTATAGAAGCAGGAACGGTGCCAGTGAGATTGTTTGTTGATAAATCAAGAAGTTCAAGAAACTTGAGTAACCCAATTTCTTGAGGGATGGATCCAACAAGTCTATTTTGATCAAGGTGGACGCGCATCAAGTTGGTCAAGTTTCCAATGTGAGGTATTGAACCAGTGAAACTATTGCTTGACAAATCAATAGTTCGAGCAGATCTTAGCGTACCTATCTCTTCAGGAATGGAACCAAAAAGCTTATTGACACCAATCCACAAGTTTAACAAAGTTGACAACTTCCCTATCTCGGAGGGCAGATTCCCAGAAAACATATTATAGGACAAGTCTAGCAAGATGATCCTGGAAAGGTTACCAATTTCTCGGGGTATAGAACCATAGAATGAGTTGATGGAAAGATCAAGACTCAAGAGGTTAGGTAACGAAGAAAAGTTAAGATTTTGAATTGTACCCGTTAAACCATGATATGAGAGGTTGAAATACGCAACACTTCCAGAGCTATCACAAGCTATTCCTTTCCAGTCACAAGGGCTATTTCCAGCCCAAGAAGATAACACCAACTGGCTTTGGTTGTCAAGAGTGGACATCCAATTTAGCAGAGCTTTAGCTTCGTCCTCTGTTCTGCTCATCATGTTTGCTTCATTTGCATAAGCGAAAATAGGAGTTGCAGGAAAGTTAGAGACAAACGTGGAAGAGAGAACCATGAGGAACAAAATAGTGAGCGTTGTGGAAGAAAGGAAACTGTAGAGAAAAGCCGGAGTTTCGGACAGCTTTTTCAGTTGCAAAGCCATTTTCACTTGTGTTGGTACATTAGCTTCACTTGGATATAAGAGAAGACCTAAACATTCTTAAAGTCATTGAACATAGTGGCTGCTTAGAGTTGTTTTCCTAGTCTTTTCTTTCCCTTTTACTTTTTTGACTATCTAACCAGTAGATTTGTAGTCATGTATATACTAATTCAAAGGTTTCATGTCCTAGTTGTGTTTAGGCTTAGCAAAGGGTTTCAGTTTAACCCGATCTAAAATTATCATATTTAGAATGAGATAATTTAATTTTGTATTGAGTTTGAATTTTCTTTTAATTTTTGGATTTTGAATTAGGATCAAATTTGGATTTTGCAATTCGAACCTGACCTAAAGTTCAATCTCATTTGTATAAGAAAGGATGTTTTGTTTATATAACAAAACGATGTTATTTTATTATAATTAAGTGAATCGAATCAAAGTTTTCAAGCATCTTTTTGGTTGACTTGCTCGAGTTTGGGCTTCAAACCATTTGGAGTCTGATTCATTCAATCCAATTAGGATTAAGCTCGAGTTGCAAGATCCAAACTCAATCGTTCAGGTTGTTACCTCTAAGCCTAATTTGCTTTAAAGCTAGATTGGGTCTTAAGGTATGTCTAAGCTGAATTTAGAAAGTTTGGGATGCTTAATGCCATTGGTGGCACGAGCCATTGCCAAACTTAGTTGTGATTAGGCCTAATTTGAATCGAAGGTTTCATATTTTTAGTTGTGATTGGACATTAATTTAAAGGTTTCGTAATTATAATGGGTGAATTGTTTTACATTTTAATAATTTAGAAGATGAAAACATGTTATATTTCTAAATATTAATTAGATCAAATTTGTCAATTAATTTTAAAGAGTTAATTTATTAAATAATTTATTTAAATTGTCATTTTAGAAATAATTAAATAATTAATTAATATGTTTTTTTAAAAAAGAAATACTTTTATTCACAAGCCCTACAGGATAGCCAAAAACTGATTACAATGTAGAGTTGTTTAAGAGACAAAAGGTATTAAGGATACAACAAAATTAGCATTACGTATTAAATAATGAGACTACTTAGAGACAACAACTATTCATTCTAAGTTCCATCTACTTATGAGAGAGGAGCTCAATTTTTGTGTAAGGTTATGAGCCACTATAATTTCTCTAATCCACCAACTCACTTTATGAGCAAGAACATATTTGTTAGATTTAGAATACTTGAAAATCCTTGAGTTCCTTTCCTTCCAAGTGAGTATATTGTGCAATTGAGATAAAGGCTTAATCATATCTAGTCTTTGCCCACTCTTTTGTATTGATTATCAGCCCAAACTAGCATTTCATTCCAATTATTGTAGGAACAATCTAAGTTTAAGTAATGAACTGACCTAAATGGAGGAAGAATAGCCACATTGAAAGAAAAGATGAGAGTTAGTCTCAGGAACCAAATTACAAAGGCAATCTACCTCTGGGAGCTAATAATATGGTGAAGGAGGCTCTGGGCATCAATGATCCTTTCTAAATAATTTTATACTACGGAACATAAGGAAGATATGGTCTAATGGCTTCTAAACATGAGGAATTGGAGAATTCCTCATTACTTATGGAGTTCTAGACAACTTTATCCTTTAAAACGTGGTTAGGTAAATAGGTTGGACGATAAGAAAACAATTTATCCATACGTCTTTTAACGGCTAACTAAGAACATTGATCAATAATTTTTGACGCTCTAGCATGGGTTCGAATTCTGGCTACAAGGGATGGGATTTCATTTCTTGTAGATAAGGGACTAAGAGGAGACCAATTGTTAAACCAAAACTAGGTGCCTAAGAGGGGACCAATTATCAAACCAAAACTAGGTGTCTCTTCATTTCTAATATGTATTTTGAAAAGAGAATAAATGGTCTATCTTTTCCTTAGCAATGAGGATAAAAGACCAAGAATGCTCCTTCTTTTCCTTTAAATGCCAAACACTGGATTCTTTTTTGTAGAATTCATTAGTCCACTTGCTCTAAAATGCTTCCTTGCCATCAAAGAGTCTCTATATCCTCTTTACAACTCGTGTTGTTTGTATCAAGTTAATTGAGACAAATCCTCGGCCCCTTCATGCTTTTTTCGACATAACTCATACCATTTAACTTTGAAGCCATTGTCAGATTTACCAGTCCAAAGAAAGTTCTTCGTGCATTTCTCCATCTCCTTATTAATCTTCTTTGGAAGGAATAGATGTGAGCTCTAATGAGTATTAACATTTGTCAAAATAGATATAATGAGTTGAACCCTGCTAGCCTGAGAGAGTGCTCTATTATGCTAGACAATGATTTTCCTTTTGAAATTCTCCAATAAGGGGAGGCAGTTAGTGAACTTAAGCTTATTTGATGAAATAAGGACTCTAAGATATTTAAAAGGCAAGTTGCCAACATTCAATCCACATATATTCCTTAAACTTTCAACATAAGTAACATAAGAGGAAACAAAAATCTTTCTTTTCAATAAGTTGACAATACGGACAGATATTTTGCAGAATTCCCTAAGAGATTTATGAAGAATAGATATAGAAGTGTGATGATACCCACAAACCAACATAAGGTCATTTGTAAAACTAAATAAGTGAGTTAAATTCTTTGCATTTCTAGTGAATCTAAAATCAGGATTATTAGAGATATTATGCACAATAATTCTGTTAAGAATCTCTATGGAAGTTACAAACAAGTAAGGTGGCATTGGGTCATCTTGTCTTATCCCATTGCTTCTTAGGACATAATTAATAAGTACTATGTAAGAGCAAGTAGAGATACAAACTTTAATCCAATGACTGAATTTTGTCGGGAAATCAAATCATTCCAAACTGCAGAATAGAAAGTTCCAATTGAAGCTATCAAAAGCCTTGGAGAAGTCCACTTTGATTGCATATCTATAGATATGTTTGTTAGCATTGTAGTCCTTTAAGAGCTTTTGAACTAGTAAAATATTGTTAGAGATACTTCTGCAAGAAATGAAAGCACCTTGAGATTTGTGTATAAGAAGTTGAAGTGGAACATTTACTATGTTAGCTACCAGTTTGGATAACACTTTGTAATAATGTTACAGTAAGAAATGGGACGAAAATCATTGATAGAAATAACATTAGGACTTTTAGAAATCATACAAATAAAGGTAGCATTGATTTCTTTTAGAAGCTTCACAGAATTCAAAATTTCTGAATAACTTCAATCAGCTGCATATCAGTGATAAGCCAAAGTAGTTTGGAAGAAGTAAGCATTAAAACTATTAGAGCTTAGAGACTTACTAAGAATGAGACTGAAGAGGTCATTCTTGATTTCCTAGGAGGAACAAGCATTTGAATCCACTTTTGAGAGTCCTGAGGCAAAGTGGAACCAATTAGATCAATAAGATCCTGAATATTGCACCTTTTAGTTAGCCTCAAGTTAAACATATTGAAGTAGAAATTAAGAACCAAGTTCTCAATAGAAGAGATATCAGAAATAAATAGACCATTCTTATCCAGTAGGGAATGAATTCTATTGTTGTTTCTTCTTGCCAATATAGAATTATGAAAAAAGTTTATTGATAAAGTCACCATCTCTAAGACAAGACACTCTGGCCTTTTGTAAAACAAGAGAATTTTATTCAAGAATTGCTTTGTTGTAATTCTCCAGATTTTTGATTTCTACAACTTTTAATATAGGGTTATTGGTGTGGAGATAACATGCTTCTTAAGCATTAATAAGCCATATCTTAGCTGATTGCAACTGAGTTGAAGTATTAGGACCACCAAGCTTCATAAAAGCCTTTAGTTTATTCCTTCAGATCTGAACCTTTCTTATAAATTGAAATACTTTATAATCATGTATCCAATTGTCTTAGACTCCACTAACCAACTCCAAAAAACCTCCTTAGAGGATAGAAATTTGACAAATATGAAAGGATCTTTGTGAGGAGTTAGAGGGCAAAGATTCTAAATTTCCATGTAAGAATGATCAAAGCACATATTAGGACCAAACAAAACATATAAGTTAGGAAACTTACATAACCATTTTGGTTAATAAGAATTCTATCAAGCTTTTTTCCTTATAAAGGATTTGCTTTTCCCCTTGTTTATTGCTCCAAGTGAATAAGTTATGCAGAAAGTTCAGGTCAATAATTTCTAGCCTAGTAGTAACTTCCTCAAGTTCTAAACCAAGATCAGAGAAGTTCACTCTTTCCCCCTATGCCTCTGAAGAATGCATTACACAATTGAAGTCTCCAGTAAGAATCCAAGGTCTACTAATTGAATAACTAATGCTAATGAGGTCCTCCTGGAAACCAAAATTGGAAGCATAAATGATGGTAATATCAAAGGATAGGGTAGGATTTTCTAGCTTACTAATTAGGTGAACAAATTGGTCTGAGCTTCTATGGACCACAAGCTGCACTTTGTTGTTGTTAAATGCAAACATTATTCAACCATTGTAGTGGTGATCATGGTTTGAACCAAAGGACAATTCCCTTCCTAAGAACTTTATAGCTTCCTAAAACTTATGAGCTTTAATTCTTGAGTAGTCCCATCAAAATGGGTTTCTTTTCAAGAACTAAATCTTACAAAATCTGCTTTTTATGGACTTCATTCAATCCCTTTATATTCTAAAAAAATATAGCTAAAGGGTATAAGTTAGGAATCAACCCTTTTGGGTTTTCTCCTTTTCTTGCCTGATCTTCTATTATCAATTAGATACATTTGAAACTCTACCTCTAATTCCTCTGGAAAACCATCGCCTTATCATCTTCCTTAGTAGGTTCTACTTCTAGATCATGCTCTTCTATTGGTTTTTTGCCCTTACTAGTAGGTTCTAATTCCACATGCAAAAGTAGTTATTAGGGAATCAATTATTCAACTTGTTCTGCCACAAATTTTAGAGGTGCATTTTGTATTTCTTCTTCATCATTTTGATTAAATTCTACCTCAATTCAACTAATTGGGACCTCATCAATTCCCATAAGTTCATAATAGTTCCCTGAAATGAACTTTCTCCAAGTAAGCTTCCATGTTTTGTTTCGCATTTGTGGTTTCCAGCTATAGCTGAGTTGCACTTATGTTTTAACCAATTCATCAACAATATTTAACTTTATAACTGAAATTACACAAGGCAACTCCATTTTAGAGATAGCATCCACACTCATCCTAGCATAGAATTTTTTTTCAAATTGAACTGTGGCTGAATAAAATACAAGAGGTTTTCCCATCGAGCTAGCTAAGAAACTCAATCCATCTAGGGTCCAATAATCTAATGGAATATTATGAATGTTGATCCAGAAAGGATTAGATTCAATCCTAGACTTGTAAAGTTCCAATCCTAGAAACCATTTTTGAGCAAACATAGGATGTTCTCCAATGTGCTAAAGGCCAGATTCTATAACCTTATTCATGCTATCCACCTCACTGAACTTGAACAAGAAGGTATCCTCATCCATTAGCAAGATCTTGTCCAGACTTTGCCTTCCTATTGCCAAGTGTCCAGCTTTGCACTAGGGGAAAAGCAGACCTTTTGTTGAGGAAAAAAACCCACCAAAGTGCAGCCCCAATGTTTAACTCCATGTTGGAGAAGTTTAAAAAGAGGGGTATGTAAAATGTCTACAGCAAAGGCATGCATTTCATACAGAACATGAACGTATAAAACACGTGCATTAAGCATCATATATATAACCGTAATATATATTTAAAAACAGTAGCGAAAGCTTAACCGAAGAACCATATACCTCCAGCCCTTGCCTTTCCTCCTTAGATCTGAATGTTTTCTGTGCAGGTTGGAGCTTTTCTATCCTCTTCCGTAAGCAACAGAGATGGTGCAGGAGCTGCTTGGAAAGAATAGGGAAGGACCAACCGATGTTATATAATCCCACTGCATACCTGTCTCTAGCCATCACAGAGACAAGCAGTCGGGATTATGGGCGACCAAATGATGAAGGAGGATAAGGGTTCTTTATTTAATTGGACCATGACAGGTAGGTAAGGTAGGGATGAATTTGACCGTAATATTCTTACATTCTCCCACTTTGTCCATTTAACCCAAACCACCACATATAACAAGAAATCAAATATGTATGAATTATGGCGATAGGTCCTCTGATAATGAGTAGTATCTTCCATGTATTACATATACAAAATTTCTCATTACTCGCCCATCAACTTAATGAATAAACCATATGTTTATTCTAGGTCCAAATTAAACGACATTTCTTAAAACCAATAAATATGTGTACACAAAATTGATGAGAAAATACCAAACTGAATAAGAGTTTCATTGAATCAACAAATATACAACAAATCACATTGTGGAATCAAGTCCCATATGCACTAAGTGATCCTTAAACTGCTTAAGTGGCATGCCTTTAGTTAAAGGATCCGCAATCATCAACTCAGTGTTAATGTGCTCTATGACAACTTTCTTTTCCTTAACACGTTCTCTTATGGCTAAATACTTAATGTCGATATGTTTACTTCGACTTTCAATTTTGTTATTTTTAGCCATAAAGACTGTAGCAGCATTGTCGCAATATAACTTTAACGGCTTAGAAATTGAATCAACAATTCTGAGCCCAGATATGAAACTCTTCAACCATACACCATGCGAGGTGGCCTCGAAACATGAGACGAACTCAGCCTCCATAGTGGAAGTAGCAATCAGGGTCTGCTTGGCACTCCTCCAAGATACAGCTCCACAGGCTAGCATGAAAATATAACCGGATGTTGATTTTCTTGAATCAATGCAGCCAGCAAAGTCTGAATCGGAGTATCCAACTACTTCCAAGTTCTCAGTTCGTCTGTACAAGAGCATATAGTCCTTTGTACCCTGCAGATATCTCAAAACCTTCTTTGCAGCTTTCCAGTGATCAATACCTGGATTACTCTGATATCTTCCTAA
>JANTPM010000003.1:3697764-3711066 GCA_025434745.1 Erythroxylum divaricatum | reverse complement strand
CATTCTAATTTGGCCACTTTGATGACTAACAAATTATTCATTATATAAATATCAAATTAAATAAATAATAATAGAAGGTATATTGAAACTAATTCTTGTTCATACACATAAGTACTCTATTACATTAACAATCATTAATATATGATCCTAAAATCATGTATCAAAATTTACAATTAAAACCTACAGCATTTAATGACACAAGAAGCATTTAAAGATGTTAATTCATCACAGCAACTCACGGTAACTCATGAAAGTAGACATATAATGAAGCATTAGAGAGGCATGATAAAAGAAACTAATTAAACACGCACAGGAGAGAGTGGACGAGGGAGACACAATCAATCAATGAGAGAGAGAAAGTTTTATATCCATTAATGGAATCATCATTAACGAAAAACCATAAAA
The DNA here is from genome assembly GCA_025434745.1 of Erythroxylum divaricatum. NCBI lineage: Eukaryota > Viridiplantae > Streptophyta > Magnoliopsida > Malpighiales > Erythroxylaceae > Erythroxylum > Erythroxylum divaricatum. The sequence goes on along the minus strand of JANTPM010000003.1, from coordinate 3,710,661 downwards.
TAAAAAAGGAATGCAATTAATGGCTTTGTTCATTCCATTTACGTGTTAACTTGGCAGGGAAGCATTTAATGTTCTCTTTCCTTTCCTTCATCATCTTGATAACGTGAGTTTGAGGAAAACAAAACCATTATCGTGTTTCGTATATACGAAAGAGAGAAGACAAGATTGTTTCCGTTTAAAACCAAAACATACCGTAACTGATAATGAAAGCACTATAAGATCTCTTCCGGATCATGTATAGAATTATATCATATCTATGGAAAATTATCGATTCTCAAATCCATGGCTCTGATACCATATATTAATTCTTTTTTACATGATAAAATTGCAGAATCGTAGAATCTAATAAATTTTCATAATAACGTAAGCATACCTTGATCCATCATTTTTTCGATACTTTCTGAACAGATAATCTTCGATAATCTTCTACAAGATATTCTTTAGATTTTGTTTTCTCTCTCTTGACCATTTTTTTTTTAACTTTCCGTATATATTTGATGGAGAGAGATACATGAAAGACTTTATAAGTAGAGAGAGAGAAGTAGTTATCCGTTTAAAATTCAAACGACACCTCTTTTCATGATCCTTATCTTTACAATCCATCATCCTAAATATATCACGTTATTTATTTTAATTAAACCTAATATCTCTTATTCAAATAACTAATGAAATTTAATATACTTAAATGATTAAATCAAAATATACGGGTTACATATAATGAAATTATCTAACACCGCCTTCATTTTGCTTGCGCTCTTGTCTACTTTGTGCTATCTTTTTATTGTACTCGAGTGCTGCTGTGGTTTGTTTATTTTCGCCGGTCCTGCTATGTCGTTTTCTGCTAATGGACTCTAAGTTGCTGTCGTTTTATCTTCACAACTGTTGTGATGCTTCTGCTAGCTTCTTTCTTTTTTGTTACTTTTCTTCGAAAACAGCTTTTTATCTCCCAACTTCCAAAAACCATCTAAAAAGACAATAATCAAAACAATATTATACAGTTGTTATCAAAATCGTTAATCATAAAACTTGAACTAACATTTTAGTCAAGTTTCTTATTTCCTGAATATTTGTGATCATAATGGAATTCTTTCTCAGGAGTAATATATCATAGCCTTGTTAGTTTGGACTCAAATTGATGGTTGTAAGCCTATATGCACACCGACAGCCCCAAGTTTCTCTTTAAATAACGACGGGTCACTTTTCGCGCATCTGAGCTTATATCATAGCATTGTTGGTGCTTTATACTGTAACCCATCATTACATTTCTCTTTATGTTAATGAAGTGTGCCAGTTTATACATCATCCCATCGAAGTCCATTGACAAGCAGCGAAACGAAATTTTCGTTACTTGAAAGATACTATCAGTCTTGGGCTAACTATTCGTCCTTTTAATTTTCTTAATATTGTCATTTACTTGGATGGATATTGGGTCGGAGATACTAGTAATTACTTGATAATTCCTTTTTTTATTGTTTAAAAAATTCCGTGTAATAGATAGAGATTATTTCTACTGTCTATAATATTTCAAAATATTGTGTTTGTGCAAAAAAAAATAAAAATAAAAATACCAATATAGAAGCAGGGAAATATAGGCCTGGGCCTGCAATTTACGTTAAACATTCTCTTCTTATTAAAATAGTATGTATGCACACAGACACTAAGGAATTCTCACTGGTAAATTCAAACCTCATACATCTAATGCAAAGTACTTAAGTTCGAGTATACTGCAGCTATTGCAGTGCTTGCTACATTTATTGTATTACTTGGGAAGTTTCCAAAATGCTGGCTTCTAAAGAACATCAAGCAGTCTAGAGCGATGACAGCTCCTGAGAAACATGTTGCATGGTCGGACGAAAATGTGGATTAGGATGCAAGCACGAAATAGCAAGTTTTGCAATGGAGACTAAGGTTCTGGCCATTTGATCCTCAGGTTTTGACAGGCGATCGTCCAAAGATTCCTCGACTAATTGATCACTTGCACACAGCGGAAAGGATGAATGTGATGATGAAAAAGATGTGATGAGATCGCTTGGATGCTTTCCCATTATTATTTCCAGCGTCAACACTCCGAAGCTATAGACATCACACTTTTCGTTCACTTCCAATGTATAAGCAAACTCTGTCAAGAAAACAAAAAGATTATCAGTCCTAACTCAAGTTGATCATCGGCCATGATTTGGATAGTATCATTACCTGGAGCTGCATAGCCAAATGTGCCAGCAAATGAAGTCCAATTTGAAGAATCAGGCTTCAGAATTCTAGCAGTACCGAAATCGGATATGTGAGCTACGAATTGTCGATCAAACAGAACATTCTTGCTTGATATGTCACGGTGGATTATTGGAGGAGAGCAGTCATGGTGCATATAAGATAAAGCATTTGCCAAATCGTTGATGACATTTATCCTCTTTTCCCAGTTGAAAGCACTTGCTAGTTCATCATTTCGCAGCATATAATCAAGGCTTCCGCCTTCCAAAAGCTCGTAAACCAGAAACGAGTGAAGATTATGTGCACAGAAGCCATGAAGTTTGACGATGTTGCGATGTCTTATTTCAGTTAAGGCAAGAATCTCACTTATAAAAGCTTTTGAATTGGCAACGTCTTCTTCTAGTTGGGAATGAAGCTTCTTCACAGCAACAACCTGACCAGTAGGCAACTGAGCTCGGTAGACACTTCCATGGCCTCCTTGTCCAATGCAAAATTTGGTGTCAAATGTTTCTGTTGCTTCAACAATACTTCCATACACCATTTTCCCATCATAGCTCCATATGGTGAAAAGGTTTTCTTTCTTTGCTTCTGAATCACCCGTTCTCTTATCCAGTCGTCGGAAATGTGCGAAAATCATTGCAATTATAACGACAACAAGAAGCAAAGAGCACAAAATCGGGACTGCAATATAAATAACCAACATTTTGTTCCCTTTTCTATTCAACTTGACGCCTGGAGATGAAGGACAAGCTACCAAACCAGTGGCATTTCCACACAAACCTCTGTTATTTCTTAAGGCTTCAAATGGAGCATTGCGAAAGGGTTGAATGTCAGGAATTGCTCCTTCTAACTCATTATAGGATAAGTCAACAATCGTCAAGCCCAGCAAGGAGTCGAAAGCCGACGGAATAGCACCAAACAACTTGTTGTGTGAGAAATTCAGAGTCTCCAGGTTTTTCAATCCACGTAGTTGCTGTGGAATTTCTCCTACCAAAAGATTCTGACTGAGATCAAGATATTGGAGGGACCTCAAGTTACCGATCTCAAATGGAATAGCTTCACTAAATCCATTCATACTCAAAGTCAAGTTCAACAGTTTGGTGCACTGTCCTAGTTGCCCTGGGATCGGACCACTCAGATTATTTTCGGCCAAGTTAAGATTTGCAAGAACAGAGAGCATACCTATTTCCAGTGGAATACTGCCTGAGAGATTGTTGTCATTCAGTAAAAGTTTGAACAACAATTTCAAGCTTTGCAATTCCTTTGGAATCTCTCCAACTAGTTGATTCGAAGAGAGGTCGAGATATTGAATATTACTCGCCATTCCAAGTTCCCGTGGTATCTCTCCTGTGATACTGTTGTTGGCCATTTTCAATGTTGTTACATTGAAGCACTGCCCCCAATTAGAAGAAACCTCACCATACAATCTGTTATTACTCATATCTATGTACTTCAATAGAGGATATATGCCCAAGGCTTCAGAAATGTTTCCAGTAAGTTGGTTTCCTTCAAGCCTGACTCTGACCAAGGTTCCACAATTTTTTAAGCTCTTTGGAATGGGACCTGTAAATTGGTTGCCTTCTATAGTGAGATAGTCGAGTAAGCCTCCAATGCATATATCATCTGGTAAATGGCCTGTAAGTCTATTTTCGGACAATAGAAAAGTTCTCAAATGTGTGAAATTGTTCATGGTCTGGGGGAGGGGACCAGAAAGTTCATTCATGAACAGCTTTATATCGACAAGGGACTTGAGTTCTCCTAATCCAGAAGGGATTGGCCCAGATAGTCTATTCTGATACAGTGCAAGACCAGTTAAGCTTGTCATGTTTCCAACTGACGTGGGGATTGTTCCAGTCAATATATTTTCTGACAAATCAAGAACTTGGAGAGATCTTAGAAAGCCAACTTCTTCAGGGATCGAACCGGACAAATTGTTTTGGAAAAGGAAGAGATCGGTTATGCGACTGAAATTTCCTATAGAAGCAGGAATTTCACCAGTGAGGTTATTTAAGTGTAAATCGAGGAGTTCCATAGCTTTCAGGAACCCAATATCATCAGGAATGGATCCTGAGATACCGTTATCGCCAAAGTTGATGTATGACAAGCTGCTCAAATTAGCCATAGAAGGTATCGGACCCGTGAAATTATTGCTAGAGAAATCAAGAGTATGGAGAGAAATAAGCATGCCTAATTCGTCTGGTATGGAACCAGAAAGTTGGTTGTTATTAATCCACAAGTCTACCACTTTCGCCAAGTTTCTTATTTCAGATGGAAGATTTCCAGAAAGAAGATTGTAGGACAAATCAAGAAGGTTGAGCTGGGAAAGGTTGCCAATGCTTGGTGGGATGGAGCCATGTAACGAATTGTTCGATAAATCAATAGTAAGAAGGTTAGGGAACGAAGAGAAGCTTAGATCTTCAAGAGTACCTGTCAAGCCAAGATGTGAAAGATTAAAGTATTGAGTACTTCCATTGTCATCACAGGCTATCCCGGTCCAGTTGCAATGGCTACTATTTCCAGTCCAAGAAGATAGCAAAAACTGGCTTTTGTTGCCAAGACTTGTTTTCCAGTTCAGAAGAGCTTCTGCTTCGTCCCCTGCCAGGCTTATGTTGCTATGATCATTTGCCAGGGCCAAAACAGAAGTTGAAGGGAACAATATCAGGAGTAAAACAAAACTGAAAATGGGAGAACAAAGCAAGATTTGGAGAGAAACAAGATTTCCCAGTAGCATTTTTAGTGGAATACTCATCTTGAATGGCGTTGATTGGCTAACAAAGCAACAGATTTTATAGATAATAGAGGTAATTCAGGCTTTGCGTTGCTTGGTGGAGGTAATGCATGAAGTTATATAGAAAGAAGTATAGCTCTAGTCATCGACGCAGGGGAGACCTATTTCCATGAACTGGATGATGAGGAAATTTGAAGTCAGGCCGCTCTGCACAATCTAGGTGGCCAATGTGCTATCGTTGAAACTTGAACCAGTTGGGGATGTTAATTTTGGCCCAACCTGTCCAGCCGGTCAGTTTTAACTTGGGTTGATCAGGTTATGGCGTAAATGTGGTTGGCCCGATTGGGCCACAAGCCGAGCACATCCGTGATCCGACCATTATTTTAAAAACGACAACATTTTTGGAATATTTTTAAAAAACTTATAAGTCGAATTAGCTCGGTCTAGCCGTAGCTCATCAGGCTATGAGCCGATCACGAGCTAGTCAGGCCGTGATCGAGTTGAGTCATGGGTTGAGCTATCTCAACCGATGGGACCACAAGTTACCTTATCCCGTGGTCGGGCCCAGTGGGCACGAGAGAGTATTCACACATGATTTGAAACGAGTAGTAAAAACACTCTAGTGAGAAACTTAAAACGACTAAATATACTACCAAATCATTTTATAATGATCAAAAGCGGGCTAGCTACTCATGTCCTTGTGTTCACAAGAGACAACGTTTGACCCAGGTGGTAAGCAAGTCAACGGTATTATTATTATGTTTTTATTGGCGTTTTTTCTTTGTTGGGTTGGTACTAACTGTCTAATCGTGATATAACTTTATTTTGTTCAAACAAGAAATGTACAGAAATGTTGTGTTAAATGAATTTTCGTATATATGTATATATAATAACATGTAAATTATGTTTTTTAATAAATTATTTGATAAATGAACGACAAAAATAAACTCGATTTAAATAATTGTTATAGTATTTTATGCAGAGTATATTAGTTTACAATCTATTGGTAATAATTTTTATAAAAAATTAATTAAAGACCTTCTTTAGTTTATGCATACTTGTTTAATTAACTAAAATTTAGAAGTGTGACAAATATATCTTTGTAAATAGAATAGTAATGAAATCATAATAATTACGAAATTTTTATTACATTTATGTATCATCATTAAATCATTCATAGTTATTGTTATTTTAATATTGGACATTAAGAGATCGAAAAAAACTACCATATATTTTGTTTCTTCTTTGTGAAAGAAATAATCAATATTGTAGATTAAAATATGAAAATACTTAAACAAATGTGTGATTATTTGTTAAAAAACAAGTTTACTAAATTAACTCAATATGGAAATTTCATTTAGATTCTCATTTAATGATTCTATAAGGGATTTTTTTTTACTTGAGATTTTAAAAGCCTTTTATATAGAAAATGTTATATTTTGATACTACATATGACTTATTCAATTCAATAATAGCTTACTTGGAAGTCACTGGATATGACTTAAATTATATCGACATAGTTGCATAATTAATATAGGGTTTATTATCTTAAAGTAATTAGAGAGAATATTTAATTGCTCTAATTATTATCAATTTGACAATTTTTTGCTAAGGTAAAAAGATAATTTGAAAATAAAATTTCAAACATCATTATCAATTATATAAAAAAATCATGCACTTAAAAAATTAGTCAATGTACCTTTGACATTTTTAATATTTTAATAGTTATAATACGTTGTTAGACATCAATTTTAGTCTATAGATATTAATTATTAAATTAAATAATTAAAGATAAGTAAAAAATTTAATTTATCTAATCCTAAGTACAAATTAAGATTATCATTTATATTCATTGTTAATATATATAAACTTAATATTTCACATATAAAGAATGGTGAAAGAAAGAAAATTTAATTTGATATATCATTTAGGACTTGATTATAAAGTTAAATACTAATTAGGTCCAAATAAAATTTAATATTCAATATTAATCCTTAATTATCAAATATCTTATATTTAAATATTATTATACTGTGCAACAATTGTTTGACATTAGCCAATAATAGTTTAATTGTTAGTAGTGAAGGAGTGCATCGTCCCAAGTAGAAGGTGGTTCAGATCTATAATGATTGAAAAGTAAAAATTTATTAGAGTATTAATCAAATTTTAATTTGTTATTTTCTAGTCATGATTTTAAAAAAATTTGAATTAAATTTATTATTGGATTATTTTAAATTTAAGACATTATAAATAATATTAAAAATAAAATTTTGTTAAAACTATATTTTGGGTAAAGATTAAGAAGAGAAGTAATGAGGTGACAAATTCTTAAATAATTAGTGATTCTTAATAAAATTTTATATCAATATCATGAAATTTGAGTTTCAAATCTGATAAAAGTTGCGAGTAATGATGTTATCTCACAAATTTACTTTCAAAATAATATTTTCTTTGTCATTAGGATCATTAGTGATAATATTTTCAAAATATTTATATAATTTTGATAGAGTTATTAATATTGTAACAGTATTTGTTCAGTTTTTCTTTTTTAAAAATATTGTTTGATTAAATTTTGAAACGCATAATAAGACTTAATTAAGCTATGTGTTTTTTGTTAATTAATCGTGAGGAAAGTCATGCATTGAATACAATAACAAATACAAAATGATTTAAAATGTCAAAACTATATATATGTATATATCTTTATGGATCAGTAATAAATTATTCTTTTTCTTCATATTAGAGTAGTGCTAGTCACATATATAAGTGAAAAAAATCGAAGGGGTGATTGTTTCACAAAAACTTCGATTTGATCGCAGTTACTTGTAACTGTATTTATTGGTTACTAGATATAAAGAAATTTTATCAGCAACTGTTAATTTTTCAGCACAACCGAAAACAGAAAAATAAATACGAAATTAAACAGATCAATACCGAAATTTGATAATGTAATTCGACACTCATTATCTACATCTGCAATGTCCTTACCAAGCTTAATTCTACTAACGACAATAATTTTATACAAGGCTTTACTGAGGTGACACTACTCAACCCTTGACACTATCTTTCGTCCTTACAACCTACAAAAAAATTTCACACCCAATAATACAAAAGGCTCATATTAATCTCAATAGAAGATTTTCTCAAGCAATGTTTAATGAAAACGAAATAAAATAAACATTTCAAATGACTAAACAAAATTCAACATAAATAAAATTCCTTGAGATTAAAAGCAACTATCCTATCTATGTCACTTCATCAACGAAAGAATGAGAAGTTGTCCACTACTATGAAGCTTCAATATCATCGCTGAAAATCCCATGCACATCAGCCACAAAATGTCTCAAATCAACAAACGTTTCTTTACCAAAACGTCATACACGAAGGGCTTTATCAAAAGAAATCATAGCTACAAGAACACCCGATCAACAACAACACAAAAGAAAACAAGTACAAAATCATTCAGCTCAGGTGACGTGATCCACAAAAAAGTTTGGAACAAATAGAGTTCAATCTTCATACAATTAGCTCATAAGACATATCAAGATATTGCACTCAAAATCTTAGCTGCAGAAATTCCAAAATCCATCTTCAATTGACATTGAAGAATAGACAAATTCACAGCTGAATCATGCACTTGTCAAGATAAAATTACAGCTGTATACTAAACTCATTATCCACACACAACCAAGAAAAGTGCAACCCTCATACATAGCCTAAATTCCGTGAGACTCCAATTGAAAAACCAGTCACACAAAGTTGCTCAATCAATGACAAAGACACCAAATAGAAAATGGTGCAATCACTCAAGATAACCTTCTTCAACCAACGACGCACCTAGGAAAGTGCAGCACATACACACACATCATGTGATGTGTGATTATCTAAATTAAGAAAAAGAACTACATCGCACACAACGTTACCCTCCAAAAACATTCACACTATCCAAACAGGGGAAATCACATGACAGTAGGCACACCTAGCCAAAAATCAATGTGATTCACTTAGGACTCTTTGTAAGATAGAGTTATATCTTGATACAATCTCTTATAAAAAATTATCCAAAATAGCTTTTTAATTTCATCCTTCAAAACAACTATAATCAACCAATGAAATTCAAGATAGCATAATTTATTCTATCTCACTTTGATTTGAATTTTAAACTCTTCAATATTATTTTAAATTTCCAATTATCGGAAAAATGTTAAAATCAAATAATAAGATATATACCATATATTTTAACGATAAGATTTCATTAGTCAAAGAAAGTCAAAAGTTAAGACCGATATCATGCAACAAATTATATATAATGACTTAGTTCTAAGGAAAAAAAAAAGTTGAATGACTTGTTAGGAACCTGTAAAAGTGATAAGAATGTCGATAGTGTGCAGGAAGTCTTTCAACTATCTTTTCTTTATGAGTCTAAAGTTAACCCAATTCGTATAAAATTGCTTAATGATGTTTTAATGGATAACAATTTTTACAGAAATATAATTTAAATTCAAATTGAATATCATAATTAAATTTAGTTACATTTTTTAGAATAAACATATAAATTGCACATCAAAAAATATAATCTCGATATCAATAATAAAGTTTTTGTATATTAATATTAAATGTCTAATTTTATTAAAAAAATTCAATATAAGGCTTGGACCGCTTAAATTTAAGTTTCAACTAACGTGTCATCGACAATATTTAGCACAATATTTTATTATATCTATTGAGAAATTAGGGTAGGATATCACCCATTGTGTAACGGAATAAAGTGTTGGAGAACTTAAATTTGAAACTTCTTAAATATTAAGTATTAGCTAGGGAATAGCTTCACACACACAAAAAAAATAAATTAAATTAAATATGTTTAAATTTCAGTTATAAATTTATTAAATAATTAATTCCAAATATGTGATTTATTACTAAACAATTAAGGATTTCTTTAAATAACAAAGAAGAATGGAAATAGAAAACGCCCCTAAAACCACAGTAGCATTGTTGACTTGTGTAAAACATGGATCAAATGTCGTCTTTTGTGAACATAAACTTTGAGTTTAGATCTGTTTTCGGCTGTTAAAGCCTTCTAGTTGCTACGGACATCAGTGGCAAGACTGCTTTGTGATTATTTTCTTCACATATTTGCCTCTTTGACGTTAATAATCAATTACAAATTTTGAAGGAATAGATTTACCAACCTTTGAAGGTAAGAAGTTATAATTGATGGGTAGACTTCTTGGTCCTGCTAATTTCTTACCCCACTAAGACGTTGTCCAATTGGCGAAAGGCTTTGGGTTGGATAATTCCCCCACTTAATGTTAATGCCTTTATCTTTGGGGTAACTTTCCAATTTCCACTTGTAATTTATTAATTTATAACCCTCGTTCTCCTTTCCATTTGGTAACATCACCGAGGTTTCACGGTTATATTCAAACTTGGCAGCGGAGAGAAAAATTGCGACTAGTACATGATCGAATATTAACTAGAAACCTAAAATGTAATTTAAATCTACAATTATTTATCACCACAAAATTTTATGAAATGAATCTTATTATTTTTAACAAGTTCTAAATTTTATTAAAATCAAGTTTAAAATTCATAAATAAGTGTTTTTTGGATGTCCATTGCAATCTTTCATCTTAGTAAAAGTTGATCCGGGATTGAGACATTAATTAAATCAGTAGCAGGTGGTTAAGTTTAGATTAAAAAAAGTTGTTCTAAGGATTTTAATGTGAAAGTTGGGATAGCTTTATTCAGTTACTATTCATCTTTTCTCTGATAAAGCAAACACATGCAAGAGGGAAGTAATTATGTGTGATTTTAAAAAAATTTGCAAGTTTTTTTCAGTTCAAAAATAAATGACGGAAGCTTGTCTATAATTAAAATAGTAGGAGTCTGTTGTGAGATAAGATCCTATTTAAATGGAAAGATTTTGTTGAACGATAAATAACTCATTAAACTACAGGAGCCTACTAAACGAAAACAATTTATAACAAAAGATGCACGTTAAACTGCAAAGAACCTCTTGCAAGTTGCAAGTTGAAAACAAAAGGAGCATGTTATAAAGTGAATGAGTTTCTTGCTAAAATAAACACACACACAATATAATACAAAAATATAAAAATCAAGAGAAGAGAGAGAAGGACTTTGTCTATTTATACTGATTCGACTTTCAACCAAAGCCTACGTCTAGTCTCCAAGTATCCAACTTGAGTATCTTACGATAAAAACCAAGTAGTAATTTGAAGAGCCTCTTTAAACTCACGAGTTTATATTTTTTGAAGTTCTCTAACTCTTTTACACTCGAAATGTATAACAAGCTTTTAAAAGCTCACAGAAAAATAAAATGTAAAATCAAAAGTAAATTCTCAAATAACAATTTCTCTTTTGATAGAGTGATTTCACTTTCTAAAGCACAATAAGAATAATACGACTATCAAGAATATGAAAATTACTCAAATGTTTTGAAAGTCTAAGCATATTCGTTTCTTCACAAGTATTGTTGTTTTTCTTTAAATAGTCAATTTTTTCAAGCCTTTACTTCATCTTGCAACTTTAGTCAACTGGATAGTTTTAAATCTGAATAAATTCGATGTCATTTTTGCAAAAATTTTCCTGTAACCACTAGACTAATATATGACCTTCATAATTTGTAGGATCCTTTCAAATAAACCATTTCTAATAAGGTAAATTCATAAAAAAAGATTCTTGTAAGAAAGAAAGCATATTTCTTATGATTTTATTTCCTTTAAAGAATTAGACCGTTAATTATACAAAGAAATAAATCTAATTTAAAATTTAAAAAGTATTAAGTTATCATCAAAATCATTAATAATAAACCTTGAGTTAATAAAGGCTTACTTGGTATCGGACCTTCCCGTATCCTATAATCACTTCAAGTTTGAAGGTAAAGTCTTTCAACTGTCCTTCACATTTCTTCAATCGATCGCAAAAGCATATTTCTTGAATCTTTTATGTAGATTTCTTCATAATTAATTCATCTTGAAAAAGTGTTAGGAGACAGTTTTGTGCATGCACATGCGTTTTAGTTGCTTACTGCTGTGATCACTATATCTTCTTCCTCATTGATAATAATTTTTATCTTGTGTTGTTTCCAGCATATACAAGCGACTAGGTGGCAATCGATTTGTCCAGACCAGAAACTTGAGATAGCATAAGCTATCTATGGCAAACATGTTGTAAAAATTGACCGGATTAGAGCAGGTTCGTTGCTAAAATAGGACTAGGAGAATAGTAATTAACACACATATTTACGTGAAAAACTCCCAAATTAGAATAAAAACCACGAGCAAGGATAGAAGACTTTTACTATTTGAAAAACTGGAGAACTACAAGGAGAAACTAGATCCACAAAAATGTATAAAATATTTTTGCCTCTCTCTTTTTCTATCTTTTCTCTCTCACCTCACTTCTCTATTGTATTTCTCTTCTCTCCATTTGCTTGCACTCTCTTCATGCTACTCCTGCCTTTTTTTAGACAGGAGAAGGCACCCATCCTTTTGGCATGTTAGGCACCAAATAAATGTGTGCCTAACTTGCTTGCCCACCAAGGTTGACAGCCACCTTGGTTGACAATTCTCCCACTTGAAGATTTGATTGAGAGTCAATCGGATCTTCACACTATTCTTTCTACCTTGCTGCTTCATGTTGCTTGCGTTTCTGTCAGGCCACACGAGGATCGACACTATATAAACTTGTCACCATTTAGTGCTTTTGTCATAAAATCTGCCAGGTTATCCATTGTATGAATTGTCTGTAAGTCCACTGTTCCTTCTTCCACTTTCCCACGAACGAAGTGATACTAAACTCGGATGTGTTTTGTCTTTGAATGAAATGTTGGATTCTTGGCAAGATGCAAAGCACTCTGATTGTCACAATACAGAGTAATATTCTCTTGTTTATTCCCAAGTTCCTCCAACAACATCTTCAACCACACTGCTTCTTTA
>JANTPM010000003.1:3553730-3566321 GCA_025434745.1 Erythroxylum divaricatum | reverse complement strand
GAAAGCAAATAAAACAGTGTTCTAATTGTAGATGTCAAGGGGTTCAAGCTCAAGTCCATTTCGTTATCCATTTCATCCAGAATGCTTGATTTGGGTTCAAACAAAATGATATTGATTTGGTGAATAAGTTCTTCAAAGAACCAATATTGTTCATATTTTGTATATCAAAATTTATAAAATTGTTATAATTCAGAAAATTTTGAATATTTCTCTAGTTTGTCAAATATTCATAAAACTTCAATTCTTATTTATTTTGAAGATATTTAATTAAAAATTGTATATTATTTATTATTGGAAATCTAGGATTGTTTTATGTTATTAATTTTTAAATGTTATTTTGAGAGTATATTTACGTAATTTTTTAAATATTTTAATAAGATTGAATTCATTTACATGTTTTCCTGTATATCAAATTTTGCAAAATTATTATATTTGAAAAAATAGTGAATATTTCATTAATTTACTGAACATTTATAAAAATTTCTTTTATTATTTGTTTTTATCTTTTCAAGCATAGATATTTACTTAAAACTTTTTAAAAACAATTATTTCTTACTTTTGAATATAATTTTATTCATTTTATGAATATGATTAAATTTTTTTATATAAAAAAATTTAATAAAAAATTTGCAATCTTGTAAGAGAAAGACTACAATCTCTATCTGCCTGCTAAGAGTATCACTAACAAAATAGAAGACCACTTCTGTCAAGAGAGTATTAAGAATACATACATGTTACAGTTTTCTGCTATAATCTCTTCCAAGACAGTGTCGCGACATGCCATCTCTTATATACGTATTGTCTTTGGTTGTCATTACACATGTACTTTGTCTTTACATAATTAATTATTTTATTTGATTTCCTTGTCCGTGATCATCTAACACTTTCAAATATTAAACACAATTTCTTTCCTTCCTTCCTACATTAAAAGAAAGCAAAGTTGAGTATAAAGAAGATGCAAAATAAAACTCATTTTCCATTACTCTTCTGTGATTAATTGGTTGTCGTTTTCTTTCCACACACTTCCATTTTTTACTTGTCTTCTACAATATAGATATTTACTTAAATATTTTTTAAAAATTATTTATTACTTTTCATTAAAATTTTATTCAGTTTATTAATATGGTTAAATTACTATATAAAAGAAATTTAATAAAAAATTTGTAATTTTGTAAAAGAAAGGCTGCGACCTCTGTCCTTTTGCCAAGAATATAATTAACAAATCAAGAATACAGCTTCTGCCAAGAGAGTATTAAGAAAAGGAACATATTACCGCTTTATCCTACGATCTCTACCATGACAGTGTTGCGACATGCTATCTTTTATATACTGTATTTGGCTTTCACTACTCATGTTGTATTATATCTTTACAAAACTAGTTATTTTATTTGATTTCCTTGCCTGTGATCATCTAACAATTTCAGATATAAGACACAAGTTCTTTCCTTCCTTCTCGCATTAAAAGAAAGAAACTTTGAGTATAAAGAAAATACACAATAAAAATCATTTATCTTTACTCTTCCGTGGTTAATTAGTTGTCGTTTTCTTTCTACAATCTTCTCTTTTTCACTCTTCTTCTCCACCATAGCTATTTACTCAAAAAAAATTAAAAAATTATTTATTACTTTTGATTAAGATTTAATTCATTTTATTTATATGGTTAAATTACTATATAAAATAATTTTAATAAAAATTTGTAGTCTTGTAAAAGAAATGCTGCAACTTCTGCCTGTCTGTCAAGAGTATCACTAACAAAATCAAGAATACAGCTTTTGCCAAGTGAATATTAAGAACAGGTACATGTTATAGCTTTCTCCTATGATTTCTGCCAAGACAGTGTCGTGACATGGCAAATTTTAATATATTGCATTTGATTGTCGCTACTCATGTTATACTATGTCTTTATAAAATTAATTATTTTATTTGATTTCCTTGACTGTGATCATCTATCACTTTCAGTTATTAGGCACAAATTCTTTCCCTCCCTCTTGCATTAAAAGAAAGCAAAATTGAGTATAAAGAAAACTCACAATAAAACTCACTTCTCATTACTCTTCTGTGATTAATTAGTTGTTGTTTTCTTTCCACACTCTTCCATTTTTCACTTGTCTTCTCCACTATAGATATCTACTTAAAACTTTTTATAAACAATTATTTGTTACTTTTGATTAAAATTTTATTCATTTTATAAATATCATTAAATTACTATATAAAAAAATTTAATAAAAATTTGCAATCTTGTAAGAGAAAGATTGCAATCTCTTTTTGTCTGCCAAAAGTATCACTAACAAAATCGAAAATACAACTTCTGTCAAGAGAGTAATAAGAACGAGTACATGTTACATCTTTCTCCTACAATCTCTGCCAAGATAGTATCGCAACATGCTATCTCTTATACATGTATTGTATTTGGCTGTTGCTACTCGTGTTGTACTATGTCTATTCGAAATTAATTATTTTATTTGATTTCCTTATTTGTGATCATCTAACATTTTCAGATATTAGACACAAATTTTTTTTCCTTCCTTTCCGCATCAAAAGAAAGCAAAATGGAGTGTAAAGAAAACACACAATAAAACTCACTTCTCATTACTCTTCTGTGGTTAATTAGTTGCCGTTTGTTTTTCTTCAAATTCTTCCATTTTTCACTTATCTTCCATTCAATATTCTTCATATTTTAATATTTACGACACAAAAATGAAATGAAATATATTTGATGATGTTATGTTATATTACTGTAACATATAAAATAATAATTTTTATATAAATAAAATTAGTGGTATTATCATCTTGAAAACTTTAAGAAATCCAAACAAACTAATTTGATTGATTAATTTAAATTAATTTTATATCTAATGAAATTATTTTTGGAAATAATATCAATTAATTAAAAATAAAATGTTTTAATTATTATTCTCTTTTCAAGACTACAACTTCTGCAGATTGCCAAACAAAATCAAGAATAAGAGAGTATTAAGAAAGGGACATGTTCCAACTTTCTCTGTGAGCTCTGTCGAGGGAGTATAATCGATACATGTTTGTACTATATCTCAGAGGGTACCTACGACATCCACGCAGAAGACTATTTACACTGCATCTCAGAGGGTGCCGTATTTTCTCTCTCCATGCTACTCCCTCGTTTGTACCCCTCTCTTCATGTCCTCTTTTTCTTCACTTAGTTTCTCTCTTTATTTTACTCTTTCGTTTGTGCTTCTCCGGTGGTCTTTGTTCATTCTCTTAAGAGATTTTTATCATTTTTCTCTACAGAGGCTATTGGTTTCTCTTTTTCTTTTACTCTCTCATTTGTTGTTCTCCGGGGGTCTTCGTTCTTTCTCTTAAGAGCTTTTCATCATTTTTCTCTCTCTGTAGACTTCCCCCTCTATTTCTTTTATTCCATTTATCATAGAACATAGTGGTAGGCGTCAAGGTAGGCGAAGTAGGCACCCACCTCTTCGAGCTGGAAAAGGATAAGCTCCTCCTCCTCCTCTCTAAACCCACAAAAAGAGGAAGTTGACATTGCAGAGGAAGAATTTCAAGAACAAAAACATATAAGTAAATTTTATTTTTGAGCACTTAGTTATTAAAAGAAAGCAAATTTGAGTACAAAGAAACACACAATAAAACCCACATCTCATTACTCTGTCGTGGTTAATTAGTTGTCGTTTTCTTTCCAAACTCTTCCATTTTTCACTTGTCTTCTCTACTATAGATATTTACTTAAATATTTTTAAAATAGTTATTTATTAATTTTGATTAAAATTTTGTTCTTTTTATTAATATGTTTAAATTAATATATAAAAGAAATTTAATAAAAAATTGATGTCTTGTAAAGGAAAGACTGAAACCTATGTCTGTCTGCAAAGAGTATCACTAACAAAATCAAGAATACAGCTTCTACCAAAAGAGTATTAAGAATAAGTACATGTTACATCTTTCCCATATGATCTATGCCAAGACAGTGTCGTGACATCCCACCTCTTATATACGTATTGTATTTGGTTGTCGTTACACATGTTGTACTTTGTCTTTACAAAATTATTTATTTTATTTGATTTCCTTGTCCGTGATCATCTAACACTTTCAGATATTAGACATAATTTCTTTCCTTCTTTCCCGCATTAAAAGAAAGCAAAATTGAGTATAAAGAAGACGCAAAATAAAACTCATTTCTTATTACTCTTCCGTGGTTATTTGGTTGCCGTTTTCTTTCCACACTTTTCCATTTTTCACTTGTCTTCTCCATTATAGCTATTTACTTAAAAAAATTAAAACAATTATTTATTACCTTTGATTAAAACTTTATTCATTTTATTAATATGGTTAAATTACTATATAAAATAAATGTAAAAAAAATTTGCAATCTTGTAAAAGAAAGACTGCAACCTCTTTCTATCTGCTAAAAGTATCATTGAGAAAATCAAGAATACAACTTCTAGCAAGAGAGTATTAATATTGGGTACATGTTACAGCTTTCTCTTACGATATCTCCTAAGACAGTGTCGCGACAGGCCATCTTTTATGCACATATTATATTTGGTTGTCGCTACTCATGTTGTATTATGTCTTTACAAAATTAATTATTTTATTTGATTTCCTTGTCTATGATCGTCTAACACTTTCATATAGTAGACAGTCTTTCCTTCCTTCTTGCATTAAAAAAAAGCAAAATTGAGTATAAAGAAAATACACAATAAAACTCACTTCTCATTAGTCTTCCGCGGTTAATTAGTTGTCGTTTTCTTTTCATGCCCTTCCATTTTTCACTTGTCTTCTCCACTACAAATATTTACTTAAAATATTTTTTAAAAAGGTTATTTTTTATTGTTGGTTAAATGTAACATCCCGTTACCGATGGGAAGGTCATATTGGTAAATTAGAACGGGTTAGGATTTTACCGCGTATTATCGACTGAGTATTTATTTGGCCTCTAATTTTAGCAGAATGAGTCATCAGGTACATGCATGTATGACATATTCCCGGTACAGTTGTGTAAATTGGAAATTGGGTGATTAGCGTATAGATTGTGATTTGAAATTTTGAATTGGAATGGAAATTGAACTCTAGGAGTTTGAAAATTGAAATTGGAGTGTATGATCATATGTTTTATATTTTAGTCTAAATTTCTAATGACTTGGGTATTAATTAATTGTGAATTGGAGAATAAGAATTTCAAGTTAGACTAATGGAATCTCATAATTTAATTGGTGGTTCTCGAATTCGGATGATAAATGAATAGTAAGATTGGGTTCGATTTAAAGATAATTCCTATGATTTGGTATTGGACTAAGAAAGAGAGTTCAGATTTTAGTCAATTGAATTATGGTAGTAGGAATTACTATCAATTAGAGTGAAAGAGTTGAATTGGGGAAATAGTGGCGGGAATGTCATAACATGTATAGTACACGAATTATTCGCTATAAATGCATTATTGATTTCTGAAATTATGCAATTAGTAATGTTGATATATTCTGATTGTTCTAGAGGCACGAGGGTAGCGTCGATCCTCTGACGTAGCTGAGGCTTTTCGGCAGTAGCTCGGAAGTTCAGAGGTGAGTAACCTAGTTGGTTTCTCAACCTATACGTGTTTAATTTATGTATGATTGCCATGCGGAGTAAAAAAGGATTTTGTGTGATTGCTTTTGATTGATTGCGGACCACAGGTGTTTGAAATATTTGGAATGTGTTATAGAAGTGTTAAATGTGCATAATTGAGATGTAATTGGACATAGTGAGATAGGTTGGGACACGACTATTGTAAATTGGAACATATGCATTCATGCATAATTGCATGATTAGATAAAGGCAGTTGTGACCAGAGCAGTCATCGTATCAGGGCATATCACCCCCAACGTATATGAGAGCTTTGAGCTCAACGCACAGGACCTCAGGTCCAACGTATTCAGAGCCTCAGGCTCAATGTATCAGGGCATATCATTCCCAACGTTTTTAGAGCCACTGGCTCAACGCAATGTGCCCGTCACTGGGACAGTTTCAGGCGCACGATCACAACAATGAAATGAAAACAGAAAGTGTCACATGTGCATCGCATATACAAATGATTAAATGTGATTTGTATGAAAGGTGAAATGCCTTATAAATGTGAAATTTAATGTATTGATTTTCTGAATGTGTTTGTATTAAATATGTTATAAATTGTATGTATATGCATGAGTTGGGTGAACCATCGATGATGGTTTCTCACTGAGTTCACAAACTCACCCAACATTGCAAATATTTTTCAGGGATCGAAGAGTACCCGTTAGACACACGGGAGTACGAGTATCGCAGTCAATTCAGAGTTTAAGGTCGGGATCAGTTACGTCTGCATTTCATGTCTATATTTTTGTATTAAATTGGTTGTTCTGAACTTTCAATATGAAGTGTAATTTGACATGACTTGGTTGGTTATATTTGTATAAAGGGCCAAATGGCCATATGAGAATTGTGGAATTGGCTTGTATGATTGGAAAAGGCTTTTGCCCTCTTTGATTTTTTTTTACTTCCGCATGATTGCCTGAAAAAAAAAATTATGTATCGAATTTTGAATGACTTAAGTGCTCTAGCGCGCCACCCTCGCAGGGCACAGCCTCGGATATCACCATCGATATCGGGTTCGGGTCTGGCGGGAGTGGGGTGTTACATTTTTGGTATCAGAGCCCAGAAGTACAATCTTACATGTGCATTCTGAAATATGGGTCGAGTGATATGCATATAAGTCATGACATAGCAGACAGTGGTAACTGATCTCCAGTATGAGTCACATGCATGAACATTCCGTAAGAGTTTGAGTTGGTATAAGCATTGAGAGAAATGATGAGATTTCTGGACATTTTGGAAATGCGAAATAGTATTTGGTTTTGTATGGTAGATAGGCCCCCCCCTCCCAAAGGGTGCATATCCTAAAGGGTGTTATATCCATTGGGAGTGAAATAAGTGTGAATCCACATTTTGCCATGGATTGATTGGGAAAAGTAAGAATATGAATTGCGGTAAGGAGACTAATGTGTATAGACAGAACGAAAAGGGAATCATAAAACTGATATGATCATAAAAGAGTGAATTTGGAATCGAATTTATTATGTGAATATTGTGATAAGAATTTGTAATTCGGTATAAGGAGATAGCAAAAAAAGATAATGTATATATTCTTGAGACCAAAAAGCCATAATGTTTATGCTTCAGAACTTTTGGATTTGGGTTTGGACATAGTGGATAAAGGTCCCGTGTAATTGAAACGATGGAAGTATTAGTGAATATGAAATCGAAATTTCAATTGGGTGTTAGTCTTAAACTGTACACTATTGTGGATTGTTTGAGGAAAATCAGGGACATAAGTAGATTAATGTGGTGAAAGTGTATAAGCCAAGTAGATATGACCTTGAAAGGATGCTCTTGGTGTGTGACTATTGATATAAGAGTTTAAGATTCAGTGTGAGAATATAATTGTAGAGTGGAGATTTAAGCTTTATATGGGTGATGCCTCTGCTATTATAAATTGATTGAGAATAAAGGTGTGTAAGATGAAATAAATGATAATTGGAAGATGAGATGATACTAGTGATATACGAAAAAGTTGTTGAGTTCCAAGTAAATTGTCATTGTGAGTGTACATCTGATAGTGGGACCATTATAGTAGGTGAAATTATTAAGCATATGTGAATTATATGGGCGAAGATAATATAGGAAGTAATTGGTGACTTATTGAATGAATGACAATCATAGTTCCCATAGTTCAAAGTTCAAGATAGAATAAGCCATGAGACTGCTTGTAGCGATCAATTGGGAAGGATTTGAGACTGTTTGAATCAATGATATTAATATAGGTGACGAGCGTGAGGGAAATGAAGAGGGACATGATTATAGCAAGTCCCCATGATCAAGAACTGGCACAAAAAGAGAAAGTGTATCTAGAATTATGTGAATACATCTTCAGATAAGATGTGATGATTATGGCAATTTATACTAAAAAATAAGACTAAATGAAATTATTTAAGTGTCCTACTGAGCCTCCTTATAAGAAATGTTTGATCGTGTAAGCTATGGCATAAATTGATCTTATTGAGATATTATGCATAGTTGAAATTGATCTTCTTGAGGTATTAAATATGACTGATATGTAATGACGAAAATTAGTTGATTGATAAGTTTTTTATGAATAGTGTTGATGATTGCATTAAGAAATCTTCTTTTAAAGAAGAATCTCCCTAAATGGAGTCTTATCCTAAGCAGAAACTCAGGTATAAAAAGTGGAATATGCCACTGAGAGGGTGTGTACCAACTATATGAGTGAATTATAATTCGAGGTGACACTATTGCAAATGTGGAGAAAATATAGGCCCCCTTATAGGTGATGAAAATAAGTTCGGGAGATACAAATGAAATCTAAGTAATGAAATACCATCACACATAGTGAAGCATTCAAATAAATTGAAATGTGTGGAGGATCTAGTAAAATTGAATAGGAAATCGAATAAGCTGATGTGAATTAAAGGAATTGGAAGGAAAAGAGAAAATCATCAGAAACAAAAAGTCAAATGGGAGATTGAAATTGATCTGAAACGAAAATTTCTTTCATTGGGAAAATTAGTCCTAAGGATACTCCCATGATATTATGATATTGACTAATTAAGTAATCCATGTAAAATAGTATCAATGAATGACTGTGATCGTAGATGATTTATTTTGAGTGTGTTTGAAAAGTAAAAAGAGGTGTTTTTGAATATGTGAAGAATAAGATACTGATGATAAAATCTCAATTGGATTTGGAGATTATGCAATGCTTATTGAAGTTTCACGGCCGAGATTTCGATGTAATGGTGAAAAGTGGGTTTTAATGTGCATAGGTTAATGAAGGTCTTATGAGTCAATTTTGGTACGAGATAGAAGTATTGTGATGGAGATCGCTTTGAAGTCTTCGAGATATTAGATGTGCCAAATTAGTTCTGAAATGTTCATTAAGTAAGATTGAAGAATTATTGAGTTTAGAGGAAGAGCACAAATGAGTGCTATACTGGTAAAGTTAGGGTGTAATCTGACACCCTGAATAGACAATTTTATAATGAAATGACATACATTTAGATATCAAGGTTTTAATATTTCGTATAATGAGGAATGCAGGGTATTGCGTAGCATATGGGGGGAAAATAAAGTGTGACTAATTGTATTGAGGTTTAAAATCAAGTCTACTGAAAGAAGTAAGAAACCAAAAGCTAAAGAATTCAGTGTTGAGAATCATCCGGGAAAAAGCGAATGAGTTTGACCTTTCAAGTGAAATAGGAAAAATGCTATTTGGTGATTGAAATAAGAGTAAAGTGACTCATGAAAGAGGAATGAGGTACGTGGACCAATACCGTATTTTGAGAAAATAGTGAAATGAACATAAGAGTTGAATGTATTTATATTAAAGAGAAATGAACTGTCAAGGAAAAGATTAAATATTTTTGTGAGTATCACTTTAGAAAAGTGTGCTTAGATTTGGAGAAAGTTTTAGTTAAGCCATAGGAATTGGTTTGTGTGTGAAAATTTTTATAAATTAGTGTTATTGGTGAAAGAAGTCTTAGATTCGTGATAAGTGATATGTGAAGTATAAATTGGTTACCAGTCTGAAGTATGCTTATGAAACAGTCAAGATAGTGTAATAACTGAATCAGTGGTTGAAAAATCTAATGAATTATTAGTTTTGGTCGTTGGAAGTGTATTTGATAAGGTAAATAGGAAAAAGAGATGCTTATGAGGAGATAATATCACCATCTATTCAGTCTTTCAGATATAAAATTTCGAGGACGAAATTTTTATTAAGAGGGGAGAATTGTAGCATCCCGTTACCAATGTGATGGGCATATTGGTAATCCGGATGGATGAGGATTGGGTGCAGGCATATTTTATTTTGCACATGCATTTTAGTCTCTATAAATGTATTGATAAATGATTATGATTGCACAAGTATATGAGTGTACATACATGTATGACATATTCTCGATAAAATTGTGTGATTTGGAAATTGTGTGATAATTGTATGGATTATGATTTGATTAGAGAATTGGAGTGGAAAATTGAATTCTAGAGGTTTGAATAATGAAAGTGGAATGTATGATCATATGTTTCCTATTTTTGAGGATTTATAGGAATTTTTCTGGAATTTTTGGAGTTATATGTCCGGACCGAAAAATTGGTTTAATGACTGATTAATTGGATTCTGGTTCTGAAATTGATTGACAATTGGCACCAAATAATTTGAGTTATGATTTTAGGATTTATCATTTGGAGTTCTTGTAAATTCGGGAGAAATTAGAATAAGAATTAGATTCTTAGACCCTAAGATTTAGCCATATGGCATGAGAGTGGCCAAACATGCCTTAAGCCTTAAGTATTTAAGCCCTAATCTTTGAATATTGCTTCCACAATCTTCTTTGTATTTGGGAGAGCTTTACACCTTCGTTCTTCTCTTCTTCTTCGTGACCCATCATTATCTTTGCCTTCTGATTCCATTTGTTTCTCTTAAATTACTCCAATCGTCGTTATCGCCTAGCTTGAAGCCTTAAAGTTGAGAAGATGAAAATTTTGTGGAAAAATGGAGGATACCGTGGGTGTGTATAAGAGTTAAGAATTGGAGTTTCTTGTCGATTTGTGAATATTTGAAAGCTTGAATCAAGTAAGTCCTTGTTTGCTTATGTTTTAAGTTATTTGGTTTGATCATTGAATTAAGTTATTAATTGTCTAAGAATTTAGAAGTTTTCGGATGATGTAGGTTTTGAGAAATAAGTTAACTTTGATTTGGGTATTTGATGAATAATGGTTATTTGATGGATTTGAGGTTAGAAATAAGTTGGTTTTAGTGTTTTAAATGGTTTGGGAGTGATTTAAATTGAATTGAATGGATTAGAATCTGAGAAATCTGGGAAATTCTAGGTTTTGGATGCAATTCTGGGTTTGCACGTCTCGACGTGTGATGAACACGCCGTGGCGAGCAAATCCTTCTTCACATGCCGCGAGGTGGGCGATGCACGCCGCGGAGAGTGAAATTCTTCTGCATGCCGCGACGAGACCCAGGCACACGTCGCGGCGAGCAGGCGAGGTTATGCCGCGGGGAGAATTGAATTGGACGTCGCAGTGTAGGCAAGGGGACTTGCCGCGGCGAGCAACCTTGCGCCGCGACGAGGACGCCTGAATTCCGAAGGTGAATTGCTTGTTATAAAATGATTTTTGGAGGTTAAATTCTTATTGGATTGGTGAATGATTAATTGATCTTGATTTATAGACTAAGAATTTCAATTTAAAAGAATGAAAATTTGGAATTTATTCGGTGGTTCTCGAGATCGGACGGTGATTGAATAATGAATTTAACTTTGATTTAAGGAAAATTCCTATATCTTGGAATTTGACCTTGAATAGTTTAGAACGTAGTCAACTGAATTTTGGTATTAGGAATTGCTACGAAATTGAGTGATAGAGATCGAATTGGAAAAATTCGGGAATTAGGTCGAAAATGTCATAATATGTATAGTACGCAATTTATTCGATACATATGCATTGTTAATTATTTAAATTGGTACAATTAGTAATGTTATATATATTCTGATTGTTTAAAGGCTCAAGTGGAGCGTCGATCGTCTGACATAGCTGAGACTTCCCGACAGTAGCTCGGAAGTTCAGAGGTGAGTAACCTAGTTGGTTTCTCAACTTTTATATGTTACATTTTATGCCCTTATGCCATGTGGAGTTAAGGAAGGATTATGTGTGTTTGTTTTGATTGATTTCGGACCACAGGTGTTCGAAATATTTGGAATTATTATAGAAGTGTTATTTGTGCATAAATTACAATTAATTGGTTTAATTCGAAATTGGATTGTGTGATAGGTTGTGACACATTTGTTGTGAATTGAACATGTGCATTCATGCCATTATGCATGAACAGATAATGACAGTTGTGACCGGTGCAGCCACCGTATTTTAGAGCTTTAAGCTCAACGCACAGGGCCTCAAGCCCAACGATTTCATAGCTTTATGCTCAACGTATCAGGGCTTCAAGCCTAATACTATTAAGAGCCAATGGCTCAACGTAAATGAGCTCAGTCGTACGGTCACAACAATGTAATAAATGAAAAGTGTCACATATGCATTGTACATGTGAATGGTAAATTGTGAATTGTATGAAAGGAGAAATTCCTTATTAATGTGAAATTGGATTGCATATAAATTGTTGAACGTGCTAGTATGTGATAAATATGAACTATTTATATATGCATGAGTTGGGTGGACCATGGATGATGGTTTCTCGCTGAGTTCGCAAACTCACCCAACATTGCAATTATTTTTCAGGACATCGATAACTGACTCCTAGCTCCATAGTTTGACTTTTCCTGCAGAGTCAGTATGGCTCACAGGTCGGTCAGCTGGGATCTTTTGGGGATGACCTAGTTAGGAGTTATTTTAGTTCCTTTTGGATTTTGTATTGCTGTAAATTATGACAGAATTGTGAAATTATGGTTTAAGAAATGAAATGAGAAGTATCTTTTGGGTTTTAAAATTTAGTGATTTTGATATTGCAGTTTAATTGTATTGATGCCATGTGGTTTATAGAAATGATCGTTC
>JANTPM010000003.1:3304054-3314576 GCA_025434745.1 Erythroxylum divaricatum | reverse complement strand
CGTTTCGTATTTTTCAGTACTTCTTCGAGTTGAATGTACTTATCCGCCCTGTTTCTTATTTCCTGAATAGATCGGGGCTGATCGAGGGCTAACGACTTTTGGAACTCCTCATCCCTCGTGTTGTTCATAAGCGCTACCAACATGGACGAGCAGGTGAGGTCGGGGACCTCGACCGCTTCATTGTTGAGCCGAGTAATGAATTCCCGTAGGCTCTCGTTCCTCCCTTGTGTCAACTGCATCACTTCCAAGACCGTCATCTGCGGCCTCTTACTTGTGGCAAACTGGTTGAGGAATAGCAATATAAAGTCCTCAAAGCACGTGATACAGCTCGGGGGTAAGCTATTGAACCACCGTCGAGCTCCCTCTTGAAAGGTCATACAGAAAGCCTTACACTAAATGGCGTCCGGAATGCAATGTAGATTCATTATGGACTGGAAGTGATGTAGGTAGTCTAGGATGTCGGTCTTTCCAGTATATTTTTCTGGCGTTGGTATTTTGGTGCCGGGCGCCGGGAGGCTATCCAAGATTGCCGGAGTAAAGGGAGAGCTGTACTGAGTTGTTGGGCGATCCGGGCGGAAGCTCATGGCAGCATTGATCCGATTGTCCACGATTTTTTCTAGGGCTTCGGTAGGGTGGCGATTGGTCGTCATACTGGTCTACCGTGCAGGCGGCTGCTGTTGTGCCGGCTGAGACTGTAGAATCTGACGAATCAACAGATCAGCCGCTTCCTCAATCTGTTTTCGAGTGAGGAAGGTATGCACGGGCATCGGAGGATCTGCGTCTAATTGGTGTTGGAGGTTCGGGCGTACATTGATTCGAGCGTTATCTTCCAAGGCTACGCTCTGTTCTTCTTGTTCCATGTTTTGAGGTTGCGGTTGATCATTCGGGTCCGAAGATTCAGTGCGAGAAACATGATGAGCCGGCGGCAGGGTTGCAGGTAGCTGCAAACCCATCCGTTATAACGCCAGAGCCGTGACAGCGGCTATATCAGGATTAGCTGCCGCCGCCTGACTGATCTGCGTGTTTCTGGACGTGGTACCCTGATGTCGG
The DNA here is from genome assembly GCA_025434745.1 of Erythroxylum divaricatum. Classification (NCBI taxonomy): domain Eukaryota; kingdom Viridiplantae; phylum Streptophyta; class Magnoliopsida; order Malpighiales; family Erythroxylaceae; genus Erythroxylum; species Erythroxylum divaricatum. Next base: position 3,313,526 of record JANTPM010000003.1, on the reverse strand, counting down.
GCCCCACGGTAGGCGCCAATTGGTTCTGCCGGATTTTGGCGGAACTGTACGTTGCCGTTTGGATCCATGGAGTCGATTGCTTCACGTGAGAGTTTCGGTGTGAGATTCCTGCAAAACAAACAAGGCACATCGGGGGTTGTTTCCCGATAGGCCCATCCGACGCTCAAGTCAGTCTTTTGGTGAAGGTAAGTTCGCTGTAAGCAGAGAGAATTAGGTTTGTGATTGCGTACCTCTGTTATGACAGAGTTATACCTTATATATGATGCATGCGCTAGGTTTAAGTCTTTACGTATGCATGTGAGACCTCCATTTGCGGATAGGCTGTGAAGCGTGGGCTGAGCCTGGCGTAGGTATGAGATTGATCTTTGAAGGATGGACCGATCAGCCTTTGGGTTATTGTGTCCGAACTCGGACCCAGCACGACCGACCTGACCAAAAACTAAGCTCAAAAAGTACATCCATCCTCATTTCATGTCGATTAATTTTTCCTGTCCACTATGACAAGAACGAGCTCAAGCAAGGCCAACAGTATAAAAGTCAGCTGACAAAGCTTTTCATTAAAAAGAGCCGCCAGTCCAAAGAGATACTATACAACAATATTCTTAAAGAAAAAAGTTTCAAAGAATTCTACGATCAGCAGGATCTGCTAAAGAAGTTCAATGGGGATGATCGGGAACGTGCATGGATGTTCTTTGTAGACGGATGTGCACTGATCCAATTTGTTTGCAGTTATGTTGAGTACGGGTTCGATGATATGAACATTGCCCGTTAAAGTATGAGCTGACTCCCTTTTACCAAAGTTAAACACATTCCTTAACAACCTTTGAATCATTCCTCAACAGAACCACAAGAGAAGCAATCAGAAATGGTCTTCAAAGTTGTCCTGATTCTTTTCACGCAGGATTGAGAGGGAACAGAATCTTTTGCAAGTGTCCGCTGGTCAACATCGTGATTGACATCAGAAAATGAGGAAGAAGTAGAAGCAGTCTGGTTATAGCAAGAAGGCATTTTCTTCATGTTGATTAACAACTGTAGTAAAAGGAGGAGGTTAGTATTGTATGTGTCTGAGATGAAACAAGTGAGCTATGAAGAAAGGTCTACATGTGTGGAAGACACTGCATCTGCTACAGACACAGAAGGCCCTAAAGAAGTCCTGCAGCTTGCAGCTTTTTTAGCAATACAGGAGCTGGGATTTCTACCAGATTTATATATTACATGATATTGTATTAACATATAAAATATTATAACATAATTTATTAATATAACATATTAATAAATACTATATTAATAATTTATAACGTGTATATTATATTAGTATAATTAATAATATAACTAGTATCATATTACATATTATATTAATTATACACAATTAATATAGTTAGAATAATTATATAATACTAATATGTACTATCATATATATACTATTATATATTATAATATGTTACAGTATATTATAATACTATTAATAATATACTATATACATTACTACTGATAGATAATATTATATATTGTATTATATTAAACTATTTAATATGTTAAATAATACTGTATGTAATAATACCATAGTAATAGTATATTATATTACTATATATGATAATGATATACATATATTAATATAACTTAGTAATATGATATACATTAACAATAATTATACATATATCATGTATTATACACTAATATTATTATCACTAATGTAAATTATACATTTGTATATAGTATTAACTATATTATATATTATTATATTATTATATTATTAAATATATATGTATATATATGTAGTATATAATATACTGTATATCAATAGTATTAATAGTATAATAATGGTATATGTATTAAAATATAATGTAGTAATTACTATTATATAATTTATTATACATATATAGTATAATATACAATACTATTATTATTGGCAAGAATATTCCAAAATACTCAAAAGAAATAATAGAAATACTAAAAGAAATGGAGGATCTTCCACAAGCCATAGAAAAATTGCAAAACCTCGACATCTGGAAAAAGAAACAAGCTCAGGACCTGCTAGGGAAGAGCTTGCAGGACATATTCCAGTAGGAGAGATCATAGAACATTGGAAGAAACAGTCCTCACTGGTCAAAGAGGAAGAAAGAAGGTTTTGTCGATTCGGCAAAACACAGTTACCAATATCGGGTCAAAATGATCCAAAAGCATATCAACCACTGGAGAATCTACCATTAGATGAAAACCAGAAGTGTTTACTAGATGCGATATGGAAGGCTAACAGTAGCAAACAAAAACAAAGTGACATCCACGTCATTATCGATCTGTGGCAGAATGGGCAGCTAGCACAAGATCCCTTAGACCCGTAACAAGAACACCACCGTCACACCAGAAACATGTCCATCAAAAATGGCCAAAGGAAAAATAATGGCCAACAGCATAAAGGAAGAAGAATTTAAACACATACCAAACCTTAATAAGCAATTGAACTAATGATTTAGTTACTCATACCTTGCTCTGATACCAATTTTACTTCCTTCTTCCCAGATATGATCTTTGCTAGACACAGTTTTATTTTCTGTGCGGAGTATAGCACTTCATCGAAAGGATGCAGGTACGAAAGTTCTTGTGGTAATAAGAGATAATCGATGGGGAAATGACCAAAAAGGTATTCTTGGACAAATGGAAGTTGATTTATCGGGGAAGTTGGACCAATAGTGTTGACAAAATGCCGGATTAAGACCATTAGGCCCTGGTGATTTATCGGGGTACATACTAAATACGGCATCTTTAACCTCATCACCCGTATATGACAACAACAACATATCATTATGTGCATCAGTTACCTTTCTATTAACACAAGAAAGAACAGAAATAACTCTGTAAAATAATCAACAATAAGTGTGTCCAAACCTGAATTGCGGTAGAGCCACTCCCCATTTGAATTCTTTAGACCAGTAAAAAAATTCTTCTTCCTTCTGCTAGAGGCTGCTGCATGAAAAAAATATGTATTCAAATCCCCATCTGAGAGCCATATCTGCTTCGCACGTTGTCTCTAAAAATCCTCCTGCTGTTTCAGTAAGTCGTTATAAGCTGATCTTGCTATTGTAAACAGATTTCTTGAAAACTCATCCATAGCCCCCTATTCTCCCTCATCTGTCGTTTACATAAATTCAATTTTCTTCTGTAAAATAGCTTTTTCTCCTTGCTCCAATTTTGTAAACCATCACCAACCTTTTGTATTCATTCAGCAATTGTAATCGTCTCACTTGGTTGCCAATTATCCATGATTACCTGCTTGACATCATCCTCCCGTAGCCATATATTTGCAAAACGAAAATGGCAGGCTTCATAAACTACCACCGAAACACCAAGTCTAAGCAACAATGGACTATGATCTAAATTCGAAGCCTGAAGTGTACTGACATTTGAATTTTGGAAAAAAAAATTATAGTTTGTCAAGGCCAATGCTCTGTCCAGTCGTTCCCGAATTAATCTACCAGTGTCTTTTCCTTTCTCCCAAGTATAAAACTCACCATCATAAGGGACATCTGTTAACCCGCCACCCATACAGCCTCACGAAACCCTTCTATTAGCCATCTCGCCCTTGGAGCTCCTCCCATCTTTTCGGCGTTGGATAATAAATCATTAAAATCCCCCATAACGCACCAAGGTAATGTTGATTTAAGCTTCAAAGACTTTAATAAATCCCATGAATCCCTTCGTCTTGAACTTTCAGGAAAACCATAGAAGCCTGTGAACCTCCAAGGCCGAATTCCTTCTTCACAAATTGCCACATCAATATGGTTCTGCGAATAGCTTATCAAACTTACAACTTCCTTATCCTTCAACAAGCCACCACTTCTTCCAACTGGATCCACTGCAAAACAACCTTCAAAGCCTAACATGGACTTTAATCTCTAGAATTTATTTTTTAAATTAAAGTTTCCATCAAAAACAACATTTTGGGTCGCTTATTGGACACAATGTCCTTCAATTCTCCAACTGTAGCCTGGTTCCCAATCCCGCAATAGTTCCAGCTCAAACATGTCATTGGGCTAATCAGGTCTGGAACCTCTTCTGGGTTTTTTGATCCACCATCCAACTCATCAAAAGACTCAATAGAATCAGATTCAGGATTAGTTTCATCCTCCATACGGCACCTTTTAACTTCGAAAATAACAATACCCACCGTATTATCAGCTACTTCTTTCCCATCCCTTATCCCCTTTCATTCAAATTTTGAATCGCTGGTTGGTTAGTATCAGGAACCGTATCATCCTCCATCGGTGTCTGCTCCGACGTACCTCTCTCCGTCCAACCTCCCCCATCCTCCCTTGCCCACCTTGACCCAATATTAGTATTAGTAAATTTCCTGGTTGGTGCTCGCAACCAATCTCCACAAGGATATTGATCTCTAGTAATTTGAAACTTACAATTAAAACGAGCATCACAAAAACGATCAGAGTGGCCGATGATTCCACAGAAAGTAAGCAGCCGTTCGTATTTAAAATTAACCCAGACCCACTCCTCTCTAGTTTTCCTCAACCTCATCTTCCTCTTCAAAGGTTTCCTAACATCCATCTCTACACGAACCCTATAATATTTTTTCCACCCACCTTTGAAGTCCCTTGAATCAACCTCCACAAAACTACCCACACCATTCCCTATATCCTGCAAAACATGCTCAGAACGTTATCCTGAAACCAAATCATAGACTCGTACCCAAAACGTGGCTTTGAACAGCTTCATGGTTCGCGGATTATCATTCGGTTGCAGAAGTAGCAAATTGCATTGAAAACTCCACTCACATCTCTATCAACATCTAACTGATGAAAAAATTGGAAAACAAACCTATTTGCATCCAAATCTCTACCAGTCATTCCTTTCACCGGTTGCCAAACGGAGGCCATAGTTTGTTTGAACGCTGAGAAATTGACTGGTTTCGATTGCAGCAACTGTCCCACAACACAAAAACGGGAATCCTCTTCCTCCTCTACCACAGCTTTACCTAGTACATCATACTCATGCCCTCCTCCAAATTCAAACGAGCATAGAAATCTTCTAATGAATCCAAATGTTGAGTATCCATTGGGAAATCAATAAAAGGCAGAAAAAGGATAGAAAATAAGAATAAAGAAAGATATCCTGATGAACAAAGAGAAGAAACAGAAACTTGTCAAGCGACAAGAGATATATACTACCTGCGGACCATTACTGATCGTGCTTCTTCTTGTTAGACTAAGACGAATGAGAGTGATCTGACTAGAGAATCTAAGAAATTTGGCAATTTCACCTCAAAGATCGCATCTTTTCCGTTGTCTGTGATCTCCTCGGGACTGAACTGGTTAGTACATTCTTCAGTCTGGGAAGATTAAGAAATATCCTTTGATTTCCTTTTGGTTCTGTACAGTAAGTTGGGTTTTGCTTATATGTTTTAAACAATATTTGACTATGAGTAGCATTAATGGTGATTGTTTCTGTTATGTCTTCAGTTATTTTGTTAATTGCTACTTGGCGTTTTTGTCCGTTTTACCTTACGATTCGCTGCCTTGTTGGCTCTAGCTCATTGCTTAACTTCTTTGTTTTATTGTCAAATCAAAATTTGATAAGTAGCTTTTGTTGTTTGTGACAGTTATACCATGCTCTTTGTCATATACACTCCATAGATTTTGAACTATATGTTTCTTTGATTACTATGATTTAGAAGAGTTTGTTTTCCGATTTTTAGATGAATGAGTCATTTCATTTCTCTAGTATATAAGAAGCACAATGTGTTAACAGTCAACAACTAGCACTATCAACTAATCTCCAATGTTGCTCCCAATGTTTCACATTAAATTGAATGTCTCGAAGGAGACTATAAGAAGTACAAATGGCTCTGGCACGAGCTTTATCATTCCATTCTCCCCATAAATGGTTGAACACGAAACTAGTCTCACAACTCCCGAAGTTGGCGTTCGTTTATGCAGGTGTTGCTTTGCGCACAAGAGCTCATTTGACCTGCATGGAAATTCCAAGTATGCTTGGTAGCTTGCTGCAATATCGAAAGATATATGGTCTTGTGATTCCAGACCAGCAGCAGAAGCACAATGGTTCTACAACCATTCCATGCTTTACAAGTCAATGCCTTGTGAATAACTATTTAAGAATGGCAAATCAAGCAATAAAACTATGCTTTAGAGTGAACCTATGTCCCACATAATCTTCCACCTATCCACTTTTAAATTTCTGATTCTAAGGGCGTCCATGTGGTTTTGATGGAAAATATCCCATTAGGAGCTGGTAACCAAGCTATCTTATCTAATTGACCTTCCTTTTCTACTTTCTTGTGTGCTTCTTTTTCTTCTTTTCAATTTTTTGCATCTACAGTTACTTTGATGTGATGCGTGTTCTGCTAAATGGTTATATAGATTGCATGTGCTGAGTTTAATGTGCTTAAACTCTGTACAACGGGTGGTTAGTCTTCAGTTTGTGTTTCATCACATGATCTTTGATAATGGTATCATGATACTACATATACCTATTTTCCATTGTTATCTGGTTTGTAGTTGGCTTCAGCTAGCTGTCTGTCATATGCTGTTTGAGGGATGTGGGAAGGGGATAGTGGCAATCCATAAAGATCCAGTATAGAATAAACAGAAATTATTGCCTGAAATTGTAAAAACATTTGTCAAATGAGCATTTTATTTCTAATGGATGGATCAAGTTAATCAATTCCAGTTTATTTTAAGAACTAAGCTTCCAGATGCCCATGGGAATAGATTCCAGCCTGTAACTTTTGATCAATTTTAATAAAGTGATATGACAGAAGTATATTAGCAGACTGCATGTTGTATAGTTGATCTGCAATGATATGGTGTTTCACTTCAAAATGATACATTATCCGGGTGCATTTTATAAATTAACAACGTGCATGTTAAATTAACAGTGTGGGTGCTATGTTAGGATGCATTTTACAGAACTTGGGTGAATTCATCAGAAGATGAAATTTCATGGGATAATTTGATCCACAGAGAAACACTTGAGTTTATAAGGACAATCTCACAACAGTGACGACCAACTTCTAATTTATTAATCTTGGCACTACAATCTTTGAGGTCATCAGATGCTCTTTCATTTCATTATTTTCTGACATCTTCTATTTGTTGCATGTTTCCCGAACCATCATGAGCTATATTTTAGAGCTTGTGAATCTGTCCAGTATTGTAACTAAAGCTTTTATTCTGCCTCTCGATCATTTCCAGGCACCTTCTATCCTCTCAAATTAGATGATCTTCATCGGTTTTAGGGCTGAAATCTGATATGGTTTTGTCAGCCATGTTTGTGATGCATTCAGTAAGGAAAAAATTCCATTGATCATTGACGAGAAATTCCTGAAGGGCAAATATATTAAGGAAGAGATTGAGAAAGAAAATGAAAAGGCAGAGGTTTTGATTCCTATAATCTCTAAGGACTACGCTACTTCAATATGGTGTAGGGATGAACTTGTGAATTGTGATGATAGTCAAATACCATGAAACAAAACACATTCTCCCAGTTCTCTACCATGTGAATCAGAAGGATGTTATGTCACAAAAAGGATGCTTTGAACAGGCATTTGATGACCTCGGGAATACCTACACTGAGGAGGTAGTAAACATGTGGAGGATTGCTTTCAGAAAAATAGCGAATTCACTCCACATCTGGTGCGAATTGACACGTAACATCTTGATTGCCTATTTCGGAATCATGATCCCTTTTGTTTGCAAGCTCTCTGAATTGTGAGCAATAAAATGAACTGATTTTCAGCAAAAACGTTTAGAACATGAGATGTAATATGGAGGTATGAGATTAAGATAATTTATTCAGATTTGTTCCCTTTTGATAAATCTCTATTATTGCATGTCTCTTGATATGGGCAGGCATGAATCTGAAGTTGTTCAAAATATTACTAGAGATGTGCAAGATGCTGAAACGTCTCTGCTCCCTTGATACGAAGGGGCCTCATAGTAAAATATCACAAATGAAATTCATTGACCACCTGATAGGCATTAAATTTCCAGTGCTTGTAACCCAAAATATTTGGATTAGGAGGTTCACTTTGCCTTTGGTTTCTACTGGAGGTTGGATATTTTAGTGTATGTCTTGAAGAAAAATTATTCTCCAGTTGAATTTGAATTCTCCATTCTGACTCAGACTAACATTAAACAATTAATAGAATAACTTGTTTAACCATTACTACAAGTTTTATCTTCATAAATTGTGAATACTTTTTGTGATATTTTTTTTCTAAAATTTTGCAATGTTTTATAAAAATGTCGCCAATTTGTAACATTTTTTACGACATTTTATTAATAAAACGTCAAAAATAGAAACTGTCATATTTTGTTGGAATAAAACGTTGATGATCAATTGTACGGTATTGGCAATATATAAATTGCTATTTAGTATTATTCACACACCGACTTATTATTGTTGTTACAATTTTCTAATTAATTTGTATTATGGTCGCATGATTCAACCCTAATTGGATTGGGAAAAGAAAATCGTCTAATCGGCAGTGTCTGGTATTGCAATGGCAGGGCATGGAGGTCTCAACATCCTCCCCCAAAAGAGCTAGAATGTATACAATTACGAGAACAGAGAGAGAGTCCGTCCCGACGAGGAAGCCGCCGCCAGAGAGGAGCAATTGAAGCATGAGCAAGCCAGAAAACGCGATGCCGAGTATCGCCTTCAACAACTCAGGACCGCCCGCGGTCTCGCTCCCCTCAATAAACCCACTGAGCCGGAGACGGAGCGTGACGATTCAGAGCCCAAGACAAACCACATCAATCTTTTTGAAGGGATTAAGATTTTCGTCCCAATTAAGGAACCGGAGAATGAGAAAGATAGGTCTCAGAAGAAGAAGAAAGAGGAGGTTAGGGTTGTCACTGCTGAGGATGAGAAGTATAGGTTGGGGAATGGTGTTGCTGGAAAAGGAGTTAAAGTGCCATGGTATCTTGAGAAGCGTAGTAGAAGTAGTAGTGATGGTGTTGATGAAGATGAGGGGTTGTTGAAGGAGGAGAAGGGGAAGAAGGGTGGCGTCAAAAAGACAATGGAGGAGTTGAGAGAAGAGAGGTTGAAGAGGGAAAAGCGTGAGAAGGAAAGGGAGCGATAATTGCTGCTAGGGAAGCGGCGGAGAGGTGGAGCTGATCGTAGGGATGGAGGGTATTATAGAAGGTGAGATTGGTGGAAGTCGTACTCATTCATATTGCTGTGTATTGCGTTACAATTGATGTTTCTTTAACAATGAATTTGGTTTCTCTTGGTAATTTTAAGAGAAGGTAGAAATGATTTGTACGGTATCGGCAATCCTTTTGGTAATTTTAGTGGCTTTAGTATGATGCCCAGCTTATTTGGAGGCAAGGAACCATTCGACGACCTTTTCATTTCTCGCCCTTTTGGACTAGAATCGAGTAAGTTTCAACCTCAGAGTTCTGCAAATTGTGGTGAATCATGTGATGGTCGGGGGAAGGCA
>JANTPM010000003.1:3291952-3303954 GCA_025434745.1 Erythroxylum divaricatum | reverse complement strand
GGACTTAGAATTGTGGATTCGATTTCTAAGCCATTAAGAATGTACTGTGACAATTCAGCTGCAGTTTTCTTGACCAAGAACAACAAGAGTGGTATTCGAAGTAAACACATCGACATTAAGTATTTGGCCATTAGGGAAAGTATCAACGAGAATAAAGCGATCATTCAATACATTCGCACTGAATTAATGATTGCCGATCCTTTCACAAAAGGCATGCCACCAAAAAGCTTTAAGGATCATATTACTAGAATGGGACTTGGTTCCATTATGTGAATTATGTATGTACTGTCACGAAACTCTTATTAATTAGTTGTTTTTTTTCTCATTCTAGTGTACACATTTTATTTTTGAGAATTACAACTATTTTGGACCTAGAATAAACATACATGTTTATTCATTTAGTTACAGTGGCAAAAGAAATAGGGATGCATCGTGACACATGGAAGATAATGCTCACATTTAAAGGACTTATCGCCATGATTTGTGCATTTAGTTTCTTTAATTAAGTGGAGGTTTTTTGACTTTTATATTACATCTCCGACCCAAGTGGGAGACTGTTATCTATTAGTTTCATTTCTATGGGTCGCGTCTGTTTCTTTGAAAAGTCATGCCCTGTCACTTGAACCATCATGTCCTTCGGTTGTTTTGATGGAAGACAACAAGGCATATATAAAGATTGGGTCTCTAGGCTTTACAATGATTCTGCATACACCATCATTTGCATTTGTTAAAAGCTTAGAAGAACCCTCTTACATTTATTCGAGATCTCTCAACATCAATGACAGGAGGTACTTAATAATATTCCACATTTCATTTTTATAATAGACATGTATATAGATTATTATCATGTCTAACATAATACTCTCTTGACAGTGAGGGATTCTCCACTAGCATGCTTAATTACCTTCTTGAATGCATTGAATTCAGAAGGTAAAGTCTTTAGAATCACTACAGCTTGATGCTCCTCAGAGATCTTTTCATTTGTAGCTTCTAAGTCTTGCACTAACTTAAAAAAATAGTGTAGATTATCATCTAGAGAGACAGGTGTGTTCCTCTTGTAGTTAGCAATATTATGGAGAAGAGTCATCTTGTTAGGAAGACATCTCTTTGCATAAATTTCATCAAGTTTAAGCCATAGTTTACGTGTAGTGTTACAATTCTGCACCTTTCTTATCACAGTTGATGATAAGTGAAGCATTAACTTGCAGTGTAAGTCTTTGCATCTTGAGTCTTTTTATCGGATCAGTTTCAACATCATACTGATCATCGATAGCCCCATAACAATCATAAGACTCAAGAAGGGCTTGCATCTGAAGTTTTCAGATGGTGAAGTCTTCCTTACCAGTGAAGACTTCCATTTCTTTTCCTACCATCTTGAGTGTAGTTTAAAGAAATAAAGGAAGATATTTACTTACTGAAATTCTTGATGATCTTTGAAGCTTTAAGTAGCCAAGAAATGACCCAGGAGGTTTTGGAAAGCTCTGATACAACTTCTGTTAGGATAATTGTGTTTGAACTGCTGCTTTTCACAATAAAGAATGATAAAGACTGTTAGTTTTGTAGATATGTAAATTGCAGATACCACTTCGATAGCTTTAATGCTATCTACATCCAAGGATCCCACACTTGTCGTTTCAACTAGTATGTAGAACCGAGCAAGGTTACAAGAGTATGAATGTTTTTAAAACACTTGTAAAGAGTATAACACTCTCCTTAGTACTCACAGATCAATACTCTAGCAACTGTCAAGCCTTTCTCACTAATTCTTATACTCTCAAATGCTAGAATACAATGTAATGAGAATAATGAAGTCTTGTGTGTTTTGTCTCCTTCTGATGCTTGTGATCTGTTCCTTTTTATAATATAGTAGCTTTCGGATGAGCTTGCAGAATTAAATAAGTGTCATGTGCCTCCCATATGATTTACTAATCCTTTTGCTTTTGCTCTGTGTATTGTGTTGATGTAGCTGCCTTTCATTAGCTTTTGTTGTATAACTATGTTTTGAATAATACGCTTCTGAATTAGTCTTCCATGTGATTCTCACAAGCATGTGTCTTAAGATTAGTCGTTTTGTCTCTGTTTGATTAGAACATCCGAGAACTTATCTCTCCTTTCCTCTTCGACATCTTCAGACATTGTTCTTCTCTCTTTCGATTCTTCATGAATCTTCTGTGTTTGTTGTTTCTGATTATAGATTTGTGGAATAATTGTTATTACCATCATATAAGGTCTAAGTGGAAGTACTTTTATCGGAAAAATGTAAGCGTGCATTTGACACATGCGTCAACATGGATTAATTAAGGATTTAATTGACACTTAAAGAGTCGCAAATGTTTTAGAAGTAAAATTAACGGACAAATGATATTAAAATTGTAGTAAAGTGCCAACCAAAACCTCCAATATTTATTCATTATATATAATTTTAAGATCTTTATTTATACATATGCAAAATGAACAATGAACAAATTTAATTTCCCATCATTTTACACACAAATTTAATACACAACGGAATAAATACAAACATTTATTGTTCTAGTTAATTAATTGGCGAGGTTGTGATCTGGTAAGGGATGAAGTATCACGGCTACTTCTTGTTAGCCTGTGGTGAATTTGTTTCCCGGAGTTTCCTTTCTCGAGAAAGTAACATGGCAAACCTGTAAAAAGGAAAAATAAGTTGCAAGCTTAATATGTATTCCTAGATTGAAAGTTTATTGGTATTCAACTATATAAATAGTAATAAGTTTCGCTAGTTGAGGTTTTACTTCTTAAGAGCCTGTGCGTTCGTGCCACATTTTTCGAGTGGCTCAAACAAGCCGGTCTTCAGGTTCACCCTGGAAACCGGTTTCTTCAGATATGTTCACCGATACCAATAAACTTTTCTAATTGCTCCTTTGTGGCAATGTCAACAGAAGAATCTCTTCCAGATAATGTTGTTGAAAATAAACTTGACAATATATAAGAGCTGCTGCAGATGACGTTGATTGCGACTGGAATTTGAAGGGGCTATTCTTATCCAAATTTTGCGTGTCATATATCAAATTAAAGCTCTGTCTGTCTAGTTTCCAACAGTTCAAGTCTCGAGTTAATCCAATCATTATTGAAGAAATTATGGTCAATTTACTACAGACTGTTCAGATGCACTGTATTGAATTTGTCCCTTGAGTGTCTAAACGTCTTAGGCTCTAGAATTTTCTTTTGAGTAGTATATAAAGTCTTGTACTCGTGCTATGCAACATCAAGTTGTCAATAAGAAATCTATCATACTTTCCTCTTCTTTGTGTGTCTTGGGCTCACCCTATCTTCCAACAAAGTGGTATCAGAGCCTAGTTCAAGAGAATGTCTTCCAAATCAAATACTCAGTCCTTCCAATACCCACAACTCACCAAGTTCAATTATGAGAAATGGTCCAGTCGAATGAAGGCTATTCTTGGTGCTCAAGGAGTTTGGGAGGCTGTTGAGAAAGGCTATGTAGAGCCTGGAGATGAGGAGGTTTTGACTCAAGCACAAAAGGATGCTTTTGAGAAGGAAAGGAAGAAAGATCAATATGCTCTTACCATTATCCATCAAGGCTTAGATGATGACATGTTTGAGAAAGTGGCCAATGTAACAAACTCCAAGGAAGCTTGGGATATTCTTCAAAATTCCACCATAGGAGTTGACAAAGTGAAGAAAGTACGTCTTCAAACTCTAAGGGCTGAGTTTGAAACTCTCTTGATGAAAGAAAGTGAATCCATTTCAGATTACTTTACAAGGGTGTTGGCGGTAGTGAATCAAATGAAGAGACTTGGAGAAAAAATGGAAGATGTTCGTGTTGTTGAGAAAATCCTTCGTTCTCTCATTGCAAAGTTTAGCCATGTGGTGGTAGCAATTGAAGAGTCAAAAGATTTGGAAGCTATGTCCATTGATGAATTGAATGGATCCTTACGGGCACATGAGGAAAGAATGAATCGAGGCAAGCAAGAACAAATAGAGCATGTCTTGCAAGCAAAACTTTCATTCAATGCCAAAGGAGAATCCAATGAAAGAGGCCGAGGACGTGGAAGAGGTCGAGGCCATGGACGTGGACGTGGACGTGGACGTGGTCGTGGAAGAGGAAGAGGTGAGCAAAATTCCTTTCAAGAAGGAAGAAGCCAAAACTATTCTAGAGGTCGTGGAAGAGGAAAAGGCCGAGGCAATCAAGAGGTAAAGAATGACAAAAGCCAAGTTGAATGTTATTCTTGTGGACAATATGGACACTATTCATGGGAGTGCCAAGCCAAGAATGTAGACGAAGAAACAAAGCTCGTTATGCACAAAGAAGATGTGGAGGAGCCCGCATTATTCCTTTCACTTAAGGAGGAAAGCAATGGCAAGACGAGCACATGGTACTTAGACAATGGGGCAAGCAACCACATGACGGGGGATAGATGCAAATTTGTGGAGCTTGACACTAATGTGACGGGCCATGTTCGCTTTGGTGATGAATCAAAGGTAGAGATAAAAGGTAAAGGCACAATCCTATTTGAATTAAAGAATGGTGGTCACAAAATGCTTCCTAATGTTTATTACATTCCTAAAATGAAAAATAATATTTTGAGTATTGGGCAACTTCTGGAGAACGGTTGTAAAATAAACATGGAAGATTGCTTTCTTTGGCTTAGAGATAAAGAAGGGAACCTCATTGCCAAGGTTGCAATGACTAGAAATCGCATGTTCTTATTGGATATGAAGACCGTTGGAGCCATGTGTTTGAAAGCTTGTGTTCAAGACTCATCTTGGATTTGGCACATGAGATACGGGCACTTACACTTTGGAGGCCTTAACGACTTGGGAGCAAAGAACATGGTAAAAGGTATTCCCACAATTAATCACCCTGATCAATTGTGTGAAGCTTGCTTACTTGGGAAACATTCAAGAAAGAGCTTTCCTAAGCAATCTTATTCAAGAGCCATCAAGCCACTTCAGCTTATTCATGCAGATGTTTGTGGTCCGATCAAGCCATCATCTCTCGGTAAAAGTTCTTACTTTTTACTTTTCATTGATGATTATTCAAGAAAAACATGGGTTTATTTTTTGAAGCAAAAAAGTGAGGCTTTTGAAGCATTCAAAAAGTTTAAAGCTCTTGTTGAAAAAGAAAGTGGCTATGAGATCAAATCTCTCAGAACTGACAGAGGTGGAGAGTTCACTTCCAACGAATTCAAGAACTTTTGTGAGACGCATGGAATTCGACGTCTCTTGACCGTTCCTCGGTCACCACAACAAAATGGAGTTGCTGAAAGGAAGAATCGAACGATTCTTAATATGGCAAGAGCTATGTTGAAAAGCAAGTCAATGCCTAAAGAGTTCTGGGCCGAAGCTGTTGCATGTGCAGTTTATCTCTCCAACCGCTCCCCTACCAAAAGTTTGAAGAACGTGACACCCCAAGAAGCATGGAGTGGATGGAAGCCAAATGTGTCACACTTGTGAGTTTTTGGTTCTATTGCCTATGTTCAGGTTCCGGAGCAAGAAAGATCAAAGCTTGACGATAGGAGCAAAAAGTTTGTCTTTATTGGCTATGATGAGAACTCAAAAGGCTACAAGTGCTTCAATCCAAGCAACAAAAAGCTTATGATTAGTAGAGATGTTGACTTTAAAGAAGATGTAACCTGGGATTGGAATACACAAGATGAAATCAGTTATGATTTCCTTCCCTACTTTGATGAAGAAGAAACTCCAATACAAGGAATTGAAGGAGAAGTTGTACCTCCGACAACACCAACTATAAGCTCTATAGCATCATCGTCATCTTCTCCATCATCTAGCTCAATTGAAGGCCCTCGAAAGTACCGAAGTCTCACAGAACTCTATGAAGAAACTGAAAGGTTAGAAGATGAGAATTTATTTTGTTTATTCTCTAATGATGAACCTTTGAGTTATACAGAAGCTGTGAAGGACAAAAGATGGATTCGAGCCATGGAAGAAGAAATTCATGCCATTGAGAAGAATAACACTTGGCAACTTGTACCACTTCCAAACGGCCACCAAGCAATTGGAGTCAAATGGGTGTATAAAGTCAAGAAGAACTCAAAGGGTGAAGTTGAAAGATATAAGGCAAGGCTCGTTGCAAAAGGGTACAAGCAAAAAGAAGGCATCGACTATGAAGAAGTTTTTGCCCCTGTAGCCAGATTGGAGACGATTCGACTACTATTATCACTCGCAGCACAAAATCGATGGAAGATCCATCAACTAGATGTGAAGTCAGCCTTTTTGAATGGTCATCTTGAAGAAGAGGTTTATATTGAACAACCTCTAGGCTTTGTCATTGAAGGCCATGAAGACAAAGTGCTCAAATTGAAGAAGGCTCTATATGGATTAAAACAAGCTCCACGAGCTTGGAATCACCGTCTGGATAAGTATTTGCAAGAGAATGGTTTCACTAGATGCCCTCATGAATATGCACTCTATGTGAAAACGTATAATGCAGACTTGTTGTTTGTTTGTGTTTATGTGGATGACCTTATATTCACAGGAAACAATCAATTGATGTTTGAAGATTTCAAGAAGGCTATGGCAAAAGAATTTGAGATGAGTGACATGGGTCTTATGTCCTATTATCTGGGAATTCAAGTGAAGCAGATGGAGGATGGGATCTTCATTTCACAAGAAGCTTATACCAGGGAAGTGTTGAAGAAGTTTAACATGCAAGATTGCAACCCCGTGAGCACGCCCATGGAGTGTGGAGTTAAACTTTCAAAAGAGGAGAAAGGGCTCCAAAAGGTTGATCCAACATTGTTCAGAAGTCTTGTGGGAAGTTTAAGGTACTTAACTTGTACCAGACCTGACATCTTATTTTCAGTTGGAGTTGTTAGTCGATTTATGGAAAATCCATCTGAAACACACATGAAGGCGGCCAAGAGAATTCTCCGTTATCTTAAAGGTACGCTTGATTATGGAATTTTTTATTCAGCTTCAAATGATTTGAAGTTAATGGGCTATTGCGATAGCGATTATGCTGGAGATGTTGATGATAGGAAGAGTACTACTGGGTTTATTTTCTTTTTGGGAAATAATGCAATTTCTTGGTGTTCTAAAAAACAATCCATAGTCACTCTTTCAACTTGTGAAGCTGAGTATGTAGCCGCCACCGCTTGTGCATGCCATGCAATTTGGTTGAAGATATTGTTGAAAGAACTTCATTTTGAACAAAGAGAAGCCACCAAGATCATGGTGGATAACAAGTCAGCCATTGCTCTAGCAAAGAACCCAGTGTTTCATGATCGAAGCAAGCATATAGCGACAAAGTACCATTACATTCGACAATGCATTGAGAATATGCAAGTGGAGATGGAATATGTGAAATCTCTTGATCAAGTGGCTGATATTCTCACAAAACTTCTCAGGTATGAGACTTTCCAGAGACTAAGAATGATGATTGGAGTTAGGAAGATGTCAAGTTTAAGGGGGAGTGTTGAAAATAAACTTGACAAAATATAAGAGCTGCTACAGATGACGTTGATTGCGACTGGAATTTGAAGGGGCTATTCTTATCCAAATTTTGCGTATCATATATCAAATTAAAGCTCTGTCTGTCTAGTTTCCAACGGTTCAAGTCTTGAGTTAATCCAATCATTATTGAAGAAGTTATGGTCAATTTACTACAGACTGTTCAGATGCACTGTATTGAAATTTGTCCCTTGAGTGTCTAAACGTCTTAGGCTCTAGAATTTTCTTTTGAGTAGTATATAAAGCCTTGTACTCGTGCTATGATATATCAAGTTGTCAATAAGAAATCTATCATACTTTCCTCTTCTTTGTGTGTCTTGGGCTCACCCTATCTTCCATCAGTAGCACTATCCACTAATCTCCAAAAAGAGTTAGAGATACACTCAACTTTTGAATGTAAGCTTCCCTATGTTTCACATTAAATTGAATGTCTAGGAGACTATAAGAAGTGCAAATGGCTCTAGCATGAGCTTTATTATTCCATTCTCCCCATAACTGGTAGAACATGAAGCTAGTCTCACAACTTCAGAAGCTGCTGGTCGTTTCTGCAGGTGTTGCTTTATGCACAAGAGCTCATTTGACCTTCGTGAAAATTCCACATATGCGTGGTAGCTAGCTGCACACCTTGATAGAGTATGAAAAATCAAAAGATATGTGGTCTTGTGATTCCACAACACCAGCAGAAGCACAATGATTATACACCCATTCCACGCTTTACGAGTCAATTCCTTGTGAATAACTGTTTAAGAATGGCAAATCAAGCAACAAAACTATGCTTTAGAGTGAACCCATGTCCCACAGAATTTTCCACCAATCCACTTCTAAATTTCTGATTCCAAGTGCATCTATGTGATTTTGATGGAAACTATCCCATTTGGAGCTGGTAACCAAGCTATCTTATCTAACTGACTTCCCTTTTCTACTTTCTTGTGTGCTTCTTTTCTTTTTCTTCTTTTCATTTTTTTTTGCGTCTAGTGACTTTGCCATGATGCATGTTCTTCTAAATGGTTAGTTAGATGGCATGTGCTGATATTATATACTTGAACTCTGCATACCGGTGGTTAATCTTCAGTTTGTGTTTCATCACATGATCTATGATAATGGTATCATGATACTACATTATCTATTTCCAATAGTTATCTGGTTTATAGTTGGCTTCAGCTAGCTGTCTGTCATATGCTGTTTAAGGGGTGTGGGAAGGGGACAGTAGTAATCCATAAAGATGTGGTATAGAATAAACAGAAAGAATTGCCTGAAATTGTCAAAAATTTGTCATTGGGCATTTTATTACTAAGGGTGGATCAAGTTATCAACTGCAAAGCTTTGAAATGCCTATTGGAATAGATTCCATCTAGTATCTGTAATCAAATTGAATGAAGTGATATGAGAGAAGTATTCTAGCAGACTGCATGTTATATGGTTGATCTGTAATGATGTTGTACGTCACTTCAAAATGATACATTATCAGGCTGCATTTTGTAAATTAACAGCGTGCATGTTATATTAGGGTGCATTTTACAAATTAACAATGTGCATGTTATATTAGGATGCATTTTGTAGAACTTTTCATGGGATATTTGATACACTGAGAAACATTCAACTTTTTTTGACAAATTTTGACAACAGTAACAGCCAACTTCTAATTTATAATCTTGGCACCACAATCTTTGAGGTCATCACATGCAGTTTCATTATTTTCCCACATCTTCTATTTGTTGCATGTTTCTTGAACCATGATGAGCTATATATTAGAGCTTACGGATCTGTCCAGTATTGTATTTAAAGCTTTTGTTCTGCCTCTCGTTGATCTCCAGGTACCTTTTATCCTCCCAAATTAGATGATCTTCATCAGTTTTAGGGGTGAAATCCGATATGGTTTTGTCAGCCATGTTTGTGATGCATTCCGTAAGGAAAAAATTCCTTTTATCATTGACGAGGAATTCCGGAGGGGCAGATATATTAAGAAAGAGATTGAGAAAGAAATTGAAAAAGCAGAGGTTTTGATTCCTATAATCTCAAGGAACTACGCAACTTCAATATGGTGTTTGGATGAACTTGTCATGATAGTCAAATACCATGAAACAAAATGCATTCTCCCAATTCTCTACCATGTGAATCTGGAGGATGTTATTTCACAAAAAGGATGCTTTGAAAAGGCATTTGATGACCTTGGGAAAACCCACACCGAGAAGGAAGTAAACATATGGAGGATTGCTTTCACAAAAATAGCACAATTCACTCCACTTCTCGTGCGAATTGATAGGTAACATCTTGATTTCCTATTTCGGTAGCATGATCCCTTTTGTTAGCAAGCTCTCTGAATTGTGAGCAGTAAAATGAACTGATTTTCAGCTAAAAAACATGAGATGTAATATGGAGGTATGAGATTAAGATAATTTATTTAGATTTGTTCCCTTTTGATAAATATCTATTATTGCATGTCTCTTGATATGGGCAGGCATGAATCTGAAGCTGTTCAAAATTTTACTAGAGTTGTGTGCAAGATGCTGAATCGTGTCTGCTCCCTTGATACGAAGGGACCTCATGGTAAGATATCACAAATGAAATTCATTAACCATCTGATAGGCATTAAATTTCCCGTGCTTGTAACCCAAAATCTTTGGATTAGGAGTTTCACTTTGCCTTTGGTTTCTACTGCAGGATGGATATTTTAGTGTATGTCTTGAAGGAGAATTATTCTCCAGTTGAATTTGACTTCTAAGCTCTTACTCGACTAACATTAAACAATTAATAGAACAACTTGTTTAACTGCTTTTTCCTTTTAATTGATTCGATTTGCTTGGAGAGAAACCTGACACTGACATGAAAGATGACGGAGGAGAAAAGGGGGAAAGGATCAAGGATAGACTTGGTTGATTGTGTTTGGGAAGGATGATAGATTGAGTGATGAGTGATAACATTTATAAGAAGGATATCATTGGAGAAATTTTGAGATTTGAGCAATATTTTCTGATGCAGAATGTATACGTTGTATACTCTATGAGCTCCCTTTTCCATAGAATTTTAATTGGGATATTGTTTGCAAACTTTTATCTGGCATTTCATGATATATTTTGGAGATTTTAGCCTGATTATCTGTTCTTGACTGCCTATGAATTGAAGCCAGGTGTGATGACTAAAAGCCTTTTTCTTGAATGAGAATCAGATGACTACATCAGTTCACTTAATTTCTTTTATAATCTACTTTCTTTTCTCTCTTTTTTCTCCTTTCTTATCTCATCTTCCTCTATTTCCCTCTCCCCTCAGTATTGGGTATCCTTTTTTGCCTATACTAGAAGTGCCATTGCTTTTTCCTATTTTCTTTCATCTATCTCTTCATTTTGTTAAACCTCAAAACCAAGAGGTATTGTCTTCTCTAAATAACTGGGACACGATAAACAGTTCATGTTGTCTTACCTTGTGTGTAGAAGGTTTGTGCCCTTGAAATTGTACACATATTTGGGATAAGGATATACTGCACAAAAGATTAACTCTGCATCATCTTAACTAGGAATTTGCTACAGATCAACTAAATAAAAAATTTGTGAAAACTGTTGTTTATTATATTGTGAAACATTGAGGTAATGAGAGGTTTAATTTTGGTTTATTTATAAAACTTTGAATCGTTTGAATTCAGGAATTCCTAATTCTTGTGATCAGCTGTACAATTTTTTTTTCAATTAGGCTCATAATGGCCGAAGAATCTTTTTTTGAAACTTCCTTACCTTGATGATGTGGTATTTAGCTTCCTATTTATATGTGTGTGTGTGCCCGAGCGGGGGGGAGAGAGAGAGAGATGAATTTCCAATTCTTTCAGCCATAAAATTGTATTGAGCTAGTTCATTTCGTGGCATATAGGAGTCTTCATGTCGTGAGGAGCATATTTGATGAACTTAGTTGCTCATTTTAATTCTAGTTGCAGGCTTCGATAATAGATTTAGCTAAAATAAAGGCAACTTGATTGCAATATATTTCCAAGAAGATTTTTTCTCCACCTTCCTTGAGGGGTTTCATATACAGTTTAGAGATAATCCACAATTTGCTACAATGATGTGATTAGACATTTTTCGACTGTCTTGGATCGAAGTAAGGGGTAGAACCTACCAATTTCCTAGATCTTATAGTCCTTCTAGAGATTTATCTTATTTCCTTCCCCATTGTGAAACTGAAACCAATTAGGAATATCAACATTTAAACCTTATTGCACAAAGAAATCTAAGAGAAAACGGTAACATTAGTGTTGGTTCCCAGGCCGTTTATGTTAACAATGCTATGAATACTGAATGGCCCATTTGGAAACCTGGAATATTTCATGGACCTAAAAGATTCTTAAAGCATTTTGCCACTCACATTAATGCTTGTTTTCTTTTTCTTTTCTTCCTCGAGAATTGCAGTTGTTTCGTCATTTCTTTAAGTTGCCCCATTTTTTCTTTCATCTTGTAGATGCTACCATGAATATCCGCGCAGCACCTTATCAGATTTCTTCTCAGCATGGAATTGGTATTCCTTTTGGCAATGAGTATCCAAAAGGTACGCATATA
>JANTPM010000003.1:3230830-3245108 GCA_025434745.1 Erythroxylum divaricatum | reverse complement strand
CTTAAAATTTTGAATCATTATAATGATAAAAAATTTGGTAATATATTATATTTATCATAAAATTGAATTTCTTAATAATTATTTGTATTTTTTGTAAATTACACTCTAGGTAGTAACTATCTTTGTTTTTGTTGACACCACCGTGATTATGGTAGCTTTTGTACCTTGACACACGGTCTGAGCAAGGATAGGGTGGGCACCTGCTCAGGATTTATCATTATAAATGATAAAATAAAAAGAATTTATATTTTATTTATTTTTATTCTATATGAGGGCTTAAAATAAACAAAAATAGATTTTTTTATTTTACTCAGGGCAATTAAAATATTAATTAAAAACGACCTGCCTTGACATTATATGTTATTAGATTAATTGTTAGGTTAAAATCACTTCAAAACTTGCATAGCTATTTCATCATTTACGTTTGATTTTAGTGTCCTAACTAATAGAAAATTTGGGATTTAATGCGTTAATTAAACCAGCCTCATGTACAAGTGTAATTCCTTCACGCTTTCTTTCTCAACTAGTCTTATTAGCTACATATGATAATGACAATAGTATCCTACAATCCAAATACCAAATATTAGGCATGAATGGTGGGATTGTCAATTCCTTTTCTTCCTCCAAAATGATTGCTTAGAAACTAACATTGTTAACGATTAATAATTAATATAATCACGAATATATAATAATACCGAGAATGTCATTAACCTCAAAATTTGCACAATTTTGTGTCTTGTATTAATAATATTAATAAATTAAACATTATTACGTTAATCTCATTAAATTTAACTCAAAACCCGTCAAAGACGGCAATCAAAAGCATCATTAAAGCGATAAATTAGAGTGAAAGAGTTGTAATCTTTTGTATTGCTTGGTCAAAATGAACCTACTTCAGTGTCTTGTAGAAATAGTATATATGATCTCAACTTACACGAACGGTATGCTAATGTGCATACATGAAAAAAACTATATCCTCACATGATTAGAATACTGTCTTGATGAGGTTTGAAAACTGGGGCAGTATAATCATGGGGAAATTGGCATTATCTAAGTGAATCACAAGGCAAAAACTATGCTAATCCAAATTACCTACCATATAGATTAGTGCATATTTGACTTTCTAAAAGTGGTCGCAAGTTCATCCCCTTCCTCCCACCCTACTTCTCACTCAACAACATCATTCCTTTTTGCACATCATTGTTATTTACTAGTGCTAAATTACTCATAAAACAATATGTATTTAATGTTCATCACTAAGAATACGTTGTAGCTTACGTTTTACTATTACATGTGTTTATACTATTCAAGGAGTTCAGCTTAATTGTTCATCAAGTAAGAATATTCCTTACGTAAGTTCACAGATTGAAAGCGATTGTGAGTAATTCCATCTCTAAAGTCGTGCAGTTGATCATTTGAAAGATTTGATATGAAGTTAGTAAATCTTAAACAGAACCGAAAAAGAAAGGATCATATGGAGTTAATTCATGTATTAAGTTGTTTGTTTTCATGAGAATTTAATTATAAACACAATAAGAGAAATAATATAGAGAAGATTAATTATCACTTTTGAAAATTATCATTTTTACTTAAGGCCTAATATATCATTTGATTTCAGTTAAAAATTGAACCAGTTTTGGAGTGAAAACCTTAAACCAACCAATTTTTCGGTTTGATTTAGTTTAATAATTTTTGTTGTTAAAAAACATTCATTTTATTAATCAATCAATAAATTTTAGTAAACTGATTAAATTTTCAATTTTTCAATAATTAAGGATAATTTTTTTCAATCAATTATTAAAATTTTCAATTTTTTTCAATCTTTCACCTGTTTTATGATGGCATAATACTGATTGAATCTTTTAAAAACCTCTTGTTTCATTGGTTTAACTTCTTATTCGATTTTTATGATAAATTTGCTAAATAATTTATTTAGAATATATTTCAAATAACTGATAAATTATTAGCATGCATATTAATAATTTATTAGATGTATCATAAAAGAATAAGCGTTGAGAGTTTCTTTATTATTATAAAGAAAATGCAGAAATTTATATGAACGACGTCGTGTATTACTTCTTTTATCGGATTCCTTATATCGCATTCAATCTTTTAGTTCTACTTTGCGTTAGGCAATGTGTGAACGATCATTGCTTTTTTCTTCAAAGGTGTCTGCAAAATCGATTACAAAACGTGATCTATATCAAACTGTACTTGAATGGAAGGTCAAACAATTTGGGTTGTCAAGTGTGAGCCCACAGTTTCTGAATCAAACTTTGTAGAATTCCCAAAAGATCACTCCTGAACACCGAAAGAGACGAATGAAACGACGAAACAAAGATATAAATTCAACTAAAGGAAGAAAGAAACCAAGTTCATATGGCACCACCCTGTAGTACTTGCCACGTTACAGAGTCTTACATATCTAAAAATCTGAGAAGTTGCCATGAAATGCAAGTAACACTATAAATATATAAAGATTTATATATTCACATCGGTCAATGACGGGTTCTATAGGACAAAAGTCAGTGCCTAACTTTCTTCTTTATGTCCCTCTCAAAGCAGGAAAAAAGAGGCTGTATTAAACTCTCTGCGTTTTCATTGGGGGAACGATGGGGGTCTAGAAGAAGGAAGATGAAGATGATGATGAGCAGGAGGCAACTGCTGTGGAGGAACGCCCTCCATTAAAAATCCATCGGAGATGGCTAACTCCATGCTTGTTGATGTAGACCTAGGAACATTTCCCTGTCTTTGAAGAAAGAAATCATGAGCAGAAGCGGCGTTATTATTGTTGTTGTTGCTACTGTTGTTTCCTAAAGAAAACATGTAAGATTGTGGCTGGTTATGAGGTTGGTAGTGCTGCTGTTGTTGTTGTTGGTGATGTTGAAACTGCAAGTGATAGCCTGCAACAGATGCTGGAACCATGACAGGGTTAACATTATTAGCTTGACCTTGACGTAAACCGAGACCGAAACTAAAACTCGGACCATTTAGCTGAGTCCCAGGTGCGTACGGTGCACTAGGACCACCCGTGAACTGTTGCACCATAGCTCTGAAGTTGGTGGTGTCTGTATTCAGCAATGTTGTTGGGGTTCTCCTGGATGCTCTTGACCGTCTACGTATAGGCTTCGAGACTCGTCCTTCAGGACTCAGGTGACCGCCGCTTGAGCTGGGGTTGCTCGGCAGGATTGGAGTGGACGTGGCGGTGGCAGTGGTCGTGACGACGGTGGCATCAGAGACGCGTTCGTTGCCGAACACGGTCCGTCCAGGAGGCACTTGTTGGTTGGAAAGGTTGCTTTGCTGGTGGTGGTAGAATTGGCCCCAATGATCACCAGGACTAGACATGGTTTTACTCATGGCCTGAAAGATATCACAAACAAAACACTCGCTAAACCACAAACACAGTCATGTGCACTTAAATTTGTAACAAAAGAGAGTGAGTTTCAGAAGAGGAGGGGGGAAAGATATAGAGCATAGGGCAATGTTATTTATGGTGGCTTCAAATGGTCAAACCAAAACGTGAGCCTTTGATCTATCTTGAGGAGGAGCACGTGATAAGGCACGTGGAGATTGGAGTAGGGCTTTCGGTTCTGAAAGTCTATATTGAACAGTGTTGGTATATGGCTGCATGCTTCCAGGAAGCAGCTCAAAGATAGGGTTTGATCATACATGCCGAGACCACGTTCATGGTGGCCACGTCAGGCTTTGTACCTATGTGGTATTCGGTGACAAATCAAAATTAGGGTTTGTGGTAGGCGCAGATGAGTTGGTAAAAGGCTCTCCTAATTTAAGTGAGGTTACGGTTTCGAATCGTTCTTATGTATGCAGTCGTTTAAAATTTAAGGTCAGAATTTTACTTTTCGCAAAAAACCTGTCCAATTAGAGCAAAAATTAGTCTAAATGTGGATGATTTAAAGGCGTCTTCTCATAATTAAGACCCTCTTAAAACGTCTCATTGGCAACGAAAAAATATAACACTTGAGGTGACCTTAGGTTGTCTTGTCAAACTTGCTATAGGATTGTTTCTGCTGTCAATTTCATCATCTGAATTCTATTAAAAATAGAAAAGCAAATAATTTTTTTATTTAAATTGAAATTACAATTTATAATTATAATCTAAGTTGTTATTATAATTTACGGTAATTATATATGTATTTTATATAATTCTATCTGCACTATTTATTAAAATTGTAATATAATTTGTAATTTGATATTTAAAATTTTATATAATATTATTTTTATAGTGTTAATTACTGTCCATGGAGGCTCAAATGCTTACTGTCAAAGGAAACGACCATGCAACTTCGTCCAATTTAATAAGTCATGACGGCATACTCGGTGGTCCATTCATGAGTTGTAACATTTCACATCTAAAGGAATTCTAAATTTATATCTAAGTTTAATGTGTTTGATATATGTATAGTAATTTTTTTGGTTATATGGCGTTGCATTTACGCTACATGTTAAATGATCAAGATGTGAAAATATATTGATAGTTCATTTACGAATTCACTAGAAAAATGAGTTAGATATATATATATACGTAACAAAAACTGAATTATCAACATTACTTAAGATAAGGATTGATCATATCAGGTGATAATCCTTTCTTCTTTTTCTTGATTTTATCTTCAATAGTCTCACATATAATTCAGAATTTATTTCTTTATCGGTTTATATTATTGTCATGTCTCATTTGTTGTTTACTTCATTGGAATTTTCGGGTATGCAAATTTTTTTCTTTGTATACGTTTACCTGTTATGTTGTTTTTCAACATCCCAAAATAGGGTTGGATCGGGTCGGATTGGACTCGAGCCCAACCTTAAGTCGGGTTTGAAAATTTGTTTAGACTTGGGTTTGTCTCGAAGTTTGATTAGACCAAGTTAAGTTTGATTAAATACATTTTTAATTTTAAAAATTAAAATAATATATTTTATTTAAATATTGTCATTTTAGTTAAAAGTTTCAAATATCGTATCAAGTAGCTTAAACCCAAACTCGACTCGAAACATAAAATTTTGAAAAAAAATCCAAATCTCGTCTCAAGTCTATTTAATTTGGATTAGACTTATTGATTTCGAGCCAATACCGAATAAATGATATCATTTTAATTAAAATTTTCAAATTTTAGATGGAAAACCTTGAACTTAAACTAAACTCAAAACTTAAAATTTTGGAAAGACTTAGGTCGAACTAGTTCGAACAATTTTTACCGAACCTAATTCAACATTGATAGTAGTGTTCATATCTATATAAATTCATTGCTAAATTGATAAAAGGGAGATCGTTGATCTAAAATTTTAACAAAAATTTAATTAAACTATAAAATTTATAATATTTTAAAAAGAGACACTCTAATGTTTCAATGAAAAATGCGAGAAACTAATATTTAAAAATTATAAGAGGAAAAAAAGAAAGGCTTAATAAGAACTAATTGGAAGTGACCAAGAATGATATGACTCAATTACTCGGATAAAACTTACAAAGAACATGATCCGCAATAGAAAATTTTAATATACTAAGATATAAATAAAGAATCTCTCTTAAATAAGTCATTCATGATCTTTTAGGTTTTTTTATACTGTATCCACTAAATATAATACGTAGCACTTGTATCTTAATTAGTTTTTTTTGATAAACCAGTAACTTTTTTACAAATAGAAAATGTTATAGAGATTTTCTTAAGAAAATCTCTTATCAACCAAAAGATATGAAATAGTGCAAAATATTAATAAACCTAGCTCAAGATAAGCAGAACTACCACCAACACTCCTTCCCTATTTTCTACCATGGCACCTGAAAAATGTAACCCTTCTTCAGAGTAGCCTAAAACCTGTTACAAGCATTCCATTAATACAATATTTCAACAATCATATTAATTTAGTTTCCTACTTAGTTAATTACTTTCTTAAGATAGCTACTTTAAATTATTCTTGTACATGTCTTTTTTTGGTTTTGTGTATGTGTTAAATCATTTTATCTTTTATTATTAATCTTTATCATATTCTATAAGTATGTTATTTTGTATTTTTTTCTTATTTATACATTTTTATTTATATTTTTGTAGTATTTTTATGTTGCTTTATATGTGAGTATATTAGAAACAATTTTTTTATTAGGTAAAGATAAGATTGCAGAGTATTGAACCTCTCTAGATTTCACGTTTCAGCGAGACTTTTAATAAGAATTTCTTGTTTTGTACGTACTATTTAAAAAAATTACAACATTATAAACACTATTTTTATGTAAATCTTAAATTGACAAATTTTAAAATTTCTCTCTAATTCTGTCAAAAAATAATTCGTAATATTTTTAATATTTTTATAAAAATATTAGAATTGAACCCGTTCCTTTTAGTTATTGTTATCTATGATATATATATACATATATATAGTTGTTTTTCATAAAAAATTTGCTATTATAAATCAATAAATCATTATTAAGTCGACAATGACATTATTCTTCACATGAGAATGGATAAATACATCTAAATCAGATTGATTTTGGTCAATTCTCATCAGTCCAATTCCATACAGAAACATTTTTCGGCCATCTATATGAACTATTTCACTCAAACTAAACTAATTGTAAATATTGACGAGTGAAATTAGCATTATAACATTAATGCTATATTTTAATAATTATAACATTATTAAACTATATCTTAATAATGGGTGAAGTTGAACTTTTTTCTTTCCTTTTTTTCCCCAAAAAAATATTTATTTCAAATATTAAAGCTCATAAGTAAAATCCTGTAGTTTTGGTCCTATACATGCATTTTCTTTCGAAACAACCAGGTTTAATTTTGTGAACCAAATTGAACGATACACCTTATAAAATAGAAGAAACTTATCGTTATCTATATGTTGAGAGTTGAATAAAAATTGAATTACGAAAGTTGGAGGACTTAATTAATTATTTTATAATCTCCCTCAAGGTCTCAGCCATTGTTTTTAATGGAAAGCTCATCTCCCTCAAGCTCGCAACTATCATACTTAATGGGCAACGTCTTAATTAATTAATTACTGTTAAGAGGAAAAAAAAGTAATTAAGTCATTGCCTAAAAGCTATATGCATATATTATATTATTAAGATATTCAAGGTTGTTTTTAAGAATTCCCTCCATGAAGATGAATATTAGTTCTCATATTTAATTTTAAAAATAATTGTATTAAATTAATAGAAAAATATATATGAAAGGTTACTGAAAATTTTTAGTATGATAAAAAGACACGTCTATTTATTCGTTGTTCTTCAAATTTGCATATGTTTTCGTGCGTTGACACTTAAACCTAATTTTCACCTGTGTTGAGCTAATTAATGTTAAAGATTAAGAAGGATTACATATAGTTAGAAAAAGGGTTGGAAGATGAAGTCAAATTAATAGACTACAAGAGAATAGGAAAGGGAGTCTTTAATCCCTTTTCACATCAATTTAATTAACTTTCTTAAGGTTTCACTAAGAAATTATTGTGACAGAAAATCAATGAGGACTTTTGCATAAGAACGTGTTATAGAAATAATTGACACATGAAATAACATGTCCACATAGATACGATATATATATATATAGGAATATGATTTATCAGAAAAATTAAAAAATAAATAGTTTAAGAAATTTCCCTTTTACGCAAGGGACTTTACAATTATTAGAATTTTAAAATGGGTAAAGTGTACAGTCCATTAACAAGAATTGGACTTAGGTTAACCATTATCCAAATAACTAGAACTAGAACTAGTTATTAGATAGTTGATTCTTACCATTTATATACTTTTTAATATTTTCATATTTAGTCAATATAAGATACTATGATACTTTTCCTTAAGTGCAATTGGGGCTAAACATCCGTTAGGATTAGACATCCAGACGAACAATCAGGAAATTAATGATCTGGATCAAACCTATTCTGATACCATATTAGAAATTTAATATGAGTAGAGTGTATAGTCCACTAATAAGAATTGAGCTTGGATTAACCGTTGTTCAAATGATTAAAACCAATTATTTAGATAGTTGACTCTTACCAATATTTATAAACCCTTTAACATTTTTTTTATGTTTAGTCAAAATAAGATACTCTAACATAGTCGATAATGTTTTTGTAAAAATCCATTTTTGAATTATGCCAAAATGATGAATAATGGGAAGAGGATTTCAATATGTATATGTGCATATATATATATATATATGATTCTTTTTTTTCCAGAATTTCTACATGAAAAATAGGTTTCTCTCTCGAGTATGTGTCTCCCAAAAGGGAGGCTTGACTTAGGGTTTCAGTTGTTGGATATTCAGCCATTTTTTAAAATCCATAACACCTCATTCCCATTTCCATGGACCTGTAAAAACTGATGATGTTGAATTTTCAGTTAAATACAAACAAGAAACGCATTAATACATTTCTTCGCAAGACTAATTAGGCTTTTGAATAATGAGCAAGTACCCTTTCTTCAAATAATAATAATAAGAATAATGATACTAATTAAATAATACATGAACATATGATCAAGAGGTATATATGCATGTTTACTTCAAATATTTACTCCAATCACTTAGTCCAAAACATGATTTTTTTTCCAGAACTTCTCTATATGAAAAATAAAATCCCAAAGTTGTTTGAAAAGATAGGAATATTCATCATTTGTTATTTATTGCGTTTCCTACACATAAATGGGTCATGATTTTGTAAAAAGATGCAGTGTAAGAGACTATGAATCAAGACAAAAAGTGAAACCCCGAAAAGGGTTTAAGGTACGTAGGAATCCAAAACCGTGTGCAGAATATCGAAATCCCATTCCGTAAGCAACTGAAAAGCACCCTAAGATTGAAGGATACATAAGTTTCAAGCCATAAATATAATTGATAGCGATAAAAGCAAAAAGAGAAAAAGGAAATAATGCAGCGTTTGACCAGTTTCTCTCTAAAAGTGTATTAATGCATGCTCCAATATATAAAGCGTGGACACGCACCTTTCATCGTCTCTTCCTTTTTTATATATTGGACCAAGATCTTCTGTCTAATATTATTCTGTCTTATTCTGTCTCATAAAATTTCAACCATTTATTTTGTAGGACCCACGTGAGGTCCACGCGGGACATACACAAGACTTACATAAATAAACAACTGAGATTCATTGGACACAATAAAACACCATAATATTAGACAGAAGATCTAGACTCATAGATATAAGGTGGCAAGTCCTGCTTTTGTGTGAGCTAGCATGTGCTTTGACGACAGAAGAAAAGGATAGGATAAGCTACGGTTTGAAGGTTGCTTTGTTGCTGCCAATCTTCTTTTCTTTCTTTTTCTGGGATTCTTCCACCAGTTTTTCTTAAACCTCAATTTCATAGATTAGTGACAGGGGGACCCTTCAAATTCGTGTTGGTCAAGTTCTGTTCATATTCATATTATAAATCGTAACAAGAAAGAAAGCATCGTCAGCCATGGAAAAAGTTATCATTGAGCGTACGTGATGTAGATTTGAAAGCATCCCTCTTCAATTCTTTTCGTAGTTCAAGGGAAACAATCACATACGTTAGCGCGAAAAAGAAGAAGAAGATGTAGAATAGTTAAGTTGATTGATTCTATTTTGTTTGAAATTACAGGAGTTTAGTAGTAACTTTTAATTATTTTTAGAAATTATTTTTTAAAAAAGATGGAATAAATGGACTAAAACCTTCTATTACACTATTTTTCTATCATATTCCAACAATTATATTTTATTATTTTTAATTTGAAAAGACATAATTTTAAAAATTTTAAATTAAAATTCTATATTATTGTAAAATTATAAATAAAAATTCTAATAAAATAAAATGAATAAGATTGTGATATAACCAATGTTTTAAAAATCAGACCAGAAGTTAAATCGATAAGATAAGAGTTTTAAGATTTAAAAGATTTAATCAGTATTAAAGATCATAGAATTGGTTCAAAATTAAATAAAATTAAATAATGTAAAATATGATTGAAGGAAACTATCTTTATGATTAAAAATTTTGATGTCTAATTAAAAAAGAGAATGTTAAATAAAATTAATTGATTTATTTAGTTTATAAAACTAATTAGTTTACAAAAATTAATCCATTAATTAATAAAATGATTAGTTTTTTACAGTAAGGATTATTAAAGTAAATCAAACTAAAAAATTAAAACTCAAATAAAAATTGATCTGTTAAAGATTTTCACAATTAAATCGGTACAATAGGTTTGATTTTATTCATTGGATATAACTAAACAATATCACAAGAGTGAGTGATAAACAATTAGCTAATTACTAACAATAAATTAAATTTTTTGTCTCTTACACAAATTGTAAATTAAAATTTTTATATAATTGAATTCAATCTATGCGTTTGAAATGTTAAAAAAGAGATGACTTGAGTTCAACCACGTAATTGAATCTCATTTTCTTTATGAATTCAATTCACATCTCAAATGATGTGAATTGAATTCTGAATTGAAAAGTCAATTCTTTTCAAAACATTAAAAATTCTTTTTTCAAATGTACACATCATAAATATACAAATTATTATAAAATACATACACATTGATTATATACTATTTTTAGTTAAGGATAAAAAAAATCATATAAAATAGTTGAATTCAATTTTATTGTGTTTCAAACAATGTAATTAAATTAAATTATAATATTTATAGATTTATTCTAAACAATGAAAATCGAATTTAATTCAATCTCACAAATATAATTGAATTCAATTCGTCAATAAATCCAATTTGAAAATTTCCAAACAGCCTGGTAATGAAATTTTTAAGAGACTCATTATTGAATTGCTCATAAGTTTTAAATATGTCAAATATTAACAATTAAACAAAATTTAGCTTTAAGGTTACTTTTTTGTAATTAAAAGGTTACTGGTTCGAATAACAAAATTAATCTAATTGTAAAATACAAAATTAGTATAATTGTAAAATACAAAAGAAAAGTTGTGTATAATTGTTGACTCTCTTTTGACTCCTGTACATCAGGAAGCCTTGCACGTTAAGATTTGCCCTAAATTACAAAATGAGGCATGAACTTGACTTTTCTTTTTCCTAATTCTAACTATAACCTAATTTATCAAGTTAATCTAATTATTCTTATACGAGCATCTAAGTTCATTCAATGTAGACAATAAAAAAGATAAGATTAAAAAAGATCACCGAGCCGCGATTTTCAACATCATGGACGATCAATTCTAGATGTGTCACACTTTGATAATTCATACATACCTACAATCAAACTAGTGTACGTATTTTACGCATCTGTAAATACTCTCCAATAGAGTAATAATATATTCCAATCAATTTCAAGCTTTATCGTCATTGCTTAGAACTTATGTTGGCTTGTCCAATTCAAGGACTAAGTTGCAGAGGTACAGATATTTCTAGAAAGAACAAGAGGGTAAGAATTTCAAAATCGGACTACTCATTAAATTTCAACTTAAGAAGTGAAATGCATCAAATCCAGTTGCGGTCCAAGCTTATTAGGTTTAATGTGACTTCACTGCTTATACTGTAAGCATTTATTCTAAGCATTAGAATTTAAGAGACATCTAGTTTTTGACTGCAGATCTGCTGTTCCCATTTAACTGTGTTTTCTGTGCTTGAATAAATCCTATATAATAGAAGGTTAGGATTTGTTCAGACATAAAAGACACACAGTAAAATAGAAACAACAGCCTTAATTTTGAGTCCAGATATTCTATCCAATATTATGATATTTTATTGTGTTCAATGAATCTCAGTTATTTATTTATGTGAGTCCCGCATGAGTGCCGCATAAATCTCGCAAAGTAAATTTCTATGAGACATAGTAATATTAGACAGAGGATCTTTTTTCCTTAATTTTTGTTTGTAAAGAACTGTTAGTCAAATTGATGTGACATTTTAGAGTGGACAGTAATTGTATTTTTATCCTAAAATGTGATAATTTTTTTATTAAATTAGTAAAATTAAATAATAAATTATATTTAACAAAACTATTAAATTAGTTCTTTCATTTATCAAAGCCATGCATGATGCAACACAACATATTTAGAGGATACTAATTACCGGCCACAATCTTGTTCATCATCAAATTGTTATATAAATATTTATAATCTCCTATGATGATTTTATTTTTTATTCTCTCATTTATTTCATGAAACATTTTCTCGAATTAAAGATATCAATAAATCGAACTGGATCGGGCCAAGCTGCCCAATCCTTAGTTAAATGCCCTTTGGCTAGCTGGTGGTTCGGTCAAGCTTATCTTTTTTTTTTCTTTTACAAAACGATATTATTTTTGTTGCTCCGATCAAGCCACGTATCGAATCATTTTAACTTGTAGCTCACTCATTATTCAATTTGGGTCAGAATTCGGCTAAATTGAACCTGTCAAAATGGACATCCTAAAAGGAATCATAAAAGAATAAAACATTTAGGCAAAAGTTGTCCATGATTGTTGAGTGTACTTCGAGTTTGTCATATACATCTTCAGTCTTTTCAACAATTAATTTTACCTACGATCTACAAAAACAAACATTTAAGACCAAGTTGTTCACGAATTAAATTCTATTACGGGTTCAAATTTTGAATCGGAGGATAAAACAGAGCCAGAGAAATAAGTAAAAGTTAAATGCATGAATGATGCTTTAAGCAATTAAGCCTGTTTATTTTTATTTATTTTTAATTTTTAATTTAATAAAAAATTTTAGTTTTAATTTTTAGTTTTAATTTTTGGTTTTAGTTTTTTCAATTTTTAAAATTTATGGAACCACAAAAAGTAGTTTTATTTTTTATTTCTATTTTATAATATTATTAAATTATTTAATATATCAATTATTAATAAGAATTATAAATAATTTAATTTAATATTATATATTAAACTAATTAAAATTAATTATTAATATAAATTACAAATAGTTTAATTTTATTTAATAATTTAATTAAAGTGACTAATTAATGTTTTAAACTAAATTATTAAAATTTTAAAAAATTGATTACTCAATTAAAGAATTTAAAAGTCTAGACATTAAATTAAAAAATTATATGCTTTTAAATATATTACCCAAATATTCAGACCATAAAACATACTAGGATGAAGAAGTCACACGCACACACACCAAAAAGAAGCTCTTTTGCCCGCAAAACCTTACGCCAAGCAACTTGTAAAAAAAGAAGACAACACAGACGGCGGAAGACTTGGAGGAGAAGGCAGAGCGGGTCGTTTTCAGTCAGTCAAAGAAGGACAAAGAGTAGTGTTATTAGTTGGAGTCTTGGAGAAGATGAAGATAAAGAGAGTGAAACAAAAAATGGGAGGTCGTACGTGATTCAAAAGAATGGACACGCACGTTGTTTAGACTTTTGACTGATCGTTTCTTTTGTCAGGTTCGCAGAGCCCTCCATTCACGGCAGCTAGAGAAGCTTATATTGACTTCTTAGCTCATAGTCGTCAATTAGGTAGGTGCTATTATTATGGTTCAAAGAGAAGTTACAACAAACCCCAATTAAGTGAGTTGCTGTGTGGTTTTCTTGGATTAAGTGAGGTTGCAGGTTTAAACTCCTCTCATATATATAGTCATTTTAAATTTGGAGCTAAATTTTTGCCTCCTGAAAGGGATCTATTCGGCTCGAGCGAGAATTAATTTAGGAGTGAATGATTTAGAGGTGTCTTTCTATAATTAGGACCCTCTTAACATGCCTTGTTGACAAAAAAAAAAGTTCTAACACACATTTGTCTTGTACTTTTCCTCTTTTCTTTTTAAATTTACTATTTTAATAATTTAAATTTAACGCCTAATTCTTTTTTTATTTCTATAACTAGTAGTATTTTATTGTGTGATTTTTATTAAATATTCAATGTGTTATTGTAGTTTAAGATATACTCTAATCTATTGTCACATTCATTTTAATTAAAATTATAAATTACATGTTAAGAAAATAAATCATGATATTATTATCAAGTCACATGATTCTTTTTTTTTAGTACAATAGAAAAATAAATCTAGCTAGCGGATAGCCCTACGATATTGGGTGCCCTGGCTGTCTCGAAGGAGGAGTAGCAAAAGGGACACTGGAGGTTCCAGTAGATAACGTAGCCCGGTGTCAGCACGAAAGGCGAGAATGGCTAAGTAGTCCGCACATTGATTCTCTTCCCGCGGCACGTGCTGGAGGTGGAAGGTCCAATCACGATGTAACAAATCCCGGATACTTGTCATCAGAGAAAAATGGTCAGTAAGCTCAGGACGGGAGGAAGAAAGAATATTAATAACCTCGAGAGAGTCCGTTTCAAC
>JANTPM010000003.1:3218913-3230730 GCA_025434745.1 Erythroxylum divaricatum | reverse complement strand
GCCCACAAACCGAGGTCATGAAGACCACTCCTGTGGACCCAGTCTTGAAAGAGGGGGTTCACTATTCGCAAAGGTCTAGCACCGCCCCTTCGATCCACGTCTTCTAGGTTTGCATTAAAATCGTCGCCAACCAGCCAGGCCTTCTGGGTAGAATGGCCCACCCAGTCTAGCACGGGCCAGAGGTGATTCCGATGCGCCGCTTGCGGACTGGCATAAATAGCAGTGAACTCAAAACAGGACGAGTCGTGACGGACAGCCGTATGAATGAATTGGCGGTGTGCCATCAGAATAGTGATGTGGGTCGCCGTCTGCCATAAAAGCCAGATACCTCCTGAGAAGCCTGTGGCTTCAACTCGGAAGGAAAAATCAAACCCCAAGGCTTGAATGACTTTCAGAGCCCGATGGCCACTAATTCTGGGATCCAACAGAACCAGTATATCAGGGAGATAAACCTGTATGTAATGACGCAGGACGGCCTGAAAGTTAGGCCCCCCGGCACCTTGACAGTTCCAAATAAGAATGGACATAATAAATGACAGAGGAAAATCAAACGGACTCCGTACCTGCAATAGGGATGACCGGGGTCTCAGTATCCTCAGCCAGCAACGCCGATACTTCCTGACTGTCCATCTGAGATGGTGCATCCGATGGGGGAGGGGGCTCCTCGGCCTCCCGAATGTCCATTTGTTATATTTCAGAAGGAGGCCCAGAGGGTGGTGTCTCCGCGAAGGTCCCCGAGCCATCCACTATTGGGGGTTGGACCGGGCCGACCAATTCCCGGGCCACCAGGAGCTGGGGATCACACACCATATCAGTGTGGGAGGGAATGTCAACCACAACATTATTGGCCTGTATGGTGGGCTGAAGTTGAAAGGGTTGGGCTCGGTCTGAAGATCGGTCTGAGGGCCCATTACCTCTCGAGGATTCTCCCGGGGTCAGGTGATGGGAGCCTCCCCGCCGGCCTTTGGGCCCTTTCTTGGGCTGAGGGGAAGGCTCAGCAGAGCTAACTTGAAGATGTGGTTGTGAGGGCCCATAAACTGGCCCAATTGGAATTTCTGGCCCAATCCCACAATGGAGAACGCGCGGGAGGCAGCTGCAATGGGCTTCGCCCCTGTCCCCATCACAGCTTTGTCT
The DNA here is from genome assembly GCA_025434745.1 of Erythroxylum divaricatum. Classification (NCBI taxonomy): domain Eukaryota; kingdom Viridiplantae; phylum Streptophyta; class Magnoliopsida; order Malpighiales; family Erythroxylaceae; genus Erythroxylum; species Erythroxylum divaricatum. The sequence continues at coordinate 3,229,596 of JANTPM010000003.1, read as the reverse complement.
GTCAGCGCCTCATATCGCGAGCCAGACTTCTGAGTAGACGTGTGTGTGCTCCTTTGTGGAGCAGTCCGTGGGGGTCGCGCTGAAGCTGAGGACCGTTGGGAGGGAGGGCGCTTAGTCCTCTGAACTTGGACCCATGGTCCCAAACCAGTCGAGTCATGAGGGCCATCGATGCTGGTCACCGGAGGGGGAGCTGGAGTAGCGGGGACAACCGCTGGAAGCGTCGCTACACTATCAGGTGTGCCACAAGGAGGGGCCGACGCTGCTGGAGGGTCGGGTAGGCGTTGGGGACAAGCTTCCGTCGCGTGACCCACCTTGCTGCACTGAAAACAAATCTGGGGCAACCCTTCATATTGCACCCTCAACGTTTCGCCGTCGAGGACTACGATGGTACACAAGGGGTAGCTGAGATCGACTTCGACTGTCAGGCGAGCGTAGCGGCCACGGAGCGTCTGCACGGTGTGTTCATCAATTCTCACCGTTTTGCCCACCATATTCCCTAAAGCCGTGAGGATATGCGAGTGATACCGAGCGATGGGAAGTTCCGGGAATCGGATCCAGGTCACTGCCCGGTGTGCGTGGTCATGGGAAGGGCGAAAGGAAGGCAGCCATCCCTGCACCGAAAGGGCTTGCCCGTAGATGATCCATGGGTCGGCTGTTAGAGCATTGAGGAAGTCAGCATCCTCTTTGAAACGAACCAAGAAGGATTCATGCTCGAGGTCAATGATTTTCAGTGCTCCCTTGGGGTTCCAGAGTGCACGGAGACGGTTGGAGAGGGCTTGGAACCCAATCCGGCGACCAAGGAGCTTCACCACCACAGCGTGAGTCCATTGGCTATCAAGTTTTTCCTTGAAAGTTTGCGACAACTGCAGGCCGCCCCCATGCTCAGGGGGCAAGTGGAGGATATCACCCTCTTCCAGCTCAATAAACTCATCATCTATCCATGCAGAGGCTGCCCCCGAGCTTGTGTCAGAGGCACCCACAGAGACAACAGCGCTATAAGATATCAGGGCCGGAGTCGGAGCAGGGTCATCGCGTTTCCTTGTCTTTCCCCGTTTGGATTGAGGTTCCTCTTGGGCGAGGGTCTCCATGGATGCCCCAAGAACGGGCAGAAGCAGAGCAAACCGCAAGCAAGGATCTGTTGGAAGGAGGCACGTAACCCCGACGTAAGATCGCTGGCAAAAGCAAAAGCAGAAGCACCACCTTATCTCTCACTACAAGCAGAGCGTTCAGTTTTTTTAAGCGCGTGTTGTTCGAGTCCAACCTAGCCTGAGAAGTCACATGATTCTTAATAATGGGTTTCAATCATTTTTTAAAATAAAACATATAAGATCTTGAAGTAATTTAACTCTTTTAACATTCAGGCTTTAAATTTTAACCATACAAAATCAAAATGATGAATAATTCATCGTCATCACCAATACCCAATTGAAGTCTTACTGAGGCACGAAGTTTAGGAATATCCAATAATACTCAACTTTTATTTCTATTGAGTAGAGAGATTGTTTCTAACAGACTCATATATAATGTGTCATAAAGATAGATATACATTTCGAATTTTGAAGGAAATAATTAATTAAAAATAGAGTCACATTAAAATTTATAAATATGAATTCATAATTTATCAAATACGTGCACAAAGTAATAAACTTATTTTTATATATTATTACAAAGACTAGAAGTCGAACCGAGAAAAGACAAGTTACATGGCAACTCCTGCTGCTTAATATTGCAGGACTCTTTTTGCTAATTAGTGCTAGGTTTTGACCAACATGGACTAGCTACGGAGAAAACATGTCAGGAATCAAGGCAACTTAACAAAGTATCATTAAGCATAAGTCGGATAGTTTTGATGGACCGAAAGGCGTTGATCTGATTAGGGTGAGTTGGACTTGCCTAAAACATATTTGGTTGGATTAGGGATGCAAACGAAGGACTATAAACAAACAGATTAGACTGAGTTCACATCAGTAAGATTATGTGTAAATTGGCGCAAAACTTGGCTAACTTTCACGTTTAGTTGAAGATTATCGGTAATGTGACAAAGTTAGTGAAATACTGGTAAAAGATGTAAACTATTCACTAAAATAGTGCCTAATGTGATTGGAGATGTTAACCACGACTAAGTTAATGACTTAGTGATCTTGTACTCACTTTCTTGTTTTCCAAAAATCCTATAAATAGTTCATTCAAATAAAGATTCTTTCAATTAGAAAGAGTTGAAGCTTTTGTATCAATTGAAACTAATATAAAAGTTGACAATTTTGTTGGAGCCTATCCTCTTTGTTTTGTTTCTTATGATATAGGATTTCAGACTAAATGTTTTCCATGTCAACCCAGGAAAGAACAATAATTTAGAGAGTTTTGCAATGCAGAGGCTGCCAGGAAAACCAAGCACGGTCTTCAAGTTTCACAATGGGTGCAGCCATTTCACTCAGTTTCTTTCTGGTAGTGCTTTTCATTCTCACGATCTCTAATTTCTCTATATATAGTTGGTGAGTTTGTTTTCATGATGATTCATGCAAATCCATCCATCTACTAATTTGTTACAATCTTACTCAAATGTTACTTTCTGTATTTCCTGTTTGCAATTCAGTGTCTTATGATCTGCAGTTCAATCCTTGATTGACATCGAGTTCTTTCTGTCCTTTAACGTCTTGTTACAAGAATCCAGACTCAGTCAGGAACCAATATTAGCTCGATGACTTCTTGATCTATAAATGGAAGAGATCAGAATAGACTGTTCACTAAAAAGGTTGTATGTGCAGTTCTTTCTTTCATTCACCATAATGGCAGCAACAAGACGATATTTAATCAGAATATTAAGATCGTAATTGCGGTTTCAGGCCACATAATTAAACATTACCTGTAATACCTTGTGTAAAACCTCTACTGATTGCTGAAACAGGATAATGATATGTGGAATGTATTATATGAAAGTGATAGGTAGAGTACACAGTGCAGAGATCCTTAACATTTCAGGCTTTTATCTCCCTACAACAAAACGATGTAATGAGGTAAAGATTAACAAACAACACAACAACACACATATACTATAAAGCTAAATGCAATGGTATCTTTCACGGTAGCAAGGAAGAATACTTTCTAGTTCTTATACCACCACCCCGTAAAGTACCGAGAATGTTGGCAGCAAATCTCGAGGAATAAATTGTGGCACCTAAACTTGGCGGGCGTCGACCGTCCCCATCAAACAATAGCTGCGACGGATTCTCTGTTCCACCTAGAGGCCTTCTCAGCTTCTTCCTTTGATAGGATCGCCAAGCAGTTTGTATGACATGTGCAGCCTGATTCCTACATCTTGATGAATAAAACCTGAGATTGTGGAGCAGCTGATTGCCTGAAACCTGCATGAATCGAGAGAGTATTAACTTCAGGTCATCAGCCATTAGAGCAAAGGCCTCAACTTCAGAGACAGCTTGGACAGTTCTGACAGAAATTGGAAGATCAGTAGAAGAGTCAGGATCCAGTGCCCACGGTAGAAGTTCTTCTCCACAGAAATTATACTCTGTACTAACTCTAATTCTTCCAACTTCAGTTTTTGTGGACAATATATTTCCTCGAATGACGAAAATCATCTCATCAATTGGATCTCCCTCCCTGATTATAAAACTTTCCTCAGTATAAAGCACCAGCTTAAGGCTTTCACAAATAGTGTCCAACATTATTCCATCCATTTCCCGAAACAGCGGTACCTGAACGACATCAATAAATTCCTTAGGATGGAGACGACGTCATATTTATTGAAATTCAACCACTTCTGTTTAGTCCATGATACAACAGGTCGACTTAAATATCAGTCAGTAAATTGAACAAAGTTCAGGATAACCTTCTTATAATAGCACATCTGTCCAAATTTTTTATGTTACATTGCCAATAGGTTTCGTATGAATATGGAAGTTAGATGAGAAGGATGGTATCTTATATGCTTATGGAGCAGCAATGTTATGAAGATTGGACATACGGGTACACGTACTCACTTTAATAAGGACATTCAAACAGAGATGTCTCTTCATGTCCCTCCTGAGGTCCCTAGGAAGATTTTGGAGTAGATTGTCAACATCCATACCTCTGGTTTTTTGCCATTTGTATTGTTCATGTCGCCTGACACGTATTTTCAGGTTGTCTGGAATATAGTGATCAGACATCCACTCTTCTATATTTTGCCATGTTCTTTTTAACTCGTCCTGTCTTTTAGATTGGGACATAAGAAGTGCCTGAGAGATCACAATAACCAGTTACTAAATCAGACATGCAACAAAAAGTTAGAATTTTTTAATCTCATCTGCCTAAATTTTCAGAGCAGCATCCAGTAAACACTACGAAAAGTAGAAGATTTTAACTCTTCAACTAGATAATGTGAGTAAGCGTGGAACTTGTCTTAAGAAAATAAAATTAAATAAAAGAAACATATCACTGAGAATCAATACAAATTAAGGTCTCTAAGCAACAACTATTAGAACTGCTTACATATATGTTGATCATTTTTAACCAACTTAATGGAAGATTTTCACAACTAACGCATTATCAAACAAAGTCATCTCTGCAAAATCTCTGGGAATAGTGATAGCTTCATGTCTTATATCCACAACTAGATTATTCCATTTTAACTTCCTTCTTTCCTGCTCAATCGTTAAAAAGCCCTATGTTGATGATAAATAACAAGCAAGTCTCTAATCTACAGCTAAAAGTATAGACAAAAGCATGGGCATCAAAGAAAGAGTTCTTGAACTTATTTGATACCAAGAGAAACGGGCATGGAATTCACAATACCAAACAAAATTGAGCATAAGTTTAGCTTGACTTGTATTTCCATAATTACTATCAAACATATGCACTTCTTGTCTTCAAGGGAATTTGAATAGCATCAAGGACTATGCACAAACTGGAGTACTAAACTTCAAGAGATTAGGCAACTTCTCAACATAATGCCAAGTCGTGTGTGGTTAATAAGAGATCAATCCTGACTTGACATATATTCACGATAAGGACATTTCAAAAGAAAAGAAAAAAAACAACACCTTTATTCACATTCTTAACCTTTCAATCTATTTCAGTCATACCTCATTTCTCCATTATTGGAATGCTTAACATGACAATCTCTAAAATGATGTAGTTTCAATTAAGACATTCTTTAAGTTTAAATTTATGACAGGTCAAAGTGAAACAATTTTAATGAATTGTTTTTTTAAAGCAAGTTAAAATAAAGCAGATGGCTTGAACATAAAGAATGAAAATTCAAATAGTAATTCCTCTAATTTGAAGCATTGAAACATTTGAATGCTATGTTATTTTACAATGGCTACTTTTTGAGGTTCTAGGTGGGTGACATTGAATATATAAAGCTTTGAGCATATGAATGTGTAAATTAAATGATCATGAAGTGTCTATGGAATTATATAGTTCAGGAGATCTAAATCTATTTAACCTAATTAGTTATTCTGTTCCTCTATCAGTATTTAATGACCTCGTAGGTTTCAAGTAATGAGATTCTCCTTTTTTGTCTAACGTCTTTTGCTCATTCATCAAAAAAAAAAAGCAAGTAAATAAAATAAAAGAATCACCAACCTGTAAGATACCAATGACAAATGTAAACAATATTAAACCAGTAACAAAAATGGCAACTGCAAAGAGTATCTCCCCAATAAAGGTACTTGTTTTGAGGTTCTGACCCAGTGAACTGCAGCATAAAGTAATGATGCATCACATACCAGGATAAAGAGTTGTAACAGAAAGGTTGAAACAAATATCACATGCATAATGAGATAAAAGGGTCAATGCTCGAAGCCATGTGAACTTCTTTGGTTTGCGCCCACAAAGGATTGCAGGTCTTCATCTTTACAATAACTCCATGTGAAAATGCTAAATGGATAAGTCAGAAGGATATTTCTACTTCATGTTCTCCATTTTACTAACCAACTTGAACAAAACTAGTCCCGGCCTTGTAAATTCCGATAAAAATGTGGACCAAGCTCCATATAGTGCTTCTATATAACTAAAGAAAATTGATGCAAAATTTCATCAGGAAAGAAAGTGGATCCCAGGATATTTTAAGCGGTGCCTTTCTTGATATCAAGAAAATATCTAGTTCATCAGGCCAAATGCGGAAGAATGAAGCCAGATGATAATATACATGAAAAATGATTACTCAAAACATTAATCACAATAACTACAATACCCTTTGATTCTAAATTGTTTAGTAGTTTTATGGTTATATCAGAACATGTTTTAGCTTCACCTGAAATGTTTGGAGCTGAAAGACCGAAAAGAAAAAAAATCTTGACGGTCAGAGCTTGCTCTATGCACTGTGCTTCCAGGCATAAATGAGAATGGCAAGCAACCAAACTGTTATGACCAAGCATATCATCATCTTAATTGACCCTTGTATGTCTGGCAATGCTGGAGTTAGTAATTGATAAGATTGATCATTGGATGTGTGCAAAGTAGCCTACGAATTTAATTTAATCTTATTTGATACTGCTTCTTGATACATGGGGAAAAAGATAACCAACACATCACCATGATTATCATAAAGCACAGACCTGAGATTTTGCAGAGCCCACCAAAAACAGTAAAAGAACTTGTTCAAAAAACTTTCTGATGCCACAACATCCGAATTTAGAGCATCAAAGTAAATGCCAAAATTAAAGGGTGATGAGTCTTGCGAGTCAACAGGACATGCTTCAGAAAAAGCTGAGGCGTTCAGAGGCTTATAATCTCCAAGATTTTCATCACAGTACAATAAACTGGAATGACAATCAATTTGAATTTTGCAGGCCGCCCTCCAGCAAGCCATTTCTCGTTCTATGGAAAAAAAATACCAAAATGCTCCAAGCACCTGATGGATAGGAAATCTAGAAGAAGTTACAAAATTTAACCAAATATGATCTCCAGATAAATTTAATCAAATTAATATGATCTCAGTATTTCTCCCGTTAATTTGGAGAAACTCTTAAAAGAGAAAGTATTAAGTAATATGTGCTCAGGATTTACCAAGATTGATATCCAAATCTTGAGAAAGAAAAATATGAAAGCATAAATATTAACAAGTCCCTCTTCCCATGCATTTGCCAGGATTATACCTCCTTTTTCCCATAAGGTTCTTTCACTCCACCTTAAGCTATAGCATAGGAATACACAGGACATAGACAAGCAACAATGGTACATACAATATTGATTGCTATTAGTGCAGATGTTGCTATACCAAAGAAAAGAGGATGAAGATAAAAAGAAAAGCATATTTCATATACATGCACTCCCTCATGGTCATAATTTTGGATCTAGGTTCTTTTCTCATGACGAACAGTAGGTAGCTAATGCCAGAAAATGGAATGCCTATATCCTTAAAAGATGGGAAAAAAAATAGTTTGACATTCAACAAGTGGTCAAATATTGAAAAAGAAACTTAATGAGAGATTCAATACGCCTATTGATGGATCATGTTGTCTGCAATGCAACTGAGATGCCAGTTTCTGTTAATACTTACATGCCCAGAGACAATGTAAAGGAAAAGGTTTACTGGGGCTTCTGTCCATCCACTTCTGCCGAGTACTTGGGATGTCCTTTTAGTTTCTTTATACAGTTGGATCATTTGCATTAATCTTGTAATAAATTGGAAAGAAACAGCAATTTTCAACATGTTTATGATATTGAGAACTTTTGATCCTTTCATATTCGGAGCAATTACCAGAATTACCACCTACAAAATCATACCAAGTTCAAAATCCACAACTGTAAATATATTACCAATAATTCATTGCAAATGATAAGATGTTTATGGATTATGAAGATCTTCCATAGGTCAAAGAAAATGTTCTTTTCAAGCATCTCTTACTATAGATGATCAGTGGAAGGAAATAGAAATAACATAATTCCAGTTGCACATCCAGGTTAAAACAAAAGGCATCGTTAAGATCTATATCCATGGACTCAGGAATAAGAAAATCATAAGCAAACTTCTATTTTAGCAATGACATGAAGGCATATGTGATTTATCAGTCAATACTCAGCCGCTAAAATTTAAATTTCAGAGCAACAAGTCAATCTATTCTAGTGCTCACCCTTACTGCAAGAAAAGCTTGTTAAGACAAAAGGAAAGAGCAATGCAACCATGTAGTTTTACCTGTGGGAGGGGAAGGACTGAGATAATGTCAATAAGAAATGTTGATGACAAATACCTCCTCACTATTTTCTTATTATCCTCCACTAGAACGCTGATCCCTGAAGATGAAGCTAAATATCCTGTGCGAAACTGAAAAATAATGCGAATTATGTTAACAACATCCACAAAAGAGCTTAAGACAGTAGTCACAACTGCCAGCTTCTCATCCAAGTCAAGGCAGCTTCTATTCCTGTTGATTATCATGGTGTACAAATACACAGGATCTACTAACAGAGAAATTGCACAGGAAAGCAGAAAAATCATATTCCACTTTTGAAGAAACGAACTCTTTGGGTTCAAAACTTTCTTTCTACATCCAAAGGCATCAACTATAACATCTGCAACCAAAGCAAAACGTTTCAGCTTCACCAATGCTCCAAATAATTTGAAACCAAAATGTTCTCTTTTGGTCTTACAAAGAAAATTTTTGATTTTCCTCGAGGCTACCCCAGTATTTGTAGAATATAGTCTCACATTGTTGTCCTCTCGGTCCCTATTCTGGATACTGAATGGAATAAGCAGTAAGTAACATGTCAGTCTATAGAGTAAACAGGAGTATGAGTAAGCCCCAACGGTCTATTAACAGAATTTTACAACTGAAGCAGCAATGAAGCCAAACCCCGGTAAGATAGTCTTGATACCAGATCATAAACACCACAAGATGATTATAAAACTACTTGCAGGGATGTAGGTGATGACGAGCATGAAGCAGCAAATTCAACACATATTTGTCAATGGGATGCTTGAAATTTAAGTAGATTGGATCATATAACAGACTACCGCATGCTGGGAACTGCTAATCAGTTGGAAAAGGTGTGATGCAGTCTACATTGCCTTAAATTTAGCTCTGCTATTTGTCCATGCTCTAAAACAAACTTAAAATTGTGGATATCAGTGATGTTATACCTAGCAATGAGAGTTAGGTCTTAAAAGTACCGTGTCAAATATAAGAAAAAGTTATGAAAAGTGCAGTTCAACACATAAGAAGAAAATGGCCAAATCGATGGCTGGAGCAGGAGGACCAACCTCAAGATATGTACTTGATGCTCATCCATAGCAAGAAATTATTCAGAAACAGTTCAACTACAAAATCTTCCGAACAAAGCAAGGATTTCGCCTTTACTCAGGAAATTTTCAACAGCCACCTGAATTAAAAATCCCATTTAGATTCTACAACTTATTATCAGTTCCACCAAAAGCCTGCAATCAGAAAAATATACGAAACAATTTTTGGCATTTCACCTGGTGCAAGTCAATACGCATTAACTGAAACAATTCAGAGTCCTTTATAAATTAGTAAGCAGTTGATGGTTCTGTACTAGAAGAGCATCAAAACCTCCCTTTTCACCAGAGTCGATTAAGGCCGTTTGAACTAATTAGTATAAGGTCAAGCACTTACAAAATTCTGAAAAATGCAAAACCTCAACATTACAAAGAGAAATTGATGTTAGACATCTAACTCAGTACTTCTTATGCCTCTTCACTAGTTACAGATCTTCATTTTCTTTTTTTCTTGGGAGGGTAAAACTCAAAGATAACATGAAGACCTGGAGCCATGACTTCTCATTAAAAGGCGAAACTTTCACCTCTAAGATGCTTTCTTTTGTGAGAACTTCCAATATTCAATCAAATGGAAATGAAATGAGCTAAGCGCCGTCTACATTCTTAATAAAACAAGTCCGATTGACCCACTTACTGTTTCGTGATTACTCGGCTGCCTTCCTGCAGCTCCTTCTTCGACGTTATCTTACAAGTTGCTAAATGAAGCAGCAACCGCCAACAATTTGGGCTTTGAAGCTTTAAAGTTTTCAACTTTGAATCTCAGAATCCACCAATTCGTGTTCATAGCAAAGAAAGGTTGAAGTGCTGTGAAGACTAAAGAAGTTGGTCTTTGGCGTGCGATCATAGAAGCTTATCCGCTAACCAGTGATCCCAAAACAACATGTCTGCCTTGGTTGAATTGGTAAAAGCGAGTAGGGACTCCACTGACTTGATATCAATGAAATTTCAGAGACATTAGTTCAGAGCAATGCATAGGTTGCTCCTATCTCTAAACCTCAGTACATTTTCCGTCGTTAAGCGAAAAGAGTATCTTGTAGAGCTGTAACTTACGGCTTTAAATCTCACGTTCCGTTTTTTGCTGTGCTTCCGAACAACATCCAACCATATAATAATTAGGAGAGAGAAATTTTGTATGATTGGATATTGTTTGGAACATATGGGCACAGCAAAAAGCCAAAAACTGAACAAAAGACTTGAAGCTGTAACATACGGGTTCTCTTGTGCATGTTTGGTTGAGCTTTTATCAGTATAATTTTTATCAGTAAAGTTTTTTTGAAAAGAGTTTTTTTTAAAGCCAGTTAACTGTTTGGCTGTCAATTAAAAAACAACTTTTTAAAAAGAGCTTCATTTAGTAGACTGTTTGTCAATATAAAAATAAAAAGTACTTTTATTAATTTTAACTATATTTTATTTTATAATAAAATTATTTATGCTAAATAATATTT
>JANTPM010000003.1:3192275-3217411 GCA_025434745.1 Erythroxylum divaricatum | reverse complement strand
GATTGCTGTTATTGTTATTTTGTTATTATTATTACTATTATTAATTATTTAATTGTTAATGATATTTGTAACAATGTATTAATTGATGTTCTGATCATTTAATATTTAGTTGAGTATGTAAACTTATAAATTAAGTCATTTATGTTTCATACAAAATATAAACTTAAGTATATTGTCGATTTATTAAGAATTTTTTTTTTAATTTTGTCCCGACTTATAAAATGATAGTAACAGCCCTTACTCTTTTATCACTAACGTTTCATGTTTCCTAGCATAGATAAGTACGTATGAGGAAAGTGCGCTAATAACTTCCCACGGCAGTTGACCTCTTTCGTGTGGTGGGTTTGGGTATGACGATATATAGTGGAGCCTGACCCTCCACCCGCTTGCTGTATACGTGGCACGTACATACATATAGGCACAGCATGAGAAGTGGCCTGTCCTCAATTAGTTATCCTAAACTGGTTGTATCTCTTTGTACTGAGCAGTGTTCAGAAGCTGCAGTTATGTTCTGTTCAATGAGCGTCGCTTCTGCTTTGCAGCTCTCCTTGACCTTAGATGGTGGCGGTGGCTTAAAAAGATTTGATCTTGGGTTAGTTGGTACCTCAAAGAACCCATCCTGTCTCCATCTGTTTGCTTCTAAGCCAAAAGGGTCTTCTCTTGTCAGGTTCTTGTTTTATCTCCATTTCATCGTCTTATCTCTTCTGTATAATTGTTTGAAAAAGACTGGTTCTTTGCTGCGAAATTGATTTAGTTTGAGAAGAAAAAGGTTGGAAATTTTCTCACAGGTGGTAGTAAAAGGAAATAAATGCAGGTTTGTTTCGTGCATTTTGTTGTAATTTCGAAGGTGGTACAGATTGAGAGTCTTGGAATTTGTTTCCTTCTTTCTTGTTAAACTAGAATCTACATATCTATGGTTATTCTTTCCTGAAACTTTGCCCCTCAGTTCTCGGATATGTGTAGAAAGGCGCTGTCGCCTATCCTGTTACTATGCACAATTCGTCTAATGTTATCCGTGCGGTCCCTTTGTCCTTTTTGTTTCCACGTTACAGTAGTAACAAACGTACTATATGTACCTGGAAAATGAAAGGCATAACAGAATGCCAATATTCCATACTTAATTCTTTCTCAATTCTCCTCCCTTGGAATTTTTCTCAAGAAATACCCCCTTCCCTTTCTCACCTCCGTACTGTAATTGTTATTTCTATCATTCTCAGCGTGAAGTTGTGTACCAATCACTGTTTTAACTTTGAACCAATGGCATTGAATTTAGGCTAACTATTTTGAATGGAGTTCAATGTAATGTGTTGAATCTGTTGGTGGTTGCAAACAGATGCCAGTCTAGCAGTACAGATGAATCGAAAACAAGGAATCTGTTGGACAATGCCAGTAACCTTCTTACCAATTTGTTGAGTGGTGGAAGTCTAGGTTCTATGCCTACAGCTGAAGGTGCAGTGTCTGATTTGTTTGGTCGACCCCTCTTCTTCGCATTATATGATTGGTTCTTAGAGGTACTCAGTTACTCTCCCTTTGGACAAGCTTTGTGTTGGGGCTGATTTTATATAGTGCCTTAAAATTCAATCGTATGCCTGTTCAAACAAGAGATGTTATACGATTTTCATTTTGTGATTCTGTCAACATTTCTAAATTACTTTCAGATTGTTATTGTTGATTGTTGTCAGCATCTCGAGTTGTAACGTTCCACTTGGTTTGATTTGGCAGCATGGATCTGTCTATAAGCTTGCTTTTGGGCCGAAGGCATTTGTTGTCATCTCAGATCCCATTGTTGCCAGACATATTCTACGAGAAAATGCATTTTCTTATGACAAGGTATTTCATCAATTTTCTTGTTAGCATAATAACTGCACATGTCCTTTGTTAATAACTGCACATGTCCTTTGTACTTGTTTTAGCCAGCGCTTATACACATATCCTGTTTGAGAGTCATGCATGTGAATGTATTTTACCGAATTTCTGACTATATTTCTGCCATGGTTTAAAACAGATTCTATGGCAAATTCTTATTTCACTTTGAGCTTTTTCCCCAGCTCCTTAACCTGATTACCATTTTAAGTGCAGTTTTGCATTCATTTTGGCAATCCATTTCGTGCATTTTAGTCCTGTTTTATCCATTTACTGAGATATGTATTTTTTTCCCACTAGGGAGTTCTTGCTGATATCCTAGAACCAATTATGGGTAAAGGACTCATACCTGCTGACCTTGACACATGGAAGTTAAGGAGACGAAGTGAGTAAGTTGTATCAGGATGTTGTAGTGTTGGACTTCTCATCTCTTACTAGTTGTGAGTAGAAACACTACCAGAAGATAGCTACATTAGAGGGAGATCTAGTCAGCTTGTTCAGTGCATCCTTTTAGAGGTGTTGATTCTAATACCAAGATGTCCATTTATGCTGCATGATTTTCATTAATCAAAAGAGTAAAGTATCTCATCAAAAGTTAAGGAAGAGGGATGACGAGAGTAAACCATTGCTACGGGATGCACCATTGAGGCTAATTCCTAATGCTACTGAAGACTTGTTATTTGAGGGTTAATGTATCTAACAATTCCTTTGACTATCTTTAGCTTGACGTGATGATATAACTGAACCTGAAACAGGTCATAATCCATGACTTTTTCATGTTTTATGAAGACTATGAAAGCTTATTTTTTTTTCCTGTTTCATTCATGCAGTAATTGCTCCTGGGTTTCATGCCTTATACTTGGAAGCCATGGTCAAAGTATTTACTGATTGTTCAGAAAGATCAATAAGTAAATATGAGGAGCTTCTAAAAGAAGACTTAAATGGTGAGAAAGCCATCGAGTTGGATCTTGAAGCAGAGTTCTCAAGTTTAGCTCTTGATATCATTGGGCTTGGTGTCTTTAATTATGACTTTGGTTCTGTCACCAAAGAATCACCTGTTATTAAGGTTTGTTAAGGATGCCAAATGATGTTGCGTTCATCATGGTTCACATCAACTTGCTATTTCTTCCTGCCTTTCCTCTCCATCACACCATCTCTGTATGTCCCTTCAATTCCTTTTTAACCACATGCAGGCGGTTTATGGTACCCTTTTTGAAGCTGAGCATAGATCTACTTTCTACATCCCTTATTGGAAAGTACCTCTTGCAAGGTGGATAGTTCCTAGACAAAGAAAGTTTCACAATGATCTCAAGATTATTAACGACTGTCTTGATGGACTCATAAAAAATGCAAAAGAGACTAGAGAGGTGAGATGAGTACTCTGCTGGCTTGATAATCTCTTCTGATTTTGAGGCCTGAAATTCTGCAACTGATGATGTTATTGAAAAGCTATAACATTGACCAGGTATTAAGTCATTATTAGCTCCCCAAATAATTCATAGAACATCGTCCTATCTATTCCTTTGGTCCAAGATTCAGGCAATGACTCAATCTTAATATGTGAGCTTGTCTGGGGAATCTAAATGGTTCTTCCTTCTTATGGTTAGTATATAATGTGCACTTTCTGTAACTTAGAAGGCCTCTATCTTGTTAGCTTAAGCAGTGTAGATTTCAATAAATGCGGAAAGGCAGTTGTCTATCGATGGATTTTCAAGTATGGATTGGATTTTTTAAAGGATTTCTCCACTACATTTTGAACTCATCAATGGCAAGCCAACCACAAGTCATATGAGCTTTACCTTTCTTAGATTCATCAGCAGTAATACTGGATCTTGTCACATGATTCGTACTGGAATAGTGGAAAGTCAATCTACTTCTATATCTTATCTAGGTTAACATATTTGACAGGAATTGGATGTTGAGAAGCTGCAGCAAAGAGATTACTTGAATCTCAAGGTGGGTATGGACCAAGAACTTATCATCCACCTCGGTCAGACATATTTAAGAACTCATCATCTGTATTTGTCCCTTTTGTCTTTAGAAAATGTTTGATGTCTCATTATACCTATGACGCATGCAGGATGCAAGCCTTTTGCGATTTCTAGTTGATATGCGTGGAGCTGATGCTGATGACCGACAGGTGTGTTTGTACACGTAAATTTCTGTTTCAATCTTGAAATATAAGCTATAGTTAGTGGATATGACAATAGAAATAGCTGGTTATATCACTCATAATCACAAAAATTTAATCAGTCAGGTTGAATCTGTTTTTAGACAACAAGCTTGTAATGATTTTCACATTTTATTTTTGTCATAACAGCTACGAGATGATCTGATGACCATGCTTATAGCTGGCCATGAAACAACAGCCGCTGTTCTTACTTGGGCTGTTTTCCTTCTAGCACAGGTATGATTCTGATAGCCATATTTCTCAAGTAGCCATGTTGTTAGTTCAAAACCGTAAGAGTAACATGTAGACACTTTATTGCTGATATTGATCAATAAGTTCGTTTTACAAACTAATATCCTGAAGGTTTTTCATATAAAAAAACTTCAGAATCCCGCCAAATTGAAGAAAGCTCAAGATGAGGTTGATGCTGTGTTGGGTCAGGGGAGACCAAGTTTTGAATTGCTTAAAAAATTGGAGTGAGTATCTCAAGTAGTTACTTGTCTAGACATTTTTGTTACTATTAGTGATTATACTAGCTAGGATTGTAACATATACTTGCATGCTTTCAGGTACATAAGACTCATACTTGTTGAGGCTCTTCGATTGTATCCACAGCCTCCATTGCTAATCAGGCGTTCCCTCAAATCTGATGTTTTACCAGGTATTTTGAATTGATAACACAATTGTAAATATATCTTGTCTTAAGTACTGACTCCCAGATTTTATTATGTTCAATATGAGCAATTTTCTGTTAATAGTCATCACAGGGTATGCATTGCAAAAATTGTATGTTTTGCTGTATAGTTAATGTATGATGCAGTTTTATATTTCAGATAATTAGCTTTTGCTTTACTTCTTTGAATAAGAAGCTTGAATATATAGGCTAATTGCAAAAGAATTTCCAAGTTAATGATCCTGATCTCAAAGCAAAGTTCCTTGCATACTTGTGCGATGATAATGACTTATCCTCTTCCCTTATAAAACAAATTCCATATTTTTTATCATTTGGCTTAAAAAGGATCTTACAAATTACAGGAGGATACCAGGGAGACAAAGATGGTTATACAATCCCTCCCGGGACTGATATTTTCGTCTCTGTAAGTGAAAGCATTATACTTTACATCTTTATTGAAATTCTTCTGTCGTGAAACTAATAACAGGAAATAATTTTGTTCTTTAAAGTGCAATAATTGACAGAATTTAGGTGGAAACAATAAAAACTATGGGACTTAAATAAAGTGTAGTTAGATTGTCTGTCGAACAATTCGGCTTTGTGGTTGATTCATGGGAATTCTGCCAATAGAAGTTCCTTCTGCTAATCCGCTGCTTCCAATCAGATAATATACTTGAAAATTGCTTTTCAGGTGTATAATCTCCATAGATCCCCTTATTTCTGGGAACGCCCCCATGAGTTTGAGCCCGAGAGGTTTTTAATGGAAAGGAAAAGTGAAGGAATTGATGGATGGGCCGGCTTCGATCCGTGTCGAAGCCCTGGAGCATTATATCCAAATGAGGTATCAGAGAGCTTGCCTAATGTTACCAGCAGGGGTCTGATATTATCTTTGCTAACCTGATTTTGTGATTCTCATCATCAGATTATATCAGATTTTGCCTTCTTGCCTTTTGGTGGAGGGCCAAGAAAATGTGTTGGAGATCAATTTGCACTCATGGAAGCAACTGTAGCATTGGCAATGTTGCTACAGAAATTCGACGTGGAACTAAAAGGCTCTCCAGAATCCGTGGAATTAGTTACGGGGGCAACCATTCACACGAAGAATGGACTGTGGTGTAAATTGAAGAAGAGATCTGATATCCATTGAATACATTTCACAAGAATACAATGGAAAGGTTTTATCTCTGGTAACTGCCAACAAGCAATTGACCCGCGAGATTGTGAAATATTCTACCAAAGAAAAGAAGGCTTACAATATGTGTTTATGGCAAACCTGTAGAAGGAAGGGAAGCTATTCACAGGAGATGTAATTTGCAGAAACTGACTGTTTCATGATGAGTTTCAGATTAATACACAGTGCCATTGTAAGGGATCAATTTTCATTTACCTCTTACAGAAAGGTCATCAGATGATGTAATGTGGATAAGACCATGATCATCTTCAGCACTTTCACCGCAAACTTGACTGAACACCGGCAAGTCTAGGACACTGGATCTGGTCCCTATCCCATGGTTAACGCTCGCAAGTTCCCTGATTTGTTGTGGTAGATATGAGATCGTTACAATTTTTTCCATTGATCTTACGCTGAAAGCTTTCCAGGGCAAGTAAGACCAAAGTGAAACCATTAACCAGCCTGTGCTCAATAATCACTATTAATCACTCGTAATGTTACATAAACAAGTCCTCAAACGACATCGCTTAGAGACATCACTGAAAAAGGAAATGTGGCTCCTCTTCTCAGGCATATTGAAGCTTAAAATGGTAAGGATAAGGGATGGCAACTTAATACCTTGGCAACAATATCCAGCAAAATTCAAGTTAAGGATACATAAAGGGTGGCTCATGTAGTTCATCTTTATAATAAGACTGATCACTACTACCATGTCAAATTTTTGCAGCTAATGAACCAGCAACTGCTGCAATATTCTGTTCTCTAACAGCATAATTAACAAGACAATGATCAGCCGCATATTTAGTAGTCTCCAAGGCCTGCACTGTGTTTACCTAACTTTAAGGCTACAAAACAAACTTAATGGCTTTCCAGC
The DNA here is from genome assembly GCA_025434745.1 of Erythroxylum divaricatum. Lineage (NCBI taxonomy): Eukaryota > Viridiplantae > Streptophyta > Magnoliopsida > Malpighiales > Erythroxylaceae > Erythroxylum > Erythroxylum divaricatum. Next base: position 3,210,660 of record JANTPM010000003.1, on the reverse strand, counting down.
AAGTCTAGCTCCACTCAGGCTCATTGGTAGAACTTCTAATTCAAATGCATAGAGTCCACAAAAGTAATGCATATTTAATTGTAGACACGGTGCTTCTTCCATGAGATGGTGAATCTTTGAGTCAGGTACAATATTAGTTCTCAGGATGACTTTGAAGGTATGTAAATGGTTACCATGTTAACGAATATGGGAGGTTAATCAAGTGGATGCTTTGCGATGCCATGAAACTGTGTAGAGGTCACAGACTGTTCCTGTAGTGGAGATAATCCAGGGTTGATACCATGAAGAAATATGACAAGAAGGACAACGAGACGATGGTTTCAATATGTACCATATCAGGCGAAACATTCTGGATACTGAAACAACCCGGGAGAGGTTGTAATCTGAAGCCGAGCTGGCCCTTCAGCACAGAAAATAAAGAAGAATAAGAAGAAATTGTTAAATAAGAGCATAGAAAACGAGATGTTACCTCGTGCTTATCTGGTAAACTGAATTGCTACATAAATATCAACAATAATTAAATTGTAGTACCAGTCCCTGCATGCCCTGCTGGTTCCCAGATTGGCCAGCACGTGTTGAAATTAACTGTACCTTGACACAAATGAAATCTCAACGTCAACCTATATGCATTATACTACCACAAAATAATGGTACGTAAATCATCAATTAAAAGTCAACAAGGCAGTACCAAGCCTGGAAAGCCTTGCTGACTGCTGTAATAGTCATCACGAATAGGAGGTATTGAGTTCAAGTGTCCCTGTAAAAATATATGAGAAAAAAAAAAGTAAGCATAATCATTCTGGAAGATGCATCGAATGTCCTATGAACAAAATGTGATATCTATAAGATTCCATACTGTTCCCTGGATGCTTTGCTGAGGACCATAATAACCATCAAGTGTTGGTGCCCTTGAACCTGATTCCTAAGTTCGAAAAATACGTATCAAATTACAGAGTGCAAGATTTGAGAAACTCTTGAATTAATCAACAATAAAACCAATTTGTTTGTGCAGGACATATGGCTATGAGCTAGATTTTATGCACCATCTCTGGAATTTCTGATTGTGGAAAATGGCAGTTGTCAACAGGATGTGCTCTTGAGTTCATCTGTTTCAAAATTTTATTGAGGCTAGTTAACATAATATAAACAACTGAAATTGGAAAAATTATCTGTTGCTAGGATTCTGTTCAAGACAAACAACCAAGAATTTATCCAGCTTCAAATAGGACGAGGACCAACCATCCGTTTGCAGGTTTCTTGCAAACCCATTGTTGTCCTCTCAGACTCGGATTGCACCTGCAGTGCAAATTAATATCTGATTCAAATGGCATAAAATTTCAGAAAGCTAAAATATATTAATGGCATGTACATTTTCAACCAGTAACTGTTGACTTTACCTTTTTTTTCTTATAGAATTTCCTTTTCTTTAATGGCCTGGAGACAATATTGCTATTGTTTTCTTCAGTGCCGAGAAAACCATGAACAGCTAAAGCATTGGGCTTTGAAAAACTCCTAATGGAGTTATTAGAATCCTTGCAGTTCTGCAGAGCTCCTTCTATTGCATTAAATGCAATATCATAAGCTTCCTGGGACAAAGATCCCTCTTTGCCCAATTTGATAGCTCGCTTACATAAATCATTGAAACGCTGTACCCTGTAGTGAAGACTGCTTGATATTTGAGACACAGCTTGACTAATCTTTGCATCTTTTGTCCACCGCTTCAATATATAGGGGGATGGAATGACAGAAAGGCCAGACATCTGAAGTACTAGAATCGCATGCTTACAGAGGATTCCTCTGTATTCAAATGACCGACATGTACAGCTTACATTCAAGGCTTCTTCATTCCAGGATACTAGAAAATATTGACGTTCCTCAAAATCATCCACCCGAAAAGTAAGAGCCTCCTCATCTTCATTTTCCTTTTGCAGGTGACATGAAACAACTCCTAATAGTTCAACCTGAAACTTCCTGAAAACTGCATCTGTATAGATTGTTGACAGTTGTTTCTCAAAAGATGACAGTGATCTTACAGTAGGCTGTTTGTTTTGAGTTTCAAAATCTGCTTTAGCTTCTATTTCAAACCTATCTTGTAAAAATATGTTATACTCCTCCATAAACTCCTTGAATGTAGATTCCCTGTGGATGTATTTGTCAAAGAATGACGGAATACTCCCAACTCGCTCAGCTGTTGACATTCCAGCTAAAAATACATCCTGCATATAAGTGGGAACCCATTTTTTACGATCTTCATACAATGAGCAAATCCACTCATGCAACCTGAGTTCAAACTTATCAACCATCTTCGACCACCTCTTTTCAAACTGTTCGTCAGTCCAAGATCTGTGTATACATTTATTGAATTTTGCCATAAATTTCTCATTCAGATTCATCAAATGCAAATTATGTGTAACCTTACTCAACACATGCCACAAGCAATGACAATGACGTGCATCACTAAATACATCCACAGCAGCTTCTGTCAGGTACTTTTCTCGGCCAGTAATAATAACTCTAGGAGCTTGGCCACCCAATGCTTTGCTCCAGGTCCGCATTAACCAAGTAAAAGTTGATTTATTCTGCTCTCCAATCAAGGCACACCCAAATAAAATGAACTGAAAATGATGATTTACCCCAACAATGGGAACAAAAGGAATCTTATATTTGCTTTCAAGATAAAAGGTATCAAACAAGACGACATCAGAGAAAATCTTGTAATCATTTCTTCCTTTCGTATCAATCCAGAACACACTTTTCATACGTTTTTCACTGTCCAAATCAATGGCATAAAAGAAATTGGGATTTTCAGCCTGCATACACATAAAATGCTTGAGCATAATCTGGATATCATCTTCATCTAAGGCTGACTGCAGACCTTTCTTCTTGCCTGCAACTACATCAGATTGCTTGTTTCCTCCCCTAATAGCATTACAGAAATCATCTGGACAAATCTCATGATTATGCTCCTTTATAAAGCTATGGATAATCCATTTCTCATCCTGTGTCCTCTTCATATGCATGCCTGCTTTGCAGTCCGTCTTCACGCATGATTTTTGAATGACGACTGCATTTGAATCCCGCTTGCTTCCAAATCTGGAACATGCAATTTTGACATCTATAAATTTTCCAGATTTTTTTGAACGGCGGCTAGCTTTTATTGTAATGCCGAATCCCACAGACCGCGCGTATTCTCTATAGAAAGAATAAGCTGCCTCCTTTGTTTCAAATTTTAAACCATTTTGGGGTTCAAATATCATATCTCTTTTACAAATCTCTGCACCAACTGCACTCTCATCCGTTTCCCTTTCACAAGTAATAACTTCATTTTCATTTGGTTTACCGAATTTTATATCATGTTCACTTGCAAGAGAATTTATATCATTCTCACTTGCATCCAATCCATCTGCACTATCAGTTACAACAGCAGTTGATGTTGATATAGTATCTACTTTCTCTCGCTCATGCGACAGAAGTTCAAGATTTATCTCCATAATAAAAATAAGATATATCTGAAAGAGATCATACCTTTAGAGATACCTGAACATTTTTAAAGAAATTAGCAAAATTATACTTCACCAAGTTCTAACCTTTAACAGATAACTAAAACAAAAACGCAAAAATAACTAAGGAAAAAAAAAGAAGGGGGAGCAGACTTCACGATTTTCCCAGAATTTTTCCCTTCCCTAAACATCACCATTCACAATATCATCCCAACAAAGCATTTAATCTCCTTTACTTACAAAACCAATTCCAATCCGCAAAACTGAAAAAATTAACTTTCTTTGCTCTATAAACTACGGTTTCCAGATCCAGATGCAAAAAGACGCAAACTTTGTACACAGCATCTACTACCCATGTACTTTCTCGGCAACCAAACAGGAGTAATTTCGAGAAAAATTCAATCTAGCGAAGAGAAAACCAAAACAACATACCAATTCATATTCGCTTAGAAGAGGGAGACTGTAACTATAGATGGTAATCAGGGAATTACAGACACAGTATCAAAATCAGTAGGGAAGATAAAGGTGTTCCCGTTCACACTTAGACCGCACTTTAGGCTATGTTTAGTTTTAATTAAGTTTTTCAATATAACGGAATATAATAATTTATAATGAATTATTAGTTTTTTTAAAATTATAAAATATTAAAAATTTATAGTTCAGAATAAAACGATTTATAATATAATATAAGGACAAATTATTTAAAAGAATAATTTATTATACAATATAATAAAATGTTATTTATCGTTTTATATTTCATTATAAAATTTTTAAATTAATTACTAATATTTCTAGTGAAATTTACTCTTCTAAAAAAAATTTACTATAATTTTCTTACTATATTAAAAGGGTTAGGTTTGGATCTAAATGTATTATTACATTTATAGTGATCTTTTAAGTATCCGAAATATGATTAATATCAAACATTGTCTTGAAAATGATAAACTAAATTAATCCGATCCGATCATGTCCGACCCGAGTCAAAAAGTGCGAATGGTCAAATGACTATCAGCTGAGTGTTTCTGGCACGAGAAGATCGCTCATTTTGGCACGTATAGAGTACAATGAGAGAGACTTTAAAGAGAACACAGAAAGAAGGTGATGTTGAGGGCAGCTTCTTCTAGCTGGTAATACTTTGCATAAAGCAATAGCTTAGAACTTACTGCTGCTGAACAAAAATTGGAAGGCACCTGTTCTGCCAAGTTGGAACTTCTACACTAGCAAATGTACAACACAGTACTTTCCACACAGCTGTGAGGAACTTGACATATACGACAAAGTACATGACCATTACAGCATAGCAGAACTTCAAAACCAGGAAAGCAAATTGCAATTATCCTCCCAGCTATCCTGATCAAGAGAAGGTAAATTCTGAATGCTGCATTTCCAGGCATCTTTTGCATCCCATGCAAAAATCCATGCATTCTACTTGTCAGGAAAAAATTGGCAATCTTTATATGAGCAGGCTAGCTTCTCATACAAAAAGAGAGGTCGACTAAATTAATCAAAATACTTGTTTTGCCGAAGGTTTGCTTCCTTAGCTTGTTAAATGAGCAAGCAGGCACCACCATCTTCAGATGATATGTTGATTGACAAAACCAAGCGTAAGTCTCAATAACCATTACATAAAAGCGTGAATCACTAGTATTCAATGTCTTCCTGACTGCCAAATCTTCTTGTGCTCATGGAAGATAGCAGCTAATCATTTCCAAGAATTGCTTTGTTAAATCCACAGATTCAGGTAAAATGTTAAGCTGCCAATACAGCACAGTTATGCATTCCTTCGGAAACTATTTCTGCCTCATGTATGTCTTGAAGCACCACCATGTAATTGTGAAGATCTCAAATGAGTGTCTTCCTGCATTTGCAAGAATAGGCAGTAAAATCATAGAGCAATAATTTCAAGGGTATTTTGAGAATTTCAGTGCCATATTATCCACACTCACCTGCAAGCCATAACTGAAAGTTGTTGGAGGTCGAAAATCAAATTGTCCCTACATGAAAATATGAGAATAGGTAACCATGCCGCTGCTTTTTATATCCATGTCCTTAATTAATCATTCAAAATCATCATACCAGCCCATGGATGCTTTGCTGAGTCCCGAAAAATCCATCATGGCTTTGTGCTATTGAATTCAGTTGTCCCTGTAAGTGGAAAGAAAAGTTGATAGTAGCCATCCATAGAATTTTTTTTGCCAATGTAGCCCATAAACCAACATAAAATTACCAGTCCGTGCATATTCTGTTGATTGACATAATATGCATCATGAGGTGGCTCCATTAAGTTCAACTGCACCTGCAATCAGTATTAATTGCAAAAAGATCACATTATCCTCCACAGGAATATGTACATAGTACTCATGACAGAATCTAACGGATTCGATGAGCTTACTAGTCCTTGCACGTTATGTTGAGTACCATAATACCCACTCAGAGAAATCCCATCCGAATTTATGTTGTCCTACAAGAGTAAAAGAAAAATACTGAAGACTATGATCGTTATATCAACCATATCAGCTTCGTATAACTGCAAAGCACCTTGAAATACTGAATGTTTTGAGATTTTCCTTAATATTTTCCCTTGTTAAGTTAAGAGAAAAGGCAAACATAAAGAAATTTAAATAAAGGGTTCATTTAGTACAAAGCTAACATATTATCAAATGATCCTCGCTGTATATTAGCTCACATTAAGAAGACTAACCATTTGCAGGCTATCTTGCGCTTCCACAATCAAGGCACCTGGTTCTGATTGTACCTGAAGAGTCAAGACGCATGTTTTTGTGAAATTCTATTTTGGCATTTCTTCATTTTCATAAACATTGTCAACAAACAGAACAGAAGGACACAATTATCAAATTTCAATTCTAAACTAACCTTTCTTTTCCTGATAGGATTTTTTTTCTTACTTGATTTGGTAGCAAGGGTTCCTTGGTTTTCTTCTTCTGTTTCATGGTAATTCAGAAAAAGGCCACCAGGTTCTGCTGCACTGTTGTTACAGTTGTTCACATTTACACAATTTTTCAGTGTCTCTACTACTGTGCGGAAAGCAATATTGTAACTTTCTTCAGACAAAGATCCTTCTTCACTCATTTCAATGGCCAGTTTGCAGAGTTCATTGTAACGCTGCACCCTAGATTGTATCTGTTCAGATCCCTCAGCAAGTGATTGCTTGCTTTTTGCGTCTTTGGCCCACCTCTTCAAAATATAATGAGGTGGGATGTTTCTAATACCACAGATTTGGAGGACAATTAATGCATGTCTACAGAGGAAGCCTTTGTATTCAAACAAGTGGCAACAACAGGCCACTTCCGACTTGGATTCATTCCATGTTACCAAAAAATATTCGTTCTTTTCACAGTCTTGAACTCCAAATGTTGTTCCATCTTCATTATCCTTTTTAGGATGACAACCAACTACACCTAAAACTTCGACTTGAAATTTCTTAAATATGGAATGTGTGTAAACTAGTGACATTTCCTTTTCCCAAGGAGAAGGAGACTTTAAGGCAGGCTGTTTGTGCAAAGTATCAAAATCTGCTATGGCCTCCTCCTCATACCTATTCTGTAGGATTGCTCCATAGTGCTTCATGAACTCTTTCACCGTGATTTTCCTATGAATGTATTTATCAAAGAAAGAGTTTATACTTTCAGAACGTTGATTTGTGGACATTCCACCCAAAAAAGTATCCCCAATGTAAGTAGGCACCCATTTTTTACGATCTTCATATAATACTCGTATCCATTCGTCGTTTTGCAGTTCAAATCTTGTCACCATTTTCCACCACCTCATATCAAATTGTTCCTCTGTCCATGATCTGTGTATGCACTTGTTAAATTTTGCCAAAAAATTCTCATGCCGTTTGATGACATGAGAAAGAGTTTCAGGGATCTTTTCCTCTATATGCCAGAGTGAAAAGCAATGCCGGGTATTTGGCAAGACTTCTTCAATCGTTGCCTTCAAGGTTCTGTCTACATCAGTGATAATAACTTTAGGTGCTTTGCCACCCATTGCTCTGAGCCATGTCTTCATTAACCAAATAAATGTAGACCTAGATTCATCTGCAACAAATGCACATCCAAGTAAAATTGGCTGACAGTGATGATTCACCCCAACAAAAGGAGCAAATGGCAGTTTTTCATGGTATTTCACATAGAAGGTATCAAAAGATACAACATCATTAAAACTGCTATAGTCACTCCTACTTTTTGCATCAACCCAGAACACATTTCTTAATCGCAGCTCCTCATTTAAATCTATTGCATAGAAAAAGTTAGGATTCTCCTTCTTGATCCGTTTAAAATACTCGAGTAGTACTTGTGCATCTCCCTCATCCAATTCCAAGTGTCGGCCTTTCTCAAACTGAGAATTTGTGTCATTTGTTAGGAATCCTACATTTTGGTGCCCAGCGGCCTGTCTTGACATCTCAACATACATCCTTTTTGTTCGTTCACTAACAGCATGCAAGATGTCAATGTTGTTCTTCTCTGCTAATTTTACATTCCTATGGATTCGAAAATGATAAGCTAAAGCTGGTAAAAGCTCATGATTATGCTCCTTAACAAATTCATGAATTGTCCATTTCCCATCTGACCTTCTCTTCACATGCATACTGGCTTTGCAGTCTGTTTTCTTCACACTCGACCGCCTACTACTCCCACTCTCAGACTCTGGCGTAACTCCATATCTGGAACAAGCAAATTTTGCATCAATGAACTCTTTTGATCTCTTTGACCGTCTACTGTTTTTTATTGATGTAGTGAAGCCCATAGATTTCGCATATTCTTGATAAAAGGAGTATGCTGCCTCATGAGAATCGAATTCAATTTCATTGCATGACTCCAATTCAGTGCCCCCTTCAAATATTGCAACAGCCCTTTTGGGGCAATTAGCAACCCCACCATCCCTGTTATGAACATCATCAACAATAGCAACCGCATTCTCACTCACTGTGTCACCAGCAGGCAGATTATCTTGAAGATGAACCATATCATCAACCACATGTTGATCCCTTCCTATCATCATTATCATCTATTTCCGCGAACAAGTCCACTTCTTTTGATATTTACATTTATGTGGCACCTGAATTGCATCACTCGTCATGCAAAGCTCAATTCTGATAAAGGTTGGCAGTTCGAATAAATGTACGGAAAATATTTCGAACCAACAATTTTAAACTTTATTCTTTTAAAAATAGCAAAACTTGTGGATTTGAGAACAATGAAAGCAGAGGTCTCAATCTCCATTCTGACAGTTCAAGAACGTGAAATACCCAAATCCCAGAAAACTACCCCACTAGCGAATCCGTGAAACTTAATAGAAACCCCAACTTACATTTCCTGTTCTTTTGCTATTATTTCTCAATAACCCATGACAGAAACCCTAGAAGAAACAAAAATTATTGTAATGCAGATATTACCTAGAGAAAGGAAAAGAGAAAGATCACAACTTTAAAAACCTATTTCATCAATATTTCACTGATTCTCCCATCAACCAAACAAAGAACGTCAACATTGTATATAAGGAACAGAACAGAGACTAAAACCTGAGAAGGGACGGGACATATATAGGCCTCCGAGTCTGAGGCTGGGAGGAGACACGAAGACTACGCAAAACAAAAGAGCGAGTGAGATGAACAGGCGCGTCTGAGAGAAATTTTGGGTTCTAGGGTTTTCTTTACTACTCGCCGACGAGTACTCCACTCGCTCGCTTTTGCCCACTCGCCCCACCGTCTCTGCTGCTTTGGCTCTTAGTCTTTGGCGCGTTGTGGTTTGATGAAGATTGTCTATTTGACTGAGTACTTTTAATTTTCATTCTTAATTACTGCTGCGGCGCGTGCAATGAGTTTTGAAGAAGAATGAGAATTAATTAAAAACAAAATATAAAAGTATAGAGATCGAATAAATTTTAATGTTTAATAAAATCAGAACGTCTAAGTCTAATATTAATATATTGTATCATATTATTATATAATATCCGAAAATATTAAATTTTAATATATTATGTGTAAATAAAAAATGTATTATATAATGATGTTAAAGATTAATGGCTCTTTTGGTAGACAACCAATCAGCTAAAAGATTGACTTTTTAAATAGTTATAAAACATATTCAGTCGACAGCTTATTCAACAGCTTATTTAATATAAACAACTATTGATGAAAATATTCATCAGTAAAACTTTTAAATATTAAAAGTCAAAATTACCCTTATATAGTTATAAGTTAAAAATATCTGTAAATTTTGTATATTTTTTTTCTATTTTTATTATTGTCAAAATTTTAAATTTTGTAAAATTAAATATTTAATCGTGACCTTATAATTTTTTTAAGTCACGTCCTTATAAATTATTTTTAATTTATTAACTAATAAAATTTATAATATTATATGAAAAATACTAATATGATGTAGCTTGCTACATTATTCATATTCATAAAAAATTTAACGGTAAATTATTATTATTATTATTGTTATTATTATTAGCATTATTATTATTATTATTATTATTATTATTATTATTATTATATGTTCTATGTTTTTTATTAAACTTAATTTTTGTAGAATTAAATATTTAAAATCTAAATTCCTATAAAAATATTCAACGAAATACTAAAATATATAATATTTATACCCTTATAATTTTTTTAAAATCATATCCTCACAAGTCATTTTACACATAATTAACTAATATTAAATATCTAATTTGACTAAACATCAAATGACAAACAGCTAATAGCCAGTCATGACCTAATTTATAAATGTTAAAGGTCAGATTTGAGGGTCTGCCCGAAGTCCAATTCGATGACCCGCACAACCCGCCCCAACTGTTAAACGTCGTTTTAATCTTAAATTTAAGAAATAGACTACTTAAAATAATGTTGTTTTATGCGACTCGGGTTTAAGTCACACGTTTGAAAGAAAGTTGTCATGTCTACTTCTGTATAGTGATTCTCTGTTCAAGGCTTAGATAATCTAGAAATAATCATAAAACATAATATGAATTGAGTTTGCCATAAATAAATCAGAACTTCAATCCAACACCCTTAAGAAGAAGAAGAAGAAACATGCCTTTATGACAAGTACATGATAAAGGTGCAACGATGATGCTACACAATTGTGATCAAGGGTGATTCGAGCTATAAATCAGCCAATGCAGCCAGTACAACTTTTTACAGGGAAGATTAACCTCAGAGACTGGAACTGTTCCAACTTTCAACTATTGCATTAGGTGGTGATGGTGAAGGTAAATACATCCTAGTTTATGTTACTTTACAGACACATGTAGGATGAAGTTTGATTTCAGTTTAACCCTACCATCTATAATCCATGATACAGTTCATCTTTACAAAGATCTCAGCTTCAATCCATGCAACCGAAAGATGTCATGGTACCTCTTCATTTGCATTAGGAACTGCAGAATTATTGTTGTGGGGTGCTCATTTGCGGGAACACGAAAACACAAACTTGCCATTTGGGTGAGGAAAAGAAACCCTTCATCCATGTCTCGAACCATCGTCATGCAGCTGGGCTGCTCGCACACTAGGGTCATCCTGCTACAGAATGAAGTTAGTCAATTATGAATCTGGTTAGTAGGAATTACGAGGATATCTCCAGAGTTCCAAATACAAACACCACAGCTATAAAACAGACCCGAATTCCATAAGTAAAACCAGCGGGTGTGCGGAAGAAATCCATCTGTCCCTGCAGGCATAAGAGCAGCATATAAAATATCACTAGGAGAAGTTTTAATACTGAGAAAACCAGACACAATAATCAGATAAGATACCAGCCCATGTATGCCTTGCGGAGCAGTGTAGTAACCATCATGGCTAGGTGCTATTGTGTTCAACTGTCCCTGCAACATGCTTACAAGTTAGTATGATATAAAATGCTTCATCATTGGAGTTTACAAGATTGCTCCCCATCTTCCCATCATATATTATAAGGCATACCAGCCCTTGGATAGTCTGTTGATTCCCATAGTAACTATCTCGGGTTGGACCCATCAAATTCAACTGCACCTGCAGAAAACAAAGCTCCATATAAGGGCGGGAACAGTCATTTCACATTTTAAGATCAACATTTCTCTAATCATAACACACAATACCATCCCAGGTACACTTGTTTGTGTTCCATAGTAGCCATCTAGGGTCACTGCTCTGGAGTTCAACTTGTCCTACAAAAGATAATTAAAGGACGAAAAGGTCACAAAAGAGTTTGTAAAGAAGCAGGGAAAGAAACAAAAAGAGTTTGTAAAGAAGCAGGGAAAGAAACAAAAATCAGGATGTTGTTCTATCACCAGACCTAATATGCATTTGAAGTAGCCAAACCTTCCATATTAAATAGCGCTTAAAGATTTCCGTCACTAGACAAATGTGAATTAAACACGATCTAGGAGAGAAGGAAGCAATGTTTTCAGAGACCACATTTTGTTCGCAATTACTGTAAGTTGACTCTTTTATTATCTATTTATTTTGGTTTTTCATTTTGTTCTTCTCCCCTTCTACTGTATATAAAAGTACGACTAACCATTTGCGATGGCAAGCTCTCTTGTGGGCTAACTGTCGTAATCTCCTGTTCAGAGTTTACCTGGGGTGCATGAAGCAAGTCAACCTTAAAAGCAGAAGACATAGGAACATCGTTTTAGATGCCATAATCCACAACTAACCTTTCTTTTCTTGGTTGGATTCTTTTTCTTATTTGTCTTGTTCATGCTTCTGCTATTATCTTCTTCAATGCAGAGAAGGCCTTGAGTCGCAGATGTACCAGCTTCTACAAGACTCTTGTTAGAATTATTCACATTGATGCAATTTCCAAATGCTTCTTCAAGAGCACGAAATGCAATGCTGTAACTTTCTTGGGACAATGATCCCTCTTCACTCAACTTCAGTGCCCGCTGACATAAGTCATTGTACCTATGCACCCTAGATTGTACCTGGTCAGAATCCTCTGCCAAAAAGTGTCTGTTCTTGGCATCTTTCGTCCACCGTTTCAAAATGTACTGGGAAGGGATAGTAGACTGTTGACACATTTGAAGAACCACCAGTGCATGTCTACAAAGATAACCCTTGTATTCAAAAAATCGGCACATACACAAAACTTCTAACCTTATTTGATTCCACATAACAGTGAATTCATGATATTTTTCTAAATTACGCTCCTTCTCAATGTCTTGGACTTTGAAAGTAATGCTAGTGTCATCTTGGCTCTCTAATTTGGGATGGCAAGCTGTGACACCCAGGACCTCAACTTGAACTTTCTTGAATACTGCATTAGTATATAATCCCGAAACACTCTTTTCCAGAGGTGATGGGGATCTTAATGTAGGTTGTTTGTTCCATGTACCGGAATCGGCCTTCGCTTCCTCCTCATACCTATCCTGCAAAATTGCTTCATAATGTTTAACAAATTCTTGCACAGTAGTCTTCTTGTGCAAATACTTATCAAAGTATGAGTTTATACTCTCAGATCGCTGTACAGTGGACATTCCAGCCAAACAAACATCTTTCATGTATATTGGTAGCCATCTCTCACGATCTTCATATATGGATTGCATCCATTCATTCTCTTTGAGTTCAAATCTATCAAGAATTTTCCACCATCTTTTTCCGAATTCATCCTCTGTCCACGATCTAAAGATGCATTTTTCAAGCTTTGCTGCCAATTTCTCATGCTGTTTAATTACATCGCCCAAATTTTCAGTTACCTTACCTAAAATGCTCCATAAATAAAAATAATGATGAGCACTGGGAAAGATTTCTAATATAACCGACTTGATAGCTTCATCGTGGTCAGTGATTATAACTTTTGGGGCTTGTCCACCGGTTGCCCTTAGCCAAGTCTGCAATAGCCAAGAATATGTTGTGGCTCTTTCATCTAAAATCAAGGCACATCCAAGCAAAATGAATTGGTAATGTTGGTTAACCCCAACAAAAAGAGCTAGAGGCATCTTGTATTTGTTCCTAACATAGGTAGTATCCAAAGACACAATGTCGCAGAAATTAATGCAGTCATGTCTACTTTTGGCATCAATCCAGAATAAGTTCTTCAGTCGCTGATCTTCACCTAGATCAATAGCATAAAAGAAGTTTGAATTCATATTTTGCATCTGAGCGAAGAAATCAAGCAAAATCTTAGCATCTGCAGCATCAACTGTCAAATTCTGACCCTTATCAAATGGATTTTTCGGGTCATTCTTGAGACCAACAACACTTTTGTATTCAGCAAACTGTCGTGCCATTGCGGCATACATCTTTCTGGTTTGTTCACTTACAGCTTGGGCAGGTAAAAGTTCGTGATTATGCTCCTTCACAAAACTATGAATAATCCATTTTCCGTCTACCCTTCTCTTCACATGCATGCTTGCTTTGCAGTCAGTCTTTGAACATGATCGTCGGCTAGTCCCATTTTCAGGATCTTGCTTGATTTGTCTAGAACGCGGTCGATTAAAGGATTTGTCATACTCTCGTTTAGTTCCGTACCTCGAACAAGCAAATTTTGCATCAATGAATTCCCTTGATGTTTTTGAGCGACGGCTGTTTTGTATTGCAGTGTTGAATCCCATAGACCTAGCATATTCTTGATAGAATGAGTAAGCAGCTGCATGTGACTCAAATTCCATACCAGATAGAGGCTCAAGGTTTGGATCTTCTTTGAATTCTATGACATCTGAGAGGGAACTCACTTCTATACCATGCATCTCTTCTGCAACATCCACAATGTTTCCAGAAGCTACATCCCCATTATGTAACTTCTCTTCAGCCAACATACTATCAATTCTGTTCGGCTTCTCATCTTTATCATGCTCACCAGAAGGTAACCTTAGATCAATATCCATGATGATAAGCTATCCTACAAATTTATCAAAAACAGTCGACCTGAAACATTAAGAGGAAAAAGAACATGTCAATATAACTTGACATGGAATGTATAATTTTTGCATTTAATTAAAATGACTGGTTCAAAGGCACTGAAATAACTAATACACATCTAAAGTCTATCCATACTCCTCATTTCTTCCAGAATTTACAAAGATGAGGAAGTGCCCATGACGGAGACGAAGCATTGAAGATCCTCCAAGCAGTACCTTTTTCAACTATAGGTTGGCAATCCAAGGAACAGAATTTGCAACCATTCAATTTCCAATTGTTTATTTATATGAATTCGATCTGCATTTACAGAATTATGCGACCTGGAAGCAGAAAAACACTTGAAACTATTGCCCAGGCTACGGTCCAGTCACAAACATGCAATTAACAAGTCCTTTGCTTTGTAGTTATAAAGACTCACAACTTCCTTTGAACCACCATGCTTTGAAGAATGTTACATCAAAGTGATACCGGTGGCATAAGAAGTTGCTATCTTTTCATAAATAATGCAAATGCACAGATCAAATAATTAATGATAGGAATACACATAATTAGCCAATCACAACTTTAAAACCATGAAATGTGTGATAATTTTTATTTGCGCATCATTTTGGACTTCAAGAATCACTCATCATATGCCTGTTTTGTCGAAGCTACACTCTACAGTTTCCATTATACCTATGCTATGTTTTCCATATTTCCTTCAAATTCCAACCATTCTTTAAAGGAGTATTGTATTGATAATCCACATCTAGCATCTCATCATGCCTTCAAGCTTTGTATTGCGTCCGTCTGTAATCATCATCTAACCAACATCAAATCAAATCAAATCTTACCCAGGCTTAGTTATCTAACTTCCCCGATAAAGAAATTGTGACTAAAAAGATACTCTTTTAAAAACTTCCAACCTCAAAAACAAGCAGCAGTTCTCATTTTCTTCAATCAACCAACTTTTGCTCAATTCTCATAATAGTACGATGACTAACAAAACTACCAACCACTAAACCAATAAGACCCAACACACAATTTGCAATCTTTTTCCTCTGCCCTTCTTGCTCATAACTCCGAATAATAAAGGAAATCCCACATCACGTCAAACTGTACAAAACCCAACAATTACACTCAAATTACGAAGTCAGTCACAACCCATCAAGCACAGAAACATATAATCAAAGAGGTCAACCGACAAGAAGGGGTAAAAGAGAAAGAAGTAAGAATGATATACACTTCCAGAGACAGAATTGTAGCTTCAAATACCTATAATTTAGAGTATAATTTAAAGAGAAAAACAGAAGACGGTAGCTTTAGCGCTGCTCTGTGAAATATTTCGGGCGAGTGAGGGTTCGATCTGAGAGTGGCAGAAACGCGAGGGGGGGTAGCGAGTGGAGGAGAGAACCGAAATCACAAATCTCCCAAATTTCGCAGCTCTCTCTTTAGGGTTTTCTTCTTCCAATCAATCGCAGCCACACACGCCTCGCGCGTGCTGGCTTCTTTTTTATGGGTGTTTCCGTAATTTTCACCCTTGTCAGAACTTATTACGGATAAAATCATAAAACACCTGTAAGAAATTAAGAATTGGTCTCTATATTTACATTTACATTTTCATATATATATATATATATAAACTACATTTTCTACTCAAAAAATGATTTTGTCACCCACAATTTATTGATATAAAATGTAAAGTGATAAGCACCTATATTTTTATTATTTATTTTTTTATTTATCTGTAACATTAAAAATAATTTATTTATTAATTGTGAATAAAACTGCAAACTATCAGATTTTTCTAATTTTTATTTATTAACATAAATTTTATTGTTATTATAGTCCAATTGAAAAGAATAAGTCTTATTTAAAGTGAAAATAATTAATATCTGTGTGTAATATGTAAATAATTAAATATTTTATTTCGTATGTCTAATAAAAAATTTTGGGACGCCATTTTTTAAATGTTATATTTTGTGTGATGAAAATAGAAAGAATTATCACAATTATATAGTAAGTGTTGAGAGGTTCAACTTAGAAAGAACCACGTGCATGGGAAGCGTGGTTGTCACCTAAAAAATGTGTCTGCGTGGGAGAGCTTATCAAGTGAACGAAAGCCATGTCGGTGGAGGGCCAACGCGACAGCTGGGAGTGCAAATATGCAATATAAGAACCAAATCATCTGTTCACATTATTCTGTTCTATGAAAATCTATTCATCTAATAAATAAGACCCATAAAAATTGGAATGTTGGAATCGCTTAAAAACAGGGGCACACACTAATTAAGAACAGAAGATTTGTTCCTGCAGCACATATGATAACAAGCTACGAGGTTACGACTGTGACATCCAACACTCCGGTGAAATGAAAAGATTTATAGATTTATAAAAATTATTTTAGTTAATTCTCTTAAATTGGAAATTCAATTCTTATGAATTTATTCTCAACTTAGATTATTATAAATATTACAAATAATATTTGACCGAAGTGCAAAGTTTCCTTAGGGATGAATTAAGTGAAAATCAGCGAATTTATTGTAGCACGTAACGATATCTTAGTTACACGTCCCAGATCGAACGTAAAAGAGCAAGAAATAAAGAAATGCGAAAAATACCTAATTTCAGTCTTTGTAACTTCAAACAAGCTATCTAAAGTTGAAACGGACATGAATCCACTGCCGTTATCACGAGAACTGCTCTCCAGGATGCGGGTATGATCTTTTTACAGTTTTCTTAAACGTAAATTTTCTTAACAGGATAGAGAATCTTTACTCTTACGATTGATATATGAGCAACTGTTGGAGACCTTAACCTTTATATATAATATCTATATCGGACATCCCCATCACAAGAGCGATATGAGTCTGGTCTACACTAACTGAGAATCATTTTCTACACGAGCTTTAATTCATTGATTTAGATCATTTATTGGATCACCCTATTATCGTTATCTGGATCAAATTACTTAACTTAACCGATAAGTTATTAAAAACAAAAAATTCAATTAATAGTTGTCCAATTTTATGAGAAAGAACAAAATTGTCCAATATTTAAAATATTTTTATAATATTAAAAAACTTATTTCTATGTAAAAAAGGAGGAAATATTTGGATATTTAACTTTTAAGGAAGATATAAAAAATTTAAAAGGAAAAATTATAATATTTTGTCTAAAAGAGAAATGAAAAAATTTATAAAAATTAAAAATCACAAGTATACTTAATAATTATCTTTAAATAAATTATATCATTTAATTTGAATGTTATATAAAATTTTATTGAAAATATTAATGTAATAGTTAGAAAAATTTAAGAATTGAATTAGAATATTAATAATTTTTTTGAGAAATTAAAAAATTTCATTAATCGGATAAAATTACAGAGTAGAGACATACACACTTACATAGTCTACTTAAACAACAAGTCATCAGGAATATTCTAATACTACAACGTTTTATCACATAAACTACTTAACACAAAACTATGACGTTCTATACTTAACTACCTAGCCTATTAGGGTAAAACTAACCTGTCTTTCTCGCGACTTTGATTCTTTACCTAATTCATACGAGTGATTGATTGGCTGCGACTGGCAATGAGGACAGGCTCTGGAGCAGAGTTGATTCCGAGGGACAATAAGGTCTTTAATCTACTTCCAAGCGATTCTTCTTCACAGGTAATCAACTTCTCTAACATTCATTATTTAGCGATTATGGTTTCCTTTGAGAAAATTCTTCATTTCCATAAGACTTTCCGTGACTTCCAAGTGGCTCCAATGGCCATTTTGTTCTCCAATCGACTTCCATCCGATTGTATTCCACAGGTAAACATCTCCTTCTCGGACATCTTTTAGAGATTAGGGTTTAATGAATCTTTAAGAATTTCTTTATTTCTAGAGATGGAAGGGGATTTCTATATGGACTTTCCATTTGGTGACCGTTTGAAGAGGGAGAAGAGGATACAGGTCAGATCCTTATCTATTTCTTCTTCCATATACCTCTGTTGTCGAATTTGGTATTTCTGAACTGATTTCTC